>SJYA01003496.1:79110-101833 GCA_006410615.1 Neotragus moschatus
GGCGGCAGCGCGGGGCGGGGCCGGGCTTGGGGAATATTTGACCCGCCACCTCCGGCCCCTGCTGCGCCGTCTGCAGACGCGGGCCGCACCATGAAGCCGTCCCTGCTGCCCTGGGCCCTGCTGCTGCTGGCGACTGTCCCTGGCCCAGGCCTCCGGCCTGCAGCAGGTATGCCCCCGCCCTGTCCTTCTGTCCCCGTCTGCCCGCTGCAGTCAGACCCAGCGCAGAACCTCGCTGGGCTCAGACTCCTGTCCATCCGTCTGGACTCTTTGCGATCCCATGCGCGGCAGCATGCCAGGCTTCCCCGTCCTTCAACAATCTCCTGGAGTTTGCTCAGATTCATGTCCATCCTGGGGGGTGCTAAGAAGAAGAAATTCTGGGGAGCCCAGGGCCAAGGGGCTGCTGGTCGGGATTGGGGTGGGGGTGTTCTGGGCTATGCCTACTCTAAGCTAGCTGGGAGCCGGAAGGCGGTCGCAGGCCGGGAGGGAGGTCGCCGGGGAGGGTGAGCACAGCCAAGCCCTTGGACTGAGCCCTGAGCCCTGATGGAGGAGCCCTCAGCCCCACTGGGCCCCCTGGGTGACTGGAGGCAGGACAGTGGGTCCCTCTCAGGGTGGGCTGAGCCCGAGGAAGTGCTGGGAAAGGCCCTGCACTCAGGAGCTAGGCTCCTGACCCCCCGCCGGGCCAGGCCAGGCTGGTTTTCACCCGTTCCCCAGCCCCCTCCCGGCCAGCTTCCCATCCTAGGAAGCACCGACATCCCCTTGCCGCTTGTCTCACTTAGAGCCTCACTCAGCCTCCTGCTCCACCCCTCAGGCCATCACAGCCCCGGTCAATAAATATTTATTGACACTCCTGAGTGCCAGGCCCTGCACTGCGCAAGGCAGGGCCGCAGTGGTGGCCCAGGCCCAGGCTTGGCCCTTGACCAGCCCTGGGATGGGGGTGGGGGCGGCTGGGACCGGCCAGATGGGAAAGGGGCCCTCAGGCCGCCAGGCCAGCCCCGGCGGGACGGCTCCCTGCAGCACCCCCCACCAAACTGCCCTCTCCCCTCTCCTGGCCTGGCCAAGTCCTCTCCCGGAGCTGTCCCCTCGCCTTCTCCCCCAAGGGTGGGATGGGCTCCCTTCAGGACTTAACTCGTGGTGGGCAAGCCCGCAGTGCCCAGCAGAGAGATGGGACAAGTTCAGCCGGCACCAGCCCCTAGCGGGCCTCCAAGGGGACTCTTGGCAGCCACATCCCCAGACCCCAGGCCGGGCGAGCCTGGGGGGTCCTTTTCCAGGCTGCCAGTCCACTGATGCTTTAGGAAGTGGAGGCAGTTCCCCGGCGCACGTCGGGACGGGGTGGGGGTCAGGCACTCGTGGCCATCAAGCACTCCGACTTGGTTGCCGAGAGTCAGTCTGCCTGGGGAGGGGGGGCGGAATGACAGCCCACTCCAGTACTCTTGCCAGGAAAATCCCATGGACGGAGGAGCCTGGTGGGCTATACAGTCCATGCGGTTGCAAAGAGTCGGACACGACTGAGTGATTTCACATGTCCCCAGATCGCCCCCAATTCCAGCCAGTCATTCAGGCTGATGAACTAAGAATTAACCGCCCCCCACCTTACCCCTCGCACCCCACCTCACCCCGCCCCCGGCCGCCCCTGACTCTGAGCCCTGCGGGGTTTCCACTGTGTCCTCATGGTGGTCAGCGCTGTTCCCAGCCACCTTTCTCCTGGGGCTGCTTGTAAGGGGCTCCCGGGGAGAGTGAGGCAGGCACCCTGCACAGCGCGGCCCTCCATGCCCTCTCCTCCAGGTGCCCAGGGGAGCTGCTCCCAGCGCTGCGGAGACCAGAGCGGGCCATGTTCCTGCCACCCGACCTGCTTTGGCCTGGCCAGCTGCTGCATGGATGTCCGGGATTTCTGCCTGGAGATCTCGCCCTACTCTGGCTCCATGATGGGGGGCAAGGACTTTGTGGTCCAGCATCTCATCTGGTCCAACCCGGCTGATAGCGTGATCTGCAGGTGGGAGGCCCCCGAGGGGGCAAGCTGGGGCCCAGACCCCCTGGTGGGCTGGGTGGGGCCCCAGGACCGAGGGCTGGGGCTGGTGGCCCGATGGATTCCCTGGGAGGAGGCTGGGAGCCTCGGAGAGGGTCGGTCCCCGCCGGCCCAGCCTGTCCAACCCCCTGCCCCTCGCAGCTTTAAGGAGAGCATCCAGACCCGCGGCTACGTGGACGCCTCCGGCCGAGTGCACTGCGTGTCTCCCCTGCTCTATGAGTCCGGCCGCATCCCGTTCATGCTCTCCATGGACAACGGCCACTCCTTCCCGCGCTCGGGCACCTGGCTCTCTGGTGAGACCTGATGGCTGGATGGCGGGGGAGGAAGGCTTCAGGCCGCACCCTTCTGGGCCCGGTGCCCTCACAGGGACTCTGCCGGAGATAATCTGGTTGAACCAGTCACCATGGAGGCCTGCCCTGGGTGTGGGCTCCCCAGACTCCTTTCTCCACCCCTGGCATCCACATGGGGGTTCCAGCCCAGAGGGAGGAGGGCTGTGTGGGGGTCCGCTCTAGCCAGGGGAGGGGAGGAGCCAGCCGGGGGCAAAGGTCAGGCCCCTCCTCTCCCAGCCCCTGACCTTTCCTACTACAAGGGACTGCCTTGGGAGGTCCCCACAGCTCAAAGAGCCCCGGACCTCCTCCCCTGGACGCCCTGGGCCCCAGGCCTTCCTTCAGCCCTCACCTCCCCACCCCCCGCCCAGTGCACCCCAGCAAAGTGTCGGACTCGGAGAAGAGCCAGCTGGTGAACGAGACCCGCTGGCAGTACTACGGCACTCCTGGCACGCAGGGCAACCTCACCCTGACCTGGAACACCTCGGCCCTGCCCTCAGACACCGTCACCATTGAGCTGTGGGGCTACGAGGAGACAGGTGAGGCCGGCAGGGGGCCTCCGCGGCAGGGGTCAAGCCCCTGACCCCCACCGGGAGCCTGGAGCTCATGGACATGGGAGAAAGGAGATTCCAGGTGGGGGGAATCCAGCCAGGGATTTTGAGCCAGAAGGTGTTGGCAGGAAAGGGCAACTGGCTGGAGCGGCACAGGGAGGTGGGTGGGGAGTGGCTGCCTGGGTACGGGGGCTGGAGGATGTGCAGATGTTCGCAGCTCCTGGATACACGGCTTGTCCTGGAAATAGGAAAGATGTGCCCCACGCCATCCTCTCAGAGCCCCTGGAGGACTAGCAGGGCTGGGCCTGGCTCCCTCCCCCAGCAGGGCAGGCCCTCGTGTGGGGGCCATCTGTCCATGGCACCCACCCCCACCTGTGCCCCCCGGGGTCCTGGGTCAGGCCCGGGGCTGATGAGGCCTTCTCCCCGCCCCGACTCCCTCAGGGAAGCCGTATTCCCAGCAGTGGGCAGCAGCGTGGTCATACCTGTACTCCTTGGCTACCAACATCCACAACTCCGGTTCCTTCACCTTCACGCCGAAACCTGCCCCGCAGAACTTCCAGAGATGGGAAGTGGGCTCCCTCCGCATCGTGGACGGCAGACGCCGCGCAGGGGAGCAGTAAGGCCCGCCCGGGAGGACGAGCCCAGGGCCTGTCTGCTGCCCTACGGTGGACGGTGGCGGGGGGGGGGGGGGCCCAGGGCTGGGGCAGGGAGGGCAGCCCCGAGTGTGTGTGCCTGCCCCNCGGCAGACGCCGCGCAGGGGAGCAGTAAGGCCCGCCCGGGAGGACGAGCCCAGGGCCTGTCTGCTGCCCTACGGTGGACGGTGGCGGGGGGGGGGGGCGGCCAGGGCTGGGGCAGGGAGGGCAGCCCCGAGTGTGTGTGCCTGCCCCACAGGGATGTGCAAGCACTCTGGAGCAACGAGCACGCGCTGGCCTGGCACCTGGGTGATGACTTCCGGATGGACCCTGTGGCCTGGGCCCGAAACCAGTGCCTGGCCTGGGAGGAGCTGGAGGACCAGCTGCCCGCATTCCTGGAGGAGCTGCCCGACTGCCCTTGCACCCTGGCCCAGGCCCGGGCTGACTCCGGCCGCTTCCACGTGAGCCCCCCACCCCAGACAGGGACCGAGAGTGGGCGAGGGGCAGGCTAGGGCCGGCTGCCCCCACCAGCAAGGGCCCCGGTGCTCGAGGCATCACAGGGAAGGGAGGCGGAGGCCTGAGAGGTGAGGCTGGGGGTCTGAGGCCCTGGAGGGGTAGGAGATGGCAGAGCCCCAAGCCCGTGCAGGTGACAGCCGCCAGCCCCTCTGCAGACAGACTACGGCTGTGACCTGGAGCAGGGCAGCGTGTGCACCTACCACCCAGGCGCTGTGCACTGCGTGCGCTCGGTTCAAGCCAGGTGAGCCCGAGATGGAAGGTGGGATGGGGCGGGGCGGGGCGCGGAGGGGCGGGGCGGGGCCGGACCCAGGGCGGCCCTGACCTTGTCTGTGCCCACAGCCCCAAGTACGACTCCGGCCAGCAGTGCTGCTACACGGCGGACGGCACGCAGCTCCTGACGGCTGACTCCACCGGGGGCAGCACCCCGGACCGCGGCCACGACTGGGGCTCACCCCCCTACCGCGTGCCACCCCGCGTGCCCGGCCTCTCCCACTGGGTCTACGACGTCATCAGCTTCTACCACTGNTGCCCACAGCCCCAAGTACGACTCCGGCCAGCAGTGCTGCTACACGGCGGACGGCACGCAGCTCCTGACGGCTGACTCCACCGGGGGCAGCACCCCGGACCGCGGCCACGACTGGGGCTCACCCCCCTACCGCGTGCCACCCCGCGTGCCCGGCCTCTCCCACTGGGTCTACGACGTCATCAGCTTCTACCACTGCTGCCTCTGGGCTCCCGAGTGCTTCCGCTACATGAACAGACGGCCCTCCAGCGACTGCCGCAGCTACCGGCCCCCGCGCCTGGGTGGGTGCTGGGCTGGGCGGGCACTGGCCAGGGCAGAGTCAGGACAGCCCGCCTCACCTTCCGATCTCCGCAGCCTCCGCTTTCGGGGACCCACACTTCGTCACTTTCGACGGCACCAACTTCACATTCAACGGGCGTGGCGAGTACGTGCTGCTGCAGGCGGCGCTCACCGACTTGCGGGTGCAGGCGCGGACCCAGACCAGGACGACGCCCGAGGGTGAGGCCAGGCCCCGCGGGCTCTGGGTGGCTCAGGGTCATCCCTGGGGAGGGGGAGGCTGAGCCCAAAGGACCCCATTGTGCACCCATCATCCCAGGCTCTCAGGACCGAGGCACCGGGCTGACTGCGGTGGCCATCCAGGAGGCCAACTCAGACGTGGTAGAGGTCCGGCTGGGGGAGGGGGCGGGGGTCCTGCAGGTGCTGCTGAACCAGGAGGTACTCAGCTTTGCGGAACAGCGCTGGATGGACCTGAAGGGTGAGTGGGACGGTGGGGGCCCCATCTGGGGGGCCTAGCAGGAAGGGAAGGGGGACGCAGAGTGGAGTCAGGGTATGAGGGCTGACAGCCAGTCCCTCCCTTACAGGACCCTGGTGTGGGAGCTCCTTTCAGGGCCTGGGCACTCAGACCTGCCGCCCGGGGTGGGGGAGTGTCAAGGCAGGCTGGGCCCTGGGGACGCCCTCCTGGCCCTGAAGCCCACGGTGCTAGCCCACGCATCCTGGGGCTGCGGGGTCACAGCACAGCGCCCACAGGGGCGACCCTGACCCCACCTCCACATGTGCCCAGGCATGTTCCTGTCAGTAGCCGCTGGGGACAGAGTATCAGTCATGCTGACATCAGAGGCCGGCCTGGAGATCAGCCTCCAAGGGCCGTTCCTGAGTGTGGCGGTCCTGCTGCCCGAGAAGTTTCTGACCCACACGCGGGGCCTCCTCGGGACGCTCAACGACAACCCGGCCGACGACTTCACCCTGCGCAGTGGGGAGGTCCTGCCGCCCGGCGCCAGTTCTCGAGAACTGTTCCGGTTCGGGGCTGACTGTAAGAGGCCACAGGCAGGAGGGGAGGGCACACGGCCCTGGGGAGGGCTCGGTGGAGGTGCGGGGAGCCCCCAGGCCCTCCCACCCGCCAGGCCTGCTGCTGTCTTCCCAGGGGCGGTGCAGAACGCCTCCTCCCTGCTGACCTACGACTCCAAGTTCCTGGTGGAAAACTTCAAGGAACGGCCTAAGCATGACCCCACTTTCCTGCCCCTCTTCCCCGAGGAAAGCTCCGCGAGCCCCAGCCAGGCGAGTGCGGCAGCTGACCTGTGTGGGGACGACAGTTTCTGCAAATTCGACGTGGCGGCCACTGGGAGCCTGAGCGTGGGCAACGCCTCGCGAGTGGCCCACGCGCAGCACCTGCTTCGCGTGCAGAGCCTGAAGCCCGGTGAGGGTGACGGGAGTGGGGGGTGGGGGGGGAGGCGAGGGCGCCTGGCGCTGGGACACGGCCCCCCAGGCTGGTGACAGCGGGCGGTGAGCTCAGGTCTGCTGTCTGTGCCCCGCCCCTACCCCAGTGGTGTCCTGCGGTTGGCTGGCCCCCCCTGCCAACGGACACAAGCAGGGTGAGAGGTACCTGGTGGGCTCCACCGTCCGCTTCCGCTGCAACAACGGCTACAGCCTGGCTGGGGCAGAGGCCAGCACCTGCCAGGCTGATGGCACCTGGTCCCGGCCCACCCCCATGTGCCAGCCAGGTGAGAACACCCCGCCCACCAGAAGCCCCGCCCACAAGCCCTTGCCCTACCCATACTGCCTAGCCCCGCCCACCAGTTGGCACAACCCCGCCCACCGGCCCCTGGCTTACCCACGCACACTCTGCCTCGCCCCGCCCACGCGCCCGCGCCCAAGTCCGCCGCGTGTGCGCAGGCCTGCACCTGGTTGCTAGGCGCACTCACAGCCCGCCACCTCTCCAGGACGGAGCTACGCGGTACTGCTGGGCATCATCTTTGGAGGCCTGGGGCTGGTGGCCCTGGTTGGGCTTGGCTACTGGCTCCTACGCCGCAGGAAGAGCAACACGTGAGACGCCTCTCTCCCAAGCCCGGTCCACTCCTCCTCGGTTCTCCTGGGCCCGCCCCCGCACCCCCACCCCCACCCCGGGGCGCGCGTGGGACCGCCGTGCCTGCGCTAGACCACAACTCTGTTGCAGGGCCGTCTGGGGTTCGCAACCCTGAGTGAAGCGCGCTTGGCCGGTGGCACATGGGCCCTCCCCAAGGCCAAAGCCCAGCCTCCCAGACTTCCAAGAGCCTGCAGCCCAGTACTTGAATATGTGGAACCCGAACAGCTGGTACCTCAGCTTTTCAAGTCAAGTGCCCTGCTCTGTCACTGAAGACCCGAACCCCAAACTGTAACCGGGGAGCTCCCGTGGCTCTGTTCCCCGCATACCCCAAACCCTAGTTCTCCAGGCCCGGGGCTCCGTACCCTTGAATCCCGAGGCCTGTCTCCCGAGCCCTGACATCCCGGCACCTGATGTGCAAAGGCCAGTACCTCGGATCCCGTGCCCATGGCCCTGACCCCCAGGGTGAGCCTGCTGACCCAGCAGTGAGCCCCAGGGCCGAGCTGCCTTGATCCCCGGGCCCTGGGCTGGGGACTGGTGGCTGGGTCCAGCCCTGGGCATGGAGAATGCCTGCCTAAGCTCCAGTCTTGTAACTCTAAGTCTTCTGGAATGGGGGCAGAAAACAAGCTCTGGTGCCCCTCCGTGGTGTCGATGCTCGTGGTGGTGTGCCTTGTTCCTAGGAGTCCAGTGGTCGCCCTGGGCGGTGCACGGCACCCAGAGTGACCGGCCCGTCCCCAGGCTCCGACTCTCTGTCTGTAAAGTGGGATCTAGAACACTGACCGCGTCATGGGCGCGGAAGGGTGCGTGGGGTGCTACGCTGGGCACCCAGCTCTGGCCCAGCCCCAGAGGCAGTGCGGTAGCACCACGCCCAGCTGGTCCAGGCCCCTGGGCCCTTTGCCCAGGACTGTCCGGAGGCGAGTGTACGGGGCCCAGGCCTCTCGTGAGGGTACTGAGTGGGCGCTCTGGGGGGCCTGGGTAGGATGGTGCTGGTCAGAGGTCTCAGACAGGGAAGTGCCGGGGCTTCTGGGTTGGAGGTGAGTGCCTGCTCCCCAGGGCTGATGGCTCTGCCTGAGAGGACTGAGGGGCAGGGAGCAGCCTGGAGACACCTGGGGCCCTGGGTAGGGCGCCCTGAGCAGCCTCCTCACGGCTGTGCTGAGAGTGGCCACGTGGGGGCAGCAGAGGGTAAGAATCGTGGAGGTGGACGCTTCGGGGGACCCAGGCCACCAGGGAGGGCTGGGCAAGCGCCCCAGCAGGCTTGTGGTCACCGTCTCGGCCAAGGTTCATGCAGGCCCACCTGGGGTGGGGGACACCGAATCACCAGTCTTGGAAGTTGTACAGGTTACCCAAGGTCCAGCAGGCACTGACCTCCCTGCCTCCTCAGCCTTCCCTTTGGCAGAGGGTCCTGGGCAGAGAGGCCTGGGCGGGGCGGGGGGCGGGCAGCAGGTGCCCCTGCCGGGAGTCCTAGGGTGCTGCGTGTGGTGGGACGTGTTTGAGGGAACACAGCAAAGGTGGGAGGGTCCCGGGGGTGGTGCCCAGTCAGTGCGTGGCCTTCCAGACCCCACCGGGCACCTCCCCACCCCTGGCTTCCAGCTCAGGACAGGGGGCCTGAGTGCCCACCCCTTGGCCCCTGGGCAGGTACTTTCCTCCCTGGGGATGAGGTCAGGCAGGGCTGGCCTCCCACCAGCCTAAGCCCCGCACCTCCCTGGCAGGGCCAGGCTGGGCACTTGTGGGTAAGCAACATGGGGGCGGCAGCTGAGGCCCGAGAGGGAAGCCTGGCCTACTCCTGGCTCCCCACCCAACCCTGTCCCTCTGGGCCCTGGAGTTGCCCCCCCACCCCCACCCTGGGCAGGAGAAGGGATCCATTGTGGCCCAGGCCACAGACGTCAGGCTCTCCCGGTGCCAGGGGCCGACCAGGCCGGGAAGCCCCAACACCTGGCAGAGGTTTTCCTGGGGCCCTGAGGGAGTTTGGGGGTGCGGCCAGGCCTGTGTGAGGCTGCAGGGTCCCAGGGCTGGGCACAGGGCCCCCAGAAACATCACCGGTGGGGGCCTGGGCCTCAGAGAGGTGCCCTCCTCTCCCCAATCAGTGGCCCCAGGGGATGCCAGCCCTGGAGCCCAGTGCGGGGGGAGGGCAGGAGGCCGCGGAGCCACATGGGGGCCTGGGCCTCAGCAGCAAAGGCCCCTGACACCCCCAGCCTCCAGAGGAAGGAGCACTCACATCCCCTCCAGCCTCCCCGTTGGGGTAGGGACCCCTCGGGAGGCTGCTTCCTCCCACAGAGCCCCAGGTGACCCAGTGCACGCCCTGGGCCAGGCCCTTGCTGGGAGACCCCCATCCCCGTGGTCCGTCCTGCTTGGGAGGAAGAGGTGACCAGGCCCTGCACTGTGGGGGCAAGCGGCGCTTCCTGGGGGCGTCTGCCTCCAGGCAGAGGACGGAAGCCATTTATTTGAGTAGGGGCTTAGCAACCTCCAGCGCCCCGTGCCCCTGGAGCAGCCACGTCACTGCTTGCCAGCAGAAGCGGGTGGGGAACTTTCCAGGCTGGGCCTTAACGCCTCCCCAGGCAAACCCCTCCACCCGCCCTTTCCCCTGCTCCCCCGGACTAGAAGCCGTGCCAACCTGGGTGCCCAGCATGTGGAAGGGGCCCCTGCCCCAACCTGTTCAATGCATCCAGTCCTGCTTTGGGAACAAAAAATAAACTTGCCTGTGAGTAAGCCATGGCGCCTTTTGGGTCTGTGTGTTGCAGCGGTTGGTCCTGTGAACCATGCGCCAGGCCCAGATGCGAGAAAGATGACCTTAGTTTGTCACCAGTGTTGACAAATCCTGTGTGCGCAAGGCTTTAAATCGTTCAGACGGACCCTCCAGTGTTCACAGCGGCAGAGTCACTCAAGACAGCCAGAAGGCGGAGGCAGCTTAAGGGTCCATCCACAGAGAGCTGGGTGAACGGGTGTGGCGTGTCTGTATACAACCGGATACCGCTGGGCCATAAAAAGGAAGGGAACTCTGACACCTGCCACAGAACAGGTGGATGAACCTTGAGGCCGCCGTGCTGAGCGCAGTAGCCAGACTCGAAAGGAAGACTGCTGTATGACCCCGCGCACGTGAGGGCCCGGGGCCAGCTCGGAGAGACAAGTGGAACAGAGATCTCCCAGGAGACAGGGAGCCGCTGCTGCTGGCCAGGTCCCCGACCCGCGCCCCAGCAGTGAAGGCGCCGAATCCTAACCGCTAGACCGCCAGGGGCCTCCCCAGAGCCGGAGGGCTCCAGCTTGGGAAGAGCATCCCCGTCGGGACGGGCGGCGGTGTCTGTGCCGCCGCGGGCATGTGCTCAGCGCCGCCGAGCGGCCCCGGGAAGTGGCTAAGACGGTCAGCTCCCTGCCACGCGTGCCTTACTGCTGAGTCACGTCCGACTCTTGCGTGACCCCCGTGGGCTGTAGCCCACCAGGCTGCTCTGTCCATGGGGTTCTCCAGGCAAGAGTACTGAAGTGGGTTGCCGTTTCCTCCTCCTGGGGGTCTTCCCCGACCCAGGGATGGCAACCCGTATCTCCCGCACTGGCAGGCAGAGTCTCTGCCGCTGAGCCGCCAGTGAGCCCCACTTGTATTTCGGCACAATTAAAAACCTTAAAACTCAAACAGAAGAATTTCCTTGCCTCTCAGTCCCCAGGCGGCGGAACTCGAGCCATGCTCGGCGTTTTCTTTTTTCAGAACGCTGCTGTTCTTTGTAAGTTCGTCGGGGTTTTTTCTGTTACATTTTTTACATGTACATTCTGTTACATTTTTCCTGGGGCTTTCTGCGTCCTGTTTGCCTCTCCCAGTCGCCGAGCCGCTGCTCTGTGAAGGCACTGTTGTGTCCGAGTTTATGATGAGATGCGCCTGGAGTGGTGTCTGTGCCTTGTGTGAGGCAGGTCAGGACACACCTGCCTCACGCGGATGTCTGATGGACTCGGCTCTGTCCTTCGAAACACAGTCCCTTCTGCGTTGCGGAGTTGTGTCTCTTCTGTCAGAGGTCAGGGGACTGTCCTCTCCCAGCATCCAGTGCATGGCCGTACTGGTGCTAGCCCGCCTTAGTCACCGTAGCTCGCTCCCGACATCTGGTGATGTGAGCCCTCTGTCATGCTCTTCCTTAAGACCGCCTGCAATGCGGGAGACCTGGGTTTGATCCCTGGGTTGGGAAGATCCCCTGGAGAAGGGAAAGACTACCCACTCCAGAATTCTAGCCGGGAGAACTCCATGGACTGAATAGTCCAGGGGGGTCACAAAGAGTCGGACACGACTGAGCGACTTTCACTTTCAGCCAAGACTGCCTGGGCTAGTCCTAGTCCTTGGTGTTTCCACATGAATTTAATATCAGCTTACCAATTTACACACACACACACACGCACACAAAACCCACAAACAGACCCCCCCCAAAAAGTGAGGATTTTTATTAGAATTGCATCGGATTTATGGGTGGATGTGGGGAGAACTGGTCTCTGCACCGTCCTAACTCTTTTAATCTGTGAACATAGTATAACCTTCCATTTTTTCAAGTCTTCTTCACATTTGGAGAAGGAAATGGCAACCCACTCCAGTATTCTTGCCTGGAGAATCCCATGGACGGAGGAGCCTGGTGGGCTACAGTCCATGGGGTCGCAAAGAGTCAGACACGACTGAGTGACTTCACTTCACTTTCACTTCTTCGCGCCCTGCAGTTATAGTTTGCAGCGCTGGTCAGCGTAGGGGTCTTGAATACATGTTTCTTTTACTTCTAGGCCTGGATTTTTAAAATGCTATCATAAGTGGTTTCAGTCCAAAAAGAGATGTCTTCTGTCTGTGCGGGACACACAGAGATAGCGGCGCTTCCTGCCTGCTTCCCTCGGCTCCAGCGGCCTTGCTCCCCTCCCTGGGGTTTCTCCCAGCTGCCCTCTTAAGTACCTGCACATCCGGACAGTTCTGCGTCCTCCCGGCCTGTTCTTTTACCTTTTGTTTGTTTTTCTCGCCTGATTGCCTGGGCAAGGACTTCTCTTTCCGTGTGGAAAGGAAACAGTGAAAGCCAGCAAGTGCCGTGTGTCGTTCTCAGAAGCTGTTGGCCTCGGTCTCAAAAGGAAGGGTGTTAGGTTTTGCCGTGAAGTATGGCGTTTCCAGTAGGCTTTTGTAACCGCCGCTTACCAGATTCAGCAAGTTTCCTTCTGTTCCTAGCTCCTGCGAGTTTTTGTCGTCAGTGGGAGTTGGCAAAGTATCACATGCTTTTCTGCATTTGTCGAGAGGGTGGATGGCTTTTTCCTGTTTGTTCTGTTAGTGCGTTAACACAGGGAATTGCATCGCTTGAGTGTTTGTTTTTGTTTGTTTGGCTGTGTTGCCGGGTTTGTGGGATCTTAGTTCCCAGGCCAGGGATTGAACTCAGGCCCTTAGCGGTCCTAACCACTAGGCTGCCAGGGAGTTCCCAGAATTGCTTGATTTTGTAATGTTCAACCGATCACGCATTCCCAGAATAAACCCAAACTGTTAGTGGTGAATTCATATATCATTTAGGAAGTTTTCATCTCTGTGAGTGACTAAAATCACCCTGTACTTTTCCTTCATGAAATGTCCTTGTCAAGTTTTGTTCTCAGGATTCTGCTGGCCTCATTAAAAGTTGGGCAATATTTTCTCTGTTCTGGGGAAGTTTGTGTAAGACTGTTTTTTCCCCCTGCTATCAGTGTTTGGAAGCATCCAAAGACGAAGCCTTTGGGCTGCAGCTGTTTGCTGTGTGGGATCTCGTTGTTTTAACTGGCACATTTATCAGTGAGGTTGAACAACTGTATACACTGAAGTAGCCGTTTGCAGTTCTCTTCCCCAGGGCCTCATGAGTCACAGCCTTGGGCATCCTTCTAATGGAATCTTGGTCTTTGCTGTTAAATATTTAAATATTAAAGAAAGCAGGCTCAGGCCATGTTATGTATTGAAACTGTCTTTCCCCAAGGTTGTCATTGGTCTTTTTAAATATTTTCCACATCAAAATTTTAAATGTCCGTGTGTTCAGATCTCTTCTCTTTTGAAACAGTTTTGACCATCCTGCTCAGTGTGTGGGATCTCAGTTTCCTGATCAGGGATCAAACCCCACCCCCTGCATTAGAAGCGCAGAGTCCCAACCCAAGTCCTAGTTTACCCTTTCTTTCTTTCTTTCTTTCTTTTTTTTTTAAAAAAAACCTTTTTATTTGTGACAGTTTCAGGTGGCCAGTGAAGGGTCTCAGCCACACACACACGTGCACACATAAACATTCTGCCCCCAGATCCCCTCCCATCCAGGCCTCCGCACGGTATTTAGCAGAGTTCCATGTGCTGCTCGGGAGATCCTTCCGGTTACGCATTTCAGATATAACAGCGTGTGCGTGTCCAACCCAATCTCCCCGCATCCTTTTTAAAAAAAATTAAAAAAGGGTTCTTGATTGTATGTCATGCCCAGTAAAGGACTTCCCTACTCAGAGATCATAAATGGAACATTCTCCCAGTTTCTTACAATATCTGGGGGTGGGGGGTAGTTTCATTTCTAATGAAAAATTTTACTTTTTTTTTCTTCTTTTCAGTTTCATTTTTAAATGGATTAAATTAATGAAAAAATTTACTTTTTTTTTCTTTTCAGTTTCATTTTTAAATGGGTTAAATTAACGAAAATTTTTATTTTATTTCTTTTCTTTTCAGTTTCATTTTTAAATGGGTTAAATTAATGAAAAATTTTACTTTTCTTTTTCTTTTCAGTTTCATTTTTAAATGGCTTAAATCTTGGTCCGACTGGGGTTTATTCGGTGTAAATAAAAAGGGCGGGGGTCCTGCTTTACTGCTTCCTCAGATGGCTGCCTCCTCGTTCTCATACTGGTTGTTAACAACTCATCTTTTCCCTACTGCTTTCAAGTGCTCTTTCAGCAGAGACAGAAATTCCCCTATGTATTTGCTTTTCTTTGTGGACTTCGTGGTGGACGGATTCCTGAGGTTTATTCAAACCTACTGTGTTTACAGTGTGTTTTCAAATCTGATGGCTTGGTTCACTTGAGTTTTTGTTTGTTTGCTTCACAAAAGCACTGATGCAATTTAGTGAGAAAGTGAAGGGCTTTGTAACCAGTGATGCTGGACCAGTTGCTGAGGCAACTATTTTATGACTTCCTTCTCATTGGAGGTTACTTGCGTTACAACTTTGTGTCGGCTTCTGCCATACAAGAGCGTGAATCAGGCACGAGAACTTTCTATGTGTATCCCCTTCCTCTTGAGGTCCATCACCCCCCACACCCCCGCAATTATTTTAGGTTTCCCATTTAGGCCTAAGGGTCATCCCAAATCAATTTCTGTATGTGGTGTGAGGGAGGGGGTCAAGACCCCTTTACTCCGCCCGCCTCCCAGGTTTCCACCTCTGGCACTTACACTCCAGGACCCCAGGAGCTTTGGGACTTCAGTATCCTCAGCGTGGGCTTCTCAGGTGGCTCATATAAAGAACCCGCCTGCCAGTTTCAGGAGACGCAGGAGACTCGGGTTCGATCCCTGGGTCGGGAAGGTCTCCTGGAGAAGGAAACGGCAACCCACTCCGGTGTTCTTGCCTGGAGAATCCCACGGACAGAGGAGCCTGGCGGGCTACAGACCAGGGGGGCACCGAGTCGACGGGGCTGAGCGCGCACTTTCTCACTGTGAGATGGGGGTCGCTGTGGCTCCCTTCCATTCAGGAGAATTACACGGATCCATACGTGGAAAGCCATAGCGTGGCTCCTAACCGAGGTCAGCGTCCAACAGACGTTGCTGTTGCTTTGAGATATTTACTTATGTGATGTCAGTACCTGTGTGTCTCTTGCAGTGTTTGGGTGTTAGGCCCGTGGGTTGTTTTTTTCTTAATCCAGGATGTGTTGGCTTCTGTCAGATGCCTCTCCGTGGAGATGACTCTGGTTTTTCTCCTCTGCTGAGAGGGGAGTCCACGCCCTCACAGGCGTTCCCGGCCAACCTGCTGCTGGGCCCGCTCGGGACACGCTGTCCTTCTGAATGTGTTGCTTGGAGTCTCCTTGTTTTTTTTTTTTTTTTAAGGACTTTGTGTTGAGTTTCCTGAACACAATTGGCAGGAGAAGCCTCTGGTCCTAATGGCAGGACACTGGGGAACTTTCCAGAAGGCCGTTTGAGGTAGCCACTGTTCCTGCAATGTCCTCAGCTTTTCCGTGTGATCGTTGACCCACCTAGATCTTTAGGAGCCCCTGGACCTGTGAGCCTGCCCACTTAAATCTGAATTTCTGATAAACAGGGATGTTTTTACGTGTTAAGTACCGGAATCCTATTAATCCTAGAAAGGTTATTTGGTCAAGTTTCCAAGTGTATTTTTACTGAAATGACTCATCTTTCCTAGTACGCTTAGCTTCCTCGATAAGCTTACGTTATTTCCCCATTCTCGTCCCATCCTTCGCGTGTTTACCCTTCCTTAATTTTTGCTGATTGGCTAGCGAACAGCTGTATATTTTTTCCAAGGTCTGTTCTGACTTCAAATTCTCAATTTCTGCTTCAGTTGTTCCTAAATTCTTCCTCTTGCTTTCCCTACTATTCTGATTGTTCTTTTACTAACGTCTTACGTGAGATACTTTGTTCTGATTATTTTAATGAAACTGATTAGGACGACGGATTTTCCTCTGAGCCCTCAGTCGTGTCCGACGCTTTGTGACCCCATGCACTGTGGCCCGCCAGGGTCCTCTGTCCGTGGGATTTCCCAGGCAAGAGTAATACCTGAGTGGGTTGCCACTTCCTACTCCAGGGAATCTTCCTAATCAAACCCACGTCCCTTGCACTGGCAGGCAAATTCTTTTACTTCGCACTATATTCTATGGGGACTGATCTGTATACATGTGAATGTTATTTTGAAGATACTGCAACCTTGGCTTCGACTGCCTGT
Organism: Neotragus moschatus; assembly: GCA_006410615.1. Classification (NCBI taxonomy): domain Eukaryota; kingdom Metazoa; phylum Chordata; class Mammalia; order Artiodactyla; family Bovidae; genus Neotragus; species Neotragus moschatus. Next base: position 94,899 of record SJYA01003496.1, read on the forward strand.
TTAACGAGATGTTTACAGAAGCTGTAAGAGTCGCTAACTGGGCTGGGAATGTGCCTCGCTTAGCATGGCTTGTGGTCCACGAGAGGCGTGGGCAGGGGCCAGCAAGTCTCGCAGGGTGGGGTGAGCAGGGCGTGGGGACTGGGTTTCCTCCAGGGCTCTGGAGGCCACGGAGGACCCCGTGGGGCCTCCTCGCAGGACGAGGTATGCATTTGAAGGGTCACGGCTGTCTTGAGTGGGGAGTGGACTGAGATGGTGGCAGCGGCCAGGAGGGGTATAAAGATGGAACTAAGGCCAGGTAGATGGAGGGGGAGGCCTGGGGGGCCGTCACGGAGTGGGGAAAGGAGGCCACTGGAGAGTGTTCAGCTGCCTCAGAGCTGGCTTCTGGTTTGGCGTGTTGAGTCTGAGGTAGGTGCCTGAGGGTCCAGGTGCTTAGGAGGTGGGAGGCAGGTGGGTGGGTGGGCAGGTGAGCCTGATGTTCCAGAAAGCTGGGCTAGAGCCTGGGCAGGGAGGGAACCCACCAGCCCCCGGGGGGGCAGGGGTGCGTGTGCGTGCAGGGACACAGTGATGAACGTGGGTGCCACAGGGAGGCCCTGCAGGCAGGCGAGCAGCGCGTCCGAGTCCCTCAGTCTGCCACATTCTGTCCCCTTGGGCACGGGAGCCAAAGCCCTACCCTGCCCGAGCGGCCAGACTCCAGCCATGCGGAGGTAAGCCTCTGGGGGATGTTCGGGCTGAGACCGGACTTCCCAATGCTCCCAGGAATCAGGGTGTGGGCAGGACCTCCCCCCAGGTCAGCCCACCAAGAGCCCTCCCCCAGGAAGGCCAGCCCGCCTGGCAGCTGGCAGAGCCATCCCCAGTGGCCAGGGGCTCCTGGGTCCAGAGCAGTGGTTCTCAGTCGAGGGGTGGCTGCTGACTGGCTGGGGCAGGGCGCTTGTTTAGCGGGGGGAGGCCACGGGCGCTGCTCTGTGTCCTACAGTGTGGGCACAACCCCCCGAAGTATGACTCCCCCCAAACATCAGCCTTTCTGAGGGTGAGAGCAGGTTGGAGATGCGGGCCGGGGAGGGCTTAGGTCTCTTGTCTTCCAGCCTTTGCCCGGGACAGAGGACAAGCTCCAGGACGGGCCCGGGCCACAGGCTCCCAGGAGCCGGGGCCAGGTGGCCCCAGGCCACACCCCAGCCAGTATTCCAGGCGGCCATGTGTGGAGCCTTAGCAAGCGTCCAGGGGCGCCTTGGATGAGCGCCAGCCCAGCTCTGGTTTCTCCAGCCCCGCGGTGGCGTGTGGAGGACTGTCAGTCAGCTCTGTTCGAGGCCATCTCCAGCTCAACCCTGAGTCAGGCGTGGTGCGGGCTCCTCTTTAATCTCGGATTGGAGAATACACGGGGTGGCGGGGTGCGGGGCTTCCAGGGGGCAGGGGCACAGTTGTGGGGGCGGCCTGGAGCGGCCAGGGCCAGGGCTCTTGTGTGGGGACTTGGTCCCCACAGCGGTCCATCTGCTGGGCTGTCCACTTCTTTGCAGCCGCAGGCCAATCATCCGGCCCAGGGGTCTGGATCCTGCCGGAGCGCTTGGTCCCTGGCTGGGCCAGGCTGGCTGGGCGAGCGCAGGGCGGGACTCGGAATCAGGAGGGAGCGGCCTTTCAGTAGCCTGAGGGCTCTCCACCCTTCCGTGGGTCTGCTGCTGCGTGCACACAGGCCCCGTCCTGGGAAACAGCCTGGACCACGTTCAGGAAGAAGGGCCTCTTGCTCTGCTCTTGGCCCCGGTCCTGGAGCCCCTTCTGAACCTCCTGGAGGGGAGAGGAAGCCGGCCGGTCACAGAGGGGACGGGACCCAAGCAGGGACCTGAGGACCCCAACCTGGACAGGAGTAGGGGCGCAGGTCTGGGTAAAGACAGAGGGGCGCTGGATGCAGCCTCGTCTGCAGGACACGGAGTCCGTGGCCCCCACTCCACAGGCCCCAGAGCAGAGGCCCGGCTCCAGGGAGGACGACGGAGTCCGTGGCCCCGTCTGGAAGGGCCCAAGATGCAGTCTCACTTCTGTCCTGGGTTGAGGACACCAGCGGCCTCAGCGTGACCCCAGAGGAGTCTATGGCTTCAGTGGAGAAGGTAGGTGGCCGTGGGGGACTCAGTTCTGAGGGTCTGGAAAGCAAAGCCTCTAGAAGGCAGCGCCTGAGCCCTTTGGAGCCCCAGGTCCTCCAGGCTTCAGAAGAGCCCAACTCAACGTCAGGAGGAATGGGCCTGCTGCCACACCATCGGCAGCTTGGGACCTACTCTCTCAACACCCACATGAGAACACGGGGAATCCCAGATCCCAGGGATGCGGCATGCAGACTCCCCAGGGCCCTGCTGGTGGAGGAATCACTGGAGGCTCCTGAAAGCCCACGAGTCTAAGGACACAGGCAGCCCCCAGGCCCCAGTGGTCCTCGGGGGCGAGGCGCTCTGAGCACGGCCCTCGAGGCTCAGGTTTGAGAACACGAATCAGGGCCCAGGTACTGGTGTCTGAGGGGCCAAGTGCCCTGCCTGGCAGTCTGGTCCCCATGCTTGCCCGTCTGTGACCCTTCACAGAGACTCTGGAGATGCGTGGAGACCTGGCCCAAGGAATACAGGAGCTGAGGCCCCCGCCCCAGGCTCTGAAGGCAGGCACGGAGGCGTCTGCCTCACCTGGCTGAAGCTGGGCTCGAACTCCACCTGGCCCTTGCTGTCCACATGCAGGATGGGGGCCTTGATGGCGGCTTGCAGGTCAAAGCCCAGCCACAGCTTGTTCATGATGGCCTGCAGGGAAGAGGGCGACGCAGTGGGGGAGTCAGGGGCGGGTACCAGCCACCCTCCCAACCCCTGCGGGGACAGCAGGGCCACACAGCGACTCACCTGGGCCACCGCAGAGATAATGAGTTCCCCGCCGCCCCCGCCGATCACAAGCTTCGACCCCCCGGCTGTGCTGACCAAGATGGAGGGGACCATGGATGACGGGGGCCGCTCACCNCCCTGCGGGGACAGCAGGGCCACACAGCGACTCACCTGGGCCACCGCAGAGATAATGAGTTCCCCGCCGCCCCCGCCGATCACAAGCTTCGACCCCCCGGCTGTGCTGACCAAGATGGAGGGGACCATGGATGACGGGGGCCGCTCACCTGGAACTGGAGGCCGGACAGGAGTCAGGGCAGCCTTGCCTGCCAGCCAGCCCCCCAGGGCCGCCCGCTTGGGCTCCGTCTACCGGTGCGCGATCCTCCGACGCCAGACCGGCCAGCCTTCCCTCACCCGGGGTGGGGGCGCCCGGTGCTCACCGGGCTGGGGGGTGGCTCTGGAGCCCTGTGAGTGCCGCCAGCACAGGTCCAGAAGCTCGTTGTTGAGAAGGATGCCCGTGCGTGGTGAGTACACCATGGCTCCAAAGCTGCAGACGGAGGCAGGGCCGGGTGCCGTCTGTGGGGTCCTGACTCACACAGCCGTCCAGGAGCCCCTGACTTCACGGGCCGCCCCCAGCACACTGGGACCCAGCTGCCCTCCCTGGCCCCGCCCCGGCCCCGCCCGCACCGTCCTGGTGCGAGGCGCCTTCCCCATCCTCGCTCAGAGACACTGGGTGAGCAGCCTTCAGCCAGAGATGCCTGGGCGCAAGACCCCTTTGACAGGAGAGGTACCGCCCCCCACCTACCCCACGGACACAGCATGGGGGCGGGGCCCCAGGGAACCCAGTGTGGCCCGCCCGCCCCAGGCCCCACGCACGGCGTGTTGATGGTGCTGGTGGCAGCCACGGCGCTGCCGTCCTCACCCAGCACGGACACGTGAGCTGTGCCCATCCTGTGGGTCCAGGCCCCAGCCAGGCTGTAGTGGTCAAGCGGGTGGTCACCCCGGGCGTCCATTTGCTGGCGGATGTGCTGGGCTAGGGCTTCCCCCAGCAGGTCCTGGGAGGTGTTCTGGGGAGGGCGGACAGGTGAGGGGGTCGGTGAGCTGCCGGGAGGGTCCCCTGAGGGTGCCCCCTCAGCCCTCCAGGCTCCCTGCTGTCCCCAGACCGACTGCACCTTCCTCACTCGCGCCACTGCCAGGCCCTCCTGTTCCAGAGTCAACTGTGTTCACATCCCTCTGGCCTCACCTGCCAGGCACTCGGGGTCTGCGGCAGGGTGCTCACTGGCCTGACCCTGAGCCCTGGGGCGGGGACGGGGCTGCCCACCAGCCCAGGACACCTCACCTGGACCTCCGGGTGGCTCCGAGGGTCCCATAGCCGCCACCTCTGCCCCCCAGCGAACTTGAGCGTCTCCACGAGGTGATGGTATAAGTTCACTCTACCCTCTAGCTCGGCCACTGACTCAGCAGAAAAGTTGAAGCCTGGGGGGAGGAGGTAGGCGCGGGTGGGGGTCATGCCGTGCAGTGGGTCCGACTCTGCCGGCGTCCTAGCCCCCGGGACCTGTGAGTACTGCCCCCCACGGAAGAGTGTCCCCTTCTGCAGCAGTCGTGTCGGTAAGTGAAGGCTCTCGAGAGGAGCAGGTTATCCCGTGGGCGCTAAATGTAAGACATCCGCGTAAAACAGACACAGAACCGGGAGGCCGTGTGGTCACAGATGCTGACCGGACGCAGCCGCCAGAAACTACAGGAGGCAGAAAACAAATGCTCCCCCGGCCAACCGGCCCTGGAGGGAAGGTGGCCCTGTGGACACCTTGATTCTGAATTTCTGGCCTCCAGAACCAGCAGAGCATAAATTTCTTGTGGTCTAAGCCGGCAGGTTTTGGTGATTAGTGATCGTTTGTTAACGGCAGCCCCGGAGAACATAGTCAGCACCGGACAGTCCCGGCCCTGGACATGGCCGGGGCCCCCGCCGCCACCCAGGCTGCTGTAGGCTGGGCCTCAGGTCTGGGTGCACACACTCGACGGGCAGCTCACCACCTGCTCCTCTGCCCCGGCTCGGGGTCCTGCGGGGTGGGTGGGGGTGCTCTGCAGAAAGATGACGGCAGGTGCCCCTGCAGAGCCCTAGGCCTGCTCTGGAGCACACGGCTCCCCCGGCCCTCAGCCCGGACTCCTGGGGGCGGGGCCTCACCTTTGAGCACGTTGAGGACAAAGCTGAGAATGGCGCCCCCAGCAGGCGGCGGCGGCGAGTACAGGGTATAGTCCCCCAGCGGCATGGCCAGGGCATCTGCCACCTCAGGCCGGAAGGATGCCAGGTCCTGCAGGGTCAGCTGGCTACCTGGGAAAGGCAGGGATGACTCCGTGTACAGACAGGGAAATGAAGGCACAGTGTCAGCCAGGGGCCCCGGGTCACACAGCAGGGCTCCCCTTACCCCCTAGCCTTCCAGACCCCGGTGGGGGGGGGGGGGAGTGGCAATGCTGGGGCTGCGGGCAGTGGCTCGGGGCTGTGGGATGGGTGGACAGACCCGGAGATGGGCAGGGTGGAAAGCAAGCAGGGGAAGATTGGGGAGGTGCACTATCCTCTGAGGGGGGTCAGCTCCAGGCCAGGAGCCCCCCGTGACCACCAATAGCTCCCATGTCGAGCCCCGAACCCACGGGGCCCTGTGCCTCAGGAGTGTTGACTGCAGGGTCCTGAGCCAAGCAGCGGGCAGGATTAAGGAATGGCCTCTTGAAGCCTGGGAGCCACTGGCCCGCCCTCAGCCCCGGCGCCTGGACCCCTCTTTCTCTGGCCAGGCAGGGCAGTGGGACCCCGCTTGCTGACCTTCCTTGGCGATGTCCTCCAGCAGCAGCTGGCCCAGCCGCCCTGTGTAGAGGGCCTCCGCGCCTTCAGTGGCCACGGTCTCCAGAGTGGCAGCCAGCACAGGCCACGGCAGTGGGTCCTGAGACCTCAAGGGTTCTGTCCCATTGAAGAAGAGCTGTCTGGGGGGTGGGGGGCAGCCTCAGCGGGGGCCGGATCCTGGAGGGTGGCCACACTTCCGACCCTACGGGAGGCAGTCCTGGTCCGCGGTCCTGCGGGACTGCGGTGGACACGGGGGGGCGGGGGCAGGTTCTCCAGGACTGGGTGGGGCTGACACCCTTCACGTCTCATCACCGGGTCCCGGGGGGGCCACACCCCCTGCCAGGCCTGCATCCACCCAGGGCCTGAGGTCCTGCCCTCCTGGAGGACTGGTCAGTGGGCAGCCTGGGTGGGCCCAGAGCGTGAGAGGGGGAGAGGAGAGTGCAGGGGTAGGGGAGGGGTGGGGGAGAGGACAAGGCAGTGGGTAGGAGGGCAGAGGGGGTGTGCAGAGCCCAGATCTGTGCCCCGGGCGCCCCATCACGTGGGCAGAAACTCCCTCTGGCCGAGCCCAGTGCTGCCACGTGGAGGCGGAGGTCTGTGAGCTGAGTCCAGGACAGGCCCCTGCCCCACCCTGCCTCCAGGGTAGACCCTCCAGCTGGAGAAGGGGCTGAGGGGGTCCCTGGGCCTCCATCAGCGCTCACCTCAGGGACGACTCCGTAAGGGAGGGGCGCAGGAACGGGCTGTGCAGGAAGCTGGCGAGGACGGTCGGCACGCGGAAGCCCCCCCGGAGCAGCGCAATGGTGGGCGTGAAGAGCTGCGCCCAGGGCAGGCGGCCGTGGCGGCGGTGGGCCTCGGCGTAGCCGCGGAGCTCCCCGGGCACCCCGATCCACTGGGCGCCTGCACGGCACAGGGTGTCAAGCCCCTGCCCCCGGGGCCACCGGTGCCCTCGGCCCCAGGGGCTCTCCATCAGCCCACTCCTGGCCGCCTGGCCCCCTCCTAGCCATGGCAGTCCGAGCGAGCACTTGAACCCCCTTGACCCCATGGGCTTCTGCACAGAGTCCATGACCAGGCCCCTGGGGCTCAGGAAAACTGGCCCCAACCCAGTGCACCAGCCCAGTCCACCGAGCCCGCCCACCGACCCCAGTCCATCAGCCCCGCCCATCACGTCCAGTCCACCGACCCCGCCCACCGACCCCAGTCCACCAGCCCCGCCCACCACCCCAGGCCACCGACCCCAGTCCACCAGCCCCGCCCACCACCCCAGGACACTGACCCCG
>SJYA01003496.1:106016-116779 GCA_006410615.1 Neotragus moschatus
GGGGGGGGGGGGGGGGGGGGGGTCCAGGGCCAGACGCAGACAGAGGCAGGGAAGAATGAACGGGAGGAGGGGGAGAGCTGGGAAGAGGGGTGACCGTGGGATGCAGGGGCGGGACGCCCTCTGCCCAGTAGTGCCGGGTGGCAGTGGCTCGGCCACTGCGCCCCTCGGTCCAGGACTGTCCCTTTCAGATCACAAAGCGCTTCTGATCCTGATCATGGCCCTTGAGGCAGACATTCCACGAAGCAGATGGCACTGGCAGGGAGGCGGGTGCTAGTCCGGGCTCCCGCAGCCCCAGCTGGGTAGCGGGGCAGGGTCCAGGAGGGGTGTCCTGGTGGGAAGCCTCCATGGCTGGGCTTCCTGGAAGAAGGTCTGGTTGGTCAGGAAACGCTGGCTGGGGCCCCTCTCCACGGCCCCCTCGCCCGCCCAGCGAGCATCAGTCACTCTGCCAGCCGCTGGCCTGGCTCTGAGCCCTGACACGCACAGGGGAGGCCATGGGGGACACTGCGCCATCGGGGGCGGGCTCCCCAGGGGCAGGACGGGGAGCCTGCTCTCAGGCATCACTGAGTGTACCCTGGCGGCCAGGCCTCACATACGGAGCCTGCGCGCCCCTCACCCACGTCCTGGGGAAGACCCAGCCTCGGAAAATGGTCAGGGCCTCCCTGAAGGCGCCGGGCCCACCATCAGGGTCAGGGAGGGCCAGACCAGCGACACTGCGGCAGTGTCCCCTGCGGGCCTCCCAGGCCTGCAGTTCAGACCAGCCTCACACGCCGCCTCCACTCTGCCCAGACGGCGGTCACCCTGGACCCTGTCTGCCCCTGTGCACATCTGCCACTGGGTCTGTGCAAGGGCCCTGGGGCCGCTTCCCGCAAACCCGCGCAGCCCCCACATGCCAGCGCACGCGCACACACACACACACACACACACACACACGTCTTCACACTCTTGCTGCTTGTCACAGTCTCCGGGAGGGGCCAGCGCCAAGGCCCACCCAGCTCCCACCCACCTCTTACTCACCGCCCAATGTCTGAGCAGGTTTTGGAGTCCGCAGCGACTGCGGCGTGGGCAAAGGCCTGGGGGCCGCAGTGGACACGGTGCCGAGAGACGACCACGGTGGGCACAATGATGGCCAGCGCCAGCGCCAGCCCCAGCAGCACCAAGCTGACCGCGGCCCCGCGACCCGGGGCCATGGCTCTGTGGCCCAGGGGAGAGGGGAGGCGGGTGCGGACACAGCCGGCAGACAGGGAGGTGCACAGGGCAGCGGGCGGCTGAACAGATGAGGTGAGCAGACGGACTCCCGGGTGACAGGACAGCTGGACCACCAGACGGGGGCCACAGACAGACAAATGGGTGGACAGCCAGACGGCAGGACGGAGGAGGGTCAGACAGACAGACAGAGTTGGATGGGTGGACAGAGGATTCCAGATGAGCAGCAGGCAGCCAGGTGGACGGTGGGTGTGTGGACGGCTGTGGGGCTGCTCCTCTTCAAGTGTCCGCTGCAGAGGCAAAGCCGGCCACCCGTCGGGACTTCAGCTTTAGCCTCTATCTTGGCCCTGGCAGGAGGCCAGGCAGCAGGGCGTTTGTGGGGAGTTTTTCCTTCCAGAGAGAAGTCAGCGGCTGCTGTTAACTCTCTGTCTGCCATTCCCCGCCCCCCCCGCTGCCCCTCCCGCCAGCTCGTGTGTGCAAGGACCTGGTGCCACCTTGGCTCCCGGGGGGAGTAGGGGTGCAGGGCTCCCAGGACCCCATGGCTGATCTCCGGCGCCCAGCAAAGCCAGGACAGGTCAGGCTCAGAGGGACAGGGCGCCGGAACGGAGCCCCAACCTGCCCTTACTCATGCCCCCGCCCCCCAGAAGCTGCTCACCTCAGCGTCTCCAGACCCAGAGGACCCTGGGGCTGCAGGGCACAGGGGCACACGGGGAAAGGGACCCAGGCAGGGTTACTCAGGACCTGAGTTCAAGTCCCAGCTCAGTCAAAGCTGAGGAGGCGGGGCTGGGGTGACCAGGAGGGGGCTCAGCTTCCCAGTCTATTCAGGGGAGGCGTCTGCGCGGGCGAGTCAGATGGGGCCTGCACCCAGCGCCCACCAGACAGTCCACTCTGGGGCCTGCGGTTCCTGGAAATGCCACTAGGCCTCGAAGAGGGGGCTTCTCTTGCACCTGGGTCTCTACCCACCCCTGGGGGTGGTGTGTCCACCTCCCTCTTCCTGAACTGAGTGCGCCTCCTCCTCTGGGGACACCAGCCTGGACTCTGCCCCGTCCAAGCCTCAGAGTGCCCAGCTGGAACAGCAGGTACCCTGAGGTGCCCCCTTGACCAGCTAGCTCATCAGGACACAGAGGGTGCAGAGNGGACCGGTGCCCCTCCCCCGCCCCACCTGGTCAATGCCTCTCTCCACCACCGTGGTGTTGGGCAGAAGCTGATTGTGAAGTCGGGGCTCCTCCACCGCCTGTTTGGCATCGTAGCCAAACCACAGGCTGTTGATGATGGCCTGCAGGGTGTGGGGATGAGGTCAGCGTGGCCCAGGAGGCAAGGGGCTGGGCGCCCAGGCGAGGGGGCGGGGCTCGTACCAGCGCCGTGGACGTGGTGATCTGGGTGCCCCCGGAGGCGCCCACCACCATGCGGACCTGGCCGTCCTCGCCCACGACGACCACGGGGCACATGGACGACAGCGGCTGCTTGCCTGCGGCGGCGGGGGCGGGGCACAGAGCCGGTCAGCGGCCGCGGGGGGCAGCGGCGGGGGCGGGGCACAGGCCGGTCAGCGGCCTTGGGGACAGCAGCCCGCCCCCGCCCAGGCCCTGCACCCTGCACCTGGAGCAATGAAGTTGGCTGGCGAGGGGGGCACCCCGAACTGGTTGATGATGCTCGGGGAGCTGAAGTCATCCATCTCATCATTGAACAGGATCCCACTGACCCGTGACCGCACCTTGGAACCAAAGCTGCCCACCGGCAGGATCAGAGCGGGGCTGGCCCACCCTGGGCCCACCAACACAGGCTCCCCAGAAAGGCACTGCCAATGTGGAGCCCGCCACTTCTGAGACACACGGGCAGCCCCTGGCCCACCCGGCCGCCCAGCAGCCCTACTAGAGGTTGATGGTGCTGGTGGCTGACACAGCGCTGCCATCCTCGGAGACCACCGACAGGTGGGCGGTGCCCCCACCGTCTGGAGTGTAGAACTCAGGCTCGTAGTAGGAGGTCAGGTGAGTGGTGCTGTCGGAGATCCGGGCCCGGAGCTGGGCGGCAAAGAACTCGGAGGTCATGTTGCGGACCACCTGCCGAGACCCCAGAGCTGCCCTGAGGAGGTGAAGGAGGTGAGGAGGGGGCACAGGCTGTGCGAGCGGTCCTCAGGAAGCCCCCGACCGTGGCTCCAACCACAACCCTCCTATGTCTGAGTCTCACGTGGCCCGCCTGAACCCCCTCTCCCCAGCCTCTGTCTGCTACTGCCCAGCAACTCTGAATGACCATCTGCCCTCCTAACCCTGACTCTCGCTGCACCCAGCTCATTCACTCATTCATGGAGCTTGTAAGTTGTATCCAGCACTGGAGGACCAGCAGGGAACAGACACGCCTGTCCCCACCCTCACAGCAGGGAAGACAAAGCCAGGCAAGGATGTGCTAGAAAGAACAAGTACGGGGAAGGGAGGGGGCAAGAGGGGTGGAAGGATGAGAGTGGTCAGGGAGGGCTTCTCAGAGGAGGTGACATCTGAAAAGAGCCACCTGACTGGTAATGCAAAGGCCCTGAGGCAGGCTGATGAGTGACAGACAGTGAAAGGGGTTAGGGAGAGAGGAGGCTGAAGATGCTGGCAGGGGCTGCTCGCACAGGACCTTGCTGCTGCTGCTGCTGCTAAGTCGCTTCAGTCGTGTCTGACTCTTAGCAACCCCATGGATGGCAGCCCACCAGGCTCCCCCGTCCCTGGGATTCGCCAGGCAAGAACACTGGAGTGGGTTGCCATTTCCTTCTCCAGTGCATGACAGTGAAAAGTGAAAGGGGAGTCGCTCAGTCATGCCTGACTCTGCGACCCCATGGACTGCAGCCCACCAGGCTCCTCCGTGCATGGGATTTTCCAGGCAAGAGTACTGGAGTGGGGTGCCATTGCCTTCTCCCCACAGGTCCTTAGGGGTCCTAAAAGGCCTTTAAAACCTCCCGCACTTGGGGCGGAGAAGTGACCAGCAGACGGGTGTTAACCCTCTGGCCCTGTGTGTGGGGGGCAGAACACAACTGGCATGGGCCGTGAGCTTCACCCGGGGGGCGGGAGCCTGACTGTCAGATCCTGGAGATCCTGTCCCTGGTGTGTGATGGGCCGCCCCTGACCTGTGGAGTTCACTGGCAAGGCAAGGCCCTGGAGGCTGAGCAGAGGACGTGGGTTCTTGCAACACCCACGGATCATGTGACTACTCCAAGGGGAGGACGTTAAGCTTGAATCTACTTCCAAGAGAGCAGCTGGACCAGGGCTGGCACACCCTGCGAGCCAGGCGCCCGGGCCTTAAAGGCCACATGACAATAGCCCAGGGCGGGGGTCCAGCGAGGCTAAGAGACTGGCGAGAAGGACAGCCCCAGGGCCTCAAGACGAAGGCGGGGCATCCTAACAAGAGAAGAAGCAGACAGAGCAGAGGGAGCCCAAGGTGGGACAGGGAGGAAACTGCTGCGTGGCCACAGCCTTGAACGGGAAGCAGCCGAGGGGAGGAGGCGCTGGTGAAGGCTAGGATGCCCTGGGAGCGGAGGCTTGGAGGCTCAGTTAGGGCCTGGAGGGGGTGGAGGGGGGAAGGGCTTGAAGGCGGACCGAGTAGGGGATGAGTGGACTGAGTAGGGGATGAGCGCTGTGACCGGGATGGAGGCTCTGTTATGGAGATGGAGGTGGGGGTCCAGCCTGGAGCCTGGGTGGGGGGGCTGCGGGGGAGGGCACTTGGGGAGGGAGCAGGTTGGGTGGTGGGGATCTGGGAAGCTGGTGTGACCAGGAGCGTGTGTGGCCAGGGCCTCTGCCAGCCTGGATCGAACCTCGTCATCAGCCCTGTGGGCTGGGATGCCCGTGTGCTCGGCCCACACCTCGGCGCTGACGGCTCCAGGGGCTTCCAGGCCAAGGACCCGGCTTGTGCTGAGGCCCGGAAGCCGGAGGGTGGCGGAGGAGGCGGGCACTAAGGACCGCCCCCAGCACCTCTACATCCCGGCGAGAGCACCCTGGCACAGAGGCCAGCACTCGGGGTCAGCAGTCCACCCCAGCACCCGGTGGCCCCGAGGCCAAAGTTGGCCATGTAAGCAGAGGAATAAGGCAGAGTGGGGCTGAGCCCCCTGCCGCCTTACCTCAGTCACATCGACAAACTTGGGGTCCCCAAGCAGGGTCCTCTTGGCGTAGGCAAAGCGGAAGGCCTCCACGATGCGGTGGTAGGTCAGGCCCTTCTGCTCTGGCGTCTCCACGCTCGCCCGAGAGAAGTTGTACCCTGGTCGGGCAGAGCCATGGTGGCCCCAGCGTCCCGGGTCCCCTTGGCCAGGACAGCGGGGTCCCGGGAGGCCTCCCTGAGTCAACTGGCTCACCCTGAGCAGGGGAACATTTACTGCCCCACGGCAGTGCCTCCTTGGGACGCGGGGGAAGAAGGCAAAGGTCCCCGTGTTGGGCCGCACAAATCAGCCACAGGGTTACCCAGGCCCCGGGGTGGCGGATGCCCGCCCAGATCCACTGGGCGTGCCCCCGGCCCAGGCCGCCCAGCCTGCAGCCCGGGACATGGCTACCTTTGAGGATGTTGATGATGAGCGCCAGCACAGGCCCGCTGAGCGGGGCACTGGGCACGTAGAGCTGGGCGCCCCCGAGGCTGACGCTCAGCGGCTGCTCAACCAGCTCTGCCCGGTAGCTGTTCAGGTCCTCGGCCGTCACGATGCCCCCTGCAGCGGGGGGCCCGGGGATGGGACACACTCTGGGGGACTGTCAAGTGGGAAGCCCCGTCCAACGCCCCCCAACCGTGCCACCTCCCCAGGGCCAGGCCCAGGCCAGCGTCCTCCACCTGCTGCACCTCTGGCCTCCGGGTCCGACATCTGTCCTCTCAGGGGGCCAGAGGTCCCCTGTCTCCCATCAACCTCCTCCTCCTCTGACTAGTGGGTGTGTGGAGGCCCTTATTCTCCAGGGAAACTGGCTCCAGGCAGATGAAGTGTTTGAAGTATTTATAGGCTAATTTCCAGTGTCAGTGGTAAAGGTCAATAAGCTAATCGCCCTCCTCCCTGACACACACAGCTTAGGGAGGCAGGGGCAGGAAAGAGAGGCAACTGGGACTCCTAAACCCACCAGAACCTGCCCACAAGATCACTGCATGCAGCACCCCTACACCCCTCTCAGCAAGCCCACCCTCCTTCCCTGTGATCCTCCTGGAGAATTAAAACCCCTCTCTCCAAGCCTCAGACTGTTCTCTCTGCCTGCAAAGTCCAACCTCACCTGTGGCTCAGGCGCCACCTCCTCCAGGAAGTCCTCTGCGGTTTGCACCTTCGTGCTTTCTCCAATCCTCGCTCCTGCCTACAACTGCATTCCTGCCCACCCGGGGTTCCTGTCCTAGACTGCAGGAATTCCCTCAGCTTTGACTCAGCCAGGAGCTGTGGATCCATGCTGCGGGCACAGTTGTGACCACCCCCCCGCCAGGCACTCCTTGAGGGCCCAGCGTCCAGGCTCAGGGTTCCCGCTGCAGGGCTTCCGGCCGTGGGCCCCTGGTGTCGCCCACTCACCGGCCTCCTGGATGTCCTTGACAATCTGGGCAGTGAGGCTCCCGTTGTAGAAGGCCTGGGCACCCTCCGAGGCCAGCGTCTCCAAGGTGTCGGCCAGCCGCGGCATGGTCAGGTGGTCCCCCTCTCGCAGCACCTTCCCGTCGCGGCAGAACACCTCGCTGGAGCGGCGGGGGCTCTCGTGAGGCAGGCGTGGGGGCGGGCTCAGCCATCCAGCCCCCACCCCCCACAAGAGACCAAAGGACCGGGCGCCCCTGCCCACGGTGTGCAGCCCAGCTGGGTCAGGGCTCTGGTCCTGGGGTGGGTGCCCACGGCAGGGACGCAAGCCTACCACAGCGCGGGGTGCCGCTCCACCGTCTCCCGCTGCCTCTCCAGAGCTCCCGCCAAGGCCTTCCCCACTGGGAAGCCCTGGCGGGCCAGCTCGATGCTGGGCTGGAAGAGGCGCGCCCAGGGCAGCCGCCCATGCCGCTGGTGTGCCAGCTCGTAGCCGCGGAGCTCGCCCGGAACCGCCACTGACAGCCCGCCTGCGAAAGGAGAGGCAGCCTCTGGTGGTCTGCACGGGACAGTCCAGGCACGTCCCGGGTGGGACCCAGAGGCTCAGGAAGGAAGTGCATGCTTGTGGTTGTGCCTGGTAAAGGGTAAAGAATCCACCTGCGGGGCAGGAGACCTGAATTCGACCCCTGGGTCCGGAAGACCCCCACCTCCCCGAGGAAATGGCAACCCACTGCAGGGACAGAGGAGCCTGGCGGGCTACAGTCCACGGGGACTCAAAGTCGGACACAGCTGAGTGACTGGCAGACTTGGCCAGGCAGGCAGGAGCGTGACTCTGCTTGGGGTGTCTGCTGGGGGCACGGGGGGCAGGTGCGGGGGGTCCCGCTGTCCCCCAGGCCTACACGTCTGTCTCCGCAGCGGCCCTGTGTCTGAAAACCTGGTCCAAGCACACGGCTAGGCAGCGAGAGCGTACCGAAGCCGGACCTCACCACCTCTCAGTCTGAGCCTCCTGGGTCATGAGCCCCTTCACCCTGTACGATTCAAGGGGGAACCCACCCAGACCCCCAGTCGAAGCCGCAGACCACCCGCAAGGCTGGGCTGGTGCCAAGGCAAGAGCCCCTCTTCCTCTCTCCCACTGTCCCAGACCCCTGCGCCGCACCCTCCCTGGGCCTCAGTTTCCCCATCTGACCATGAGAGGTTTTGGTTCCCAGCTCCGTCCTTTGAGGAGCCAGGATGCCACTGGAGACAGAGCCGCGGATCCCCGCCCCCCGCCAGGCCCCGCTGCCCACCGGTGTGCCCAAGGGCCCGGCCCTGACACAGAAAGCCTCAGCACAGCCCCGGCTCGCATGCCCCTTCCTGCTTTCCCCCGAGACGTGGGGCGGAGGAGCGCATTTCGGCCACTCTCTAGCGGCCTCTCCCACCCTGAAGTCGGGCAGGAGGTTCCAAGAGCCCGGTTGTTCCCACATCACCTCCTGGAAGGCCTGCCAGCCAGCACACGGCCCTCCCCTTCCGCACGTGTGGGCCTGGCCTCAGGCCGGTGAGGCCCTGGGCCGCCCTCTCAGCAGGGAGCCGGGCCCCTGTCTCACCTCACCTGGCCTGCCCCCTCTCCCCGGGTTGCTTCTGTATCTGCCGGCCTCTCCTGTCTGCCCTGCTGCACACCAGGCTGCCTGGTCCAGAGTGTGTGTGCACGTGAGGTCACGTCCGACTCCTGGGGCCGCACGGACTGCAGCCCGCCGCCAGGCTTCTCCGTCCGTGGGAATCTCCAGGCAAGAGCGCTGGAGTGGGTTCCATTTTCTCCTCCAAGGGATCTTCCCGACCCTGGGATTGAACCCAGGTCTCTCGCACCTCTGGCCTCGGCAGGCGGATTCTTTACCACTGAGCCCCAGTACGTGCTGACAGCTCCCAGGCTGAACTCGAGGCTGCTCCCCTAACGGCCAGATCTGAGGGTCCAAAAAGGCATCTCAAGGGGGACTGATTGGCAGCCTTGCTGGCCTCCGTGAGGGCCACCCTGTCCCTGGGACCCCTGGCTGTGTCACAGCAGACCCGTAAGCAGATCCACGGCTCCGCCCTCTTGAGTGTGCTGCGCACCAGCCCTCAGCATCCCTGCCCATCACGGGACTTCCCGATGGGCCACCTGACTGGCAGCCTGAGGGGTCCGGAAAAGAGCCAGGTCCCCCCCGGTGCCCTCCGACACAGGGAACACCCATCCCTCCTTCAGACACAAAGCTGGGTCTTCACGATGACCCACCACGAGGTCCAACATGACCTGATCCTGTGTCCTCCTGCTCCCCCCAGACGCCCACCCCCACCCCAGCCCCGGCCTCAGGGTCTCTGCACCCGGTAAGCCCACGTGCCTTCTCACCCTGCCCGCGTCTGCCTTCCAGGCCGCGCGGTGGCGCCGGGCACACCCGTGCCATCTCCCCTCTGCTCCTCCTGGATGGTGCCCTTCACCTGTTACCTATGTTTTTACTGGCTGGGAACGGCAGCCCCAATGCCCGACAAGCCCGAGTCAAGTGCATGAATCTCGAGAATGCAAAATGCCAAGTCTGTAAGATTCTTGCTGTCTCATACCCCGAATGACTTCATCACTACACCTGGTGAGCTTCCCAGCAGGTGAGAATTCAAAGACTCTGTCTTGGAGTGGAAGAGAATTCCAAAAGGGCTGCTCCCAGAGCCCTCCCAGGCCCCCAGGGGCAGAGCATGCAGGAGGCAGGCGGAGCCTGGGTGGGAGGGTGGGCGGACCCACAGGGCCTTTCATGTCCATTCCTCCTCCCTCCAGCCTCCGCTTACAGTCCACGGGGTCCTGGCAGGGTGTACCCTGAGGCTGAAGGGCAGATTAGAAAAGAAACCCCGCCCGGTAATCTAGACAGCTAACCCCACAGGTGAACAAACGGACAAACAATGACTTGGGTGCTCGTTAAAGACGCAATAGGTATGCTGACTCAGCTTTCCCACCTTCCAGCTGGGTGACTGTGTGTGTGTCTCTGTGTGTGTGTGTGTGTCACTGTGTGTGGGTGGGTGGGTGACTGCGTGTGTGTCTGTGTGTGACTGTGTGTGTGTGTCTGTGTGTCTGTGTGTCACTGTGTGTGGGTGGGTGGGTGACTGCGTGTGTGTCTGNCCCACCTTCCAGCTGGGTGACTGTGTGTGTGTCTCTGTGTGTGTGTGTGTGTCACTGTGTGTGGGTGGGTGGGTGACTGCGTGTGTGTCTGTGTGTGACTGTGTGTGTGTGTCTGTGTGTCTGTGTGTCACTGTGTGTGGGTGGGTGGGTGACTGCGTGTGTGTCTGTGTGTGTCTCTGTGTATGTGACTGTGCGTGTGTGCGTGACTGTGTGTGTGTCTCTGTGTGTGTGTGTGTGACTGTGTGTGTCTCTGTGTGACTGTGTGTGTGATTGTGTGTGTGTGTCTGTGTGTGTGCACGCGCTCAGTCGTGTCTGACTCTTTGTGACCCCGTGGTCTGTAGCCGCCCCAGGCTCCTCTGTCCCTGGGACTCTCCAGGCAAGAATACTGGAGTGGGTTGCCATGCCTTCCTCCAGGGGGTCTTCCCAACCCAGGGACTGAACCTGGGTCTCCCACACTGCGGGCAGATTATTTACCACTGGGCCACGCAGGAAGCTGCGTGTGGCCTCTCTGGGTGGGCCTCCGTGTCCCCAGCTATACGATGGGAATCGGCACCGAGCTCCCCTGCCAAGCGTGCAGGGAGGGCTCAAGGGGCTCGCCGTGGGTGCAAAGGGCTGAGCAGGGCGCTGCCTGACCCACACGCGCTGCTGCAACAGGGGTCATTCCGCTTCTCTAGGTCCTCGTGGCCCTGGAGGGGCCTGCGCAGAAACGCCCTTTACTCTGTGACGATGGGCTTGATCCTCCTTGGTGGGGGTGCTGTGGGCCCCGGGAAGGGGTGGGAGCGCCACCCCCAGCTGCAGACAGCTCGTCCGGCCCCGCATCCGCCCGGAGCCCGCTCTCACCTTCCTCCGACTGCTCCGAGCTGTTGAACATGCCGGCGGAGGCCAGCCGCGGGGCCACCTCGCGGGCGTTGATGACCTCAGCCTTCCCTGGAAGGACCGGGCGGGCGGGCGGGCTGCACGGCCCCT
>SJYA01003496.1:120430-165636 GCA_006410615.1 Neotragus moschatus
TGTGTGTCTCCCAGGCATGGGGTGTGTGTGTGTCTGTCTGTGTCTGTGTGTGTCTCCCAGGCATGGGGTGTGTGTGTGTGTGGGGGGGGGTGTCTGTGTGTGTCTCCCAGGCACGGGGTGTGTGTGTGTGTGTGTGTGTGTGTGTGTCTGTCTGTGTCTGTGTGTGTCTGTGTGTGTCTCCCAGGCATGGGGTGTGTGTGTGTGTGTGCGCACACACGTGTGTGTGTGTGTCTGTCTGTCTGTGTCTGGGTGTGTGTGTGTGTCTCCCAGGCATGGGGGGTGTGTGTGGGTGGGTGGGTGTGTCTGTGTGTATCTCTCAGGCATAGGGGGTGTGTGTGTGTGTGTGTGTCTGTGTGTCAGTCACAGGGAGCTGGCATGTGACCAACAGGTGAAGGCCACTGGGCTCCGGGGCCGGCCTGCCCCGTCTCCCCTGCGTGCGGTCTTGGGAAAGTCACTGGCCGTCTGTCCAGTGCAATGAGAGATGAAGCGGGTTGGAAAGCATGAGCGTGTAAGTTGCCCGGCCGTGTCTGACTCCCTGCGGCCCCACGGACTGCAGCCCGCCAGGCTCCTCTGTCCATGGGGCTCTCCAGGCAAGGATGCTTTGGAGCGGGTTGCCATTTGCCTCCTCCAGGGGGTCTTCCACACCCAGGGGTGAGCCCTGCGCTCCTGCACCGCAGGCAGATTCTGTGCCCTTGAGCCAGGTGTCAAGCGTTAGCTAAGTACTGGCTTCGCTGGGGGGACGCCGGAGGCCTGGGGGCAGAAGGGGAGCCAGTCGGCCTTGCCTTGCCTGATACCGTGGGCTTCTCTGGAGACTTCCTGCCAGGCTGGACAGGGACAGCCTTTAACCATGGGGTCCCAGGGGCAAGGGCAGCAGGTGAGGGCTGTGTGACCCAATGGGTCAGAGGGGGAAGGCCCCCTCTCCCAAACTCAGTTCCCCCACGAAGGGCGATGTTCTGCTGGAAAACCCCAGGCCGGACTCCTCTGCCTCGCCCCGCCCCTATTCAGAGGGACCCGCCCTGGGACGGTTCTGTGCCCTCTGCCCTCCACCCTCCGCCAGGCTGGAGAGCCCTCAGGGCATGTCCTGGGCCCCAGGCCTGTTCATGCTGGGCACCTCGAGGGCATGCTGGCATTTCTCCTGGGCTTGGGACCCGCAGCTGAGACCCTGGTCCTACTCTGCGTCCTCTCCCCACCCAGGCCCCGGGGAGAAGCCAGCCAAGGCGCCCTGAGGTCCGCCCAAGGGGGCTCCCCAGAGGGCCGGGGGTACCCGTGAGGCTCGGCCTTCTGGGGCATGGGGAAGCGGTGGGCCGCAGTGACCGGCGCCCTCTCCCTGGGCCGGAGGCCTGGCCCAGCCCCCACAGGAAGCCCAGAGGAAGACACCCTGCTGAGGGACTGGCTTTGGTCTCTTATCCCCGCCCCCCACATTTTTGGACTGGCCAAAACCACATCCAAGCCCCACCCCACCCCCCACCGGGCTGGCTCTCACCCAAATCGGTGTCAGGAGGGGAAACTGAGGCCAGAGAAGGGGTGCTGGGCCTCCAGCAGCGGCCAGGCTCTTCCTGACCCTGGTCGGCTTACCCGGGGCCTAGGGGGCCGCGGGGGGGCGTACGATACCCCCACTGCTTCTCAAAAGAAGGCTGGGGCACTGGCCGGGGAGGAAGAGGCTGACTTGTCTGCCTGGGAAAGTCCTTCCAGGCACAGGCCGGGCCCCCCACCCCAAGAGCCGCCCAGAGCCACGCCCGCGGGCCCTGCAGAGCTTCTCAGGGGGCCCAGAGCTGGGCTGGGAGCTGGGGGCTGGGAGCTGGGGTGGGCCTCCCCAGGAGGAGCAGAGGGCTTGAGGAACCCTCACCTAGTCTCACGGGGGGCGCAGGGACCCAGAGGCCTTCCCAGGGGCGTGGAGTCCTATCCCAGGAGTCCTATCCCAAGGCCACAGCCCCGGAGCCCAGAATGAAGGTCATCTCCAGGATGGACTGAGCCCCACTGGGACCATTGTCGAAAGCCTCCCTGACCCTTACCAGCCAGCTTCCTGACCCCCAGTGACGCAAAAATGCCCACCCGGTCCTCACCCTATAGCGCCCTAACCAATCACCTAACGCCACCCTTCCCGCAGGAAGTTTCTTTGTCTCAAGGCTATAAAAGTTTTCTACTAACCCATGGAAAGCATCAGTTCTCCGTAGGCTGTCAGGAGGCCAGATGCCCCCTCCCCCCACCAGGATAAAGCCATCAGAGATTCATAGTCTTTCAACCGAAACTCGAAACTCGAGATAAGAACAGCAGGACAATTGAGGGAGGAGACTGGACGCAGAGTTCTTGTCCCTGACCACACACACGCACAGAAACGGCTCCTTGGAGGCAGACGGGGAGTCACGTCAAGGAATGCTCGACCCACAGCCCTTTGCGGTAGAATCCCTTTTGGCTAGGAGACGCGTGTGCACACATGGTAGGGTCCTGAGATACACCAAACACGTGAAGCAGGCAAATCACAAGGACTGGCTAGAGGAGAACGAAAAGAAATGCCCCATAAAGTGACTAGAGCTGCCACATGGACGCGACCGGGGCCTCTCCCTCCGAGTCCGCGGTCCGAGTGTGTCTGTCCACGCGCACCGTACTCTCTGCCTAGTGACCGCTTCACTGCTTTCCGTCTTGGTGGAAATTCTTCCCAGCAAAGCTGAAGGGCCAGGGCTCTTGTCACTGACCGCTGGTCTAGCAGCTGGGAAGTAGCGGTCTCAGCACTGCGAAGAGGCCCAGCCTCTGGTTGGGAACCCAGGTCCTGCTCCACGCTGCTGCAGGCCGAGGCCCCCGCGATCAGGCCCTCTCACTAGGGCAGTGTAGGAGACCCGAGCCCGACCCCTGGCTCGGGAAGATGCCCTGGAGGAGGGCGTGGCAACCCCACCAGTGTTCTTGCCTGGCGAATCCCCATGGACAGAGGAGCCTGGCGGGCTACAGTCCACGGGGCCACAAAGAGCTGCGACTAACATTTTCACTATCTCTGCTGTTTATTCTCAAAAAACTCACTCCTTTCTGAAATACTCTGTGTCTGGAAATGCTTTCCCAAGCCATGCTCAGACTGCCATGACAGGGGGCACTCTGAATCCCCATGGAGAGTCAGCAATCTCCAAAGACAGCACGTGGCAGGGAGGGCGGCCAGAGGCTGTGTCTGGTCTGGTCTCGACCTGTCACGGCAGCCCGGGGAGGCCACCCATCACCAGGCGGCTAAAGTTCACGCAGCCCTGGGAGGGCCCTGGACGTGGCAGGTGCTGTCAGCGGTGACCCCTGCATGGTGGCAGCAGGTGAGGGGTGTGGCCCCAACGGGGAAGGAGCAGAGCTTACGGAGGCAAGGCAATCCTTGTCCCAGAGGATGGTGTCTGTGGGCCTCTCCGCGAGCCCCAGGGTGGGTCTCCCGCCAGCCCGCCCTGTCCCGGCTCAGAGTGTCTGAACGCCAGGCCCAGAGATGGTTCCTGAGGCCACGCAGCAGGGCCGGGATGGCACAGCACCGGGGCAGAACCCAGACCAAGAGGCCCCATATCCCACAGCTGGGCGGAGAGGGCACCACCGCCCTCCTGCTTCACACCTAGAAGCCGCCACCATCTGTCCAGTAACGGTGGCGGCCCAGGCCCGAGGAACCGGCTGCCAGCCTGGAAAGGCCGGGTCCAGAGAGGGCCAGAGCGGGTCCAAGGCCACACAGACCAGCAGGGCACGCACAGCTGGCCGGCCCGTACCTGCCCAAGGGGCTGTGTGTCTCAGACACGAGGGAGAGGCGTTGGGAGCAGCTCCAGACCCACCCAGGGAGACTTGGACATTGCCCCACCTCTCCTAGGCCTTCTTCTGCCAAGGGCAAGGATCAGCCGCTTCCCAAGTCAAGTCTTCCTCTCCTGGTGTCCGGTTCACTGTATCTAGGCTGCCCTGAAGCCTCCAGCCCCACACCTGCACTATCTAATCTGCAAAAAGCCCACAAGGCCACGCCAGCTGATGGAAGGAGACGCAGAGGCCGAGCAGACACTGCCGCCCCTGGGGCCACACAGCCGGAACACACCACTGCCCTTGGGCGGGCTCCACGAGGGACCGTGAGCTCTCCACTCCCGTGAGCTCTCCACCAAGACCCCAGGCTGGGGGTGCCCCAGGAGCTCTCCTCCATGACCCCAGGCTGGGGGTGCCCCAGGAGCTCTCCACCGACCCCAGGCTGGGGGTGCCCCAACCACTTTTTCCCTGGATATCATCCTGTCATCCTGCAGACCAGGGGGACTGAGAAATGGGACGAGGCAGCAGCCAGGGGCTGAGGCTCAAGACCCATCCCCAAGGGCTGGACGGCGGCCAGCAACACCGGGGCACTTGGTGCTGCCTGAGCGGCTGTGTGGCCGGACCATTGGCAGGGAGGCTCCTGCGGTGGGAAGCCACAGGGCTTTGCCCCACCTGCCTGAGCTTGTTCAATGGTTTTCCTTCCTGCTGGGGTGGCAGGGAGGTCAGAAAAAGGCCTGAATGGACAGAGGAGGACCCAGACCCTACAGGTGACCCCAGCAGGAAGACCCTGGGCTGGGACCGGCTGGAGGGCCTGCCATGGGGCCCAGGAGAAGCCGAGAAGCGGCTGCAGGTTCTCAGGAAGGACGTGCGTGACAGCGTCTCACAGGCCGAGTCAGCAGAGGCAAGACGTTCGGAACAATAAAGCCCGCCCTCCCACGCCGAGCGTGTCACACTCCGTCCCGGCTAGCCCCCCACCTCCACTGCGGGGGCTCCGGGGTAGGGGGTCCGGGCTGGAGGGCCCCGCCAGACCCCAGGGCTCCTGTGCTAGGCACATAAGGTGGTGAGCTCCCTGCCCCCAGGAGTATGCAAGTCTCACGCACCAGAGATGCTGAGTCTGCCATGCGCCAGCTGCTCCCAATGAATGCACGTGTGTGCACACACACACACACACACACACACGTGCGCGCACGCGCACACACGCGCACGCACACACTCACGCCCATGAGGAATCTGGGCTGAGCGAGCAGGTTCCAGGACACGCAGTGAGAGCGTGAAGAGATGAGGCGTGCCGACAGCCTGGGGTTTCTCCGCTAATCCTCCCGCCCGAATCAGAGGGGTGAAACTAGGCAGAGCCCCAGAGCCGTTCAGAGGCCAGCCGGAAGCCAAGGCTCAGGCAGGGGTGACTCGGGCCCGCAGGCACGTGGACGGGCAGGTAGGCACCCCGGCGCCCCACTTACCACCTGGCGGGCAGTGAAGAGCCGCGTCCCCCAGGTCCAAGAGCACAGCCCTGGGCAGGAAGCTCGGCACCACACCCGGACCGGAGCTGGGGTCCGTGCCCCGTGCTGCCCACCCTGGTGGAACAGGGTCAAGAATTAGAAACGGCTCCTACCCCTGAGACCCGATGACCCCACTCTCAGCCGGAAGCCTGTCCAAGCGGCTGTCAGAGCCTGTGAGGACCACAATGGGGTGGGCGCCCCCTGGGGCTGCGCAGTCACCCCCCTGCACCACCAGCCTGCCCCTCCACCCCCCAGAGCCCAAGCGGGGCAGATGTGGTCTCAGGGTATGGCGCCCAGCCCCCAGCGCCACCCGCATCCACTCCAGACTCCCCCAGCAACCTCCCCACGAGCCCAGACTGCCCCCCCCTTCCGGGCCTCAGTTTCTCCATGCTGGGCGCCCCCCCCCATCCGAGAAGCCCACTCCCCCGGCCTCCTCCACCCACCCCACATCCATGGCCAGGTCAGCCGGGAAGCCTGGTCAGCTGGCCTCAGACCACTTACCAGACAACAAACAGGAGGTTCCCAGGCCAGACCCGGTCAGGCCAAGGGCCTCAGGCTCTGCCCTTCGCGCGACCCCTCTGCGCGACCCAGCCGCACGAGCCCCGCCCCTGAAGGGCTGCCCATTCCCACTACGCAGGTGCATAAACTGAGGCTCAGCGAGGAGAGCGACCGGTTCAGAGCACAGCCGGGACAGCACAGAGCTGGGGCTGGGACCCAGCGCTCCAGATGCCCCGAAAAGGCCCCAGGTCTGGGCCGCCCTCTCCCACGCCCCCAGCAGCTCAGAGAGGGTGAGCAGAGGCTTCGGGGCCACACAGCACCGGGGCACAGACCCCTGCCCTGCCACGGCTCACCTGGCAGCAAGGCTGGCCCTCCGTCTGCTCCAGCACTAGGCACCGAGCTCAGTCCTGTGCGGCTCCTCCCCTCCTCCCCCCGCGCCCCTCCCCGCGGGCCGGAGTGGGGGAGGCTTTAAAGGCACAGGCACCCTTCCAGGTAGGGGGAGGAGCAGCCCTGGGTCCTGCCTCAGGGGGCCGTGTGACCCGGGCAGTGGCCAGCCTCTTCCAGCCTGGTGGGTCCCCAGCCCAGGGTAAAAGGACCTGAGTTCTGAGGGCCTCTGTGGAGCTGAGTGAGGCCGGGCTTCAGGCAGGGGCAGGTCAGGCAATGGGCCCTTAGGATATCCGGGGGGCAGCCCCCACTTCTGGCCACGGGATGCCCTCTCCCCCAGCCCCAGGGCCGCAGGCGTCCACAGGCTGTCACTTGAAGGACCCTGGTCACGGGAACAGAAGGGAGTCACATGACCCGGGGAGCCTTTCCTCAGCCCCCCAACTTTCTGGGGCCGCAAGCAGGCGGGTTGATGGACGACGAGGCGGTCTGCTCACGCCCCTGCCCAACAGGATGGGGTGGGGTGCCTGCCCCCCCAAGGCTGGCAGGTGCAAGCCTGCCCGAGCCTCTGAGGTCCACACGCTGCCTGGAGCCTGCAGGTATGCGCCCATCACTCATCTGTTCCCTCACTCTCCCCTCTGACCCAGGCCATTTCTTCTCTCCAGGAGCCCCCAGCTGGACCCAAGATGGGGTAGCGCGGTCAGCCGTGGAGGGGGAGCCCAGGACCCTGAGGGAGGGCACCACGCCGTCGCAGGGGAAGGTGTCTAGCACCATTGGGATTGGACTGGGGAGGCCAGCCTGGCAGAGGGACCGTTGGAGCCCAGAGGCCAGGCCCTGGGGGGAGGGCATCTCTGGAGCAGGGAGGGCACAAGAAAGACCTTTGACCTTCCTGACCCTTCCAGAGCCATGAGGCATCAAAGCTGGAACAGGAAGGTGCTGAGCTCAGACCTTGAAGGCCAGGCCAGAGCATTTGGACTTTGAGAGCCCGGGGAAGCTGGTGAATGTGTCACTGGGTGGGTAACCCATTAACCCTGGCTCACTCATTAAAGGGCTTCCCGATAGC
Source organism: Neotragus moschatus (assembly GCA_006410615.1). Classification (NCBI taxonomy): domain Eukaryota; kingdom Metazoa; phylum Chordata; class Mammalia; order Artiodactyla; family Bovidae; genus Neotragus; species Neotragus moschatus. Next base: position 127,604 of record SJYA01003496.1, read on the forward strand.
TCAGCTGGTAAAGAAAGAATCCACCTGCAATGGGGGAGACCTGGGTTCGATCCCGGGGTTGGGAAGATCCCCTGGAGAAGGGAAAGGCTACCCACTTCAGTGTTCTGGCCTGGAGGACTCCACGGACTCTGTAGACCACGACTGAGTGACTTTCAGCTTCACTCATTAAGACCCTGGTGGGTGACCACGAATCCCGTAGCCACCCCGGGAGCTGGGGCGGAGGGTGGGGCTGAGAGCTGGGCTCTGTGTCCTTGCTCCCAGAGGAGCTGCCTAGGGCTGGCCAGCCTCCAGCCAGGGGCAGCTGCCAAGGCAGTCTCGGCGCCCTACCCTCCTGGAGTCTTTCATCTGCTAATGACCCCGGAGAGCCTGGGGGGCCTGGCCAGACGGAGACTCAGGCCCTGGGGAGCGGGGGCGGGGGCGGCACCCGACCCATCCCAACAAGGCCCTGGGAGGGCGGGCGAGCAGGGTGCTCCCTGCCCAGGAAACCGCAGCCTAAGAGGAAAAGGACTTGCCCAAAACTACCTGGCAGGACAGCAACCCAGGAAACAGAGAAGGCCCTGAAAACACTTCCTTCCCCTTGGGGCGCCCCACCCCCACCCCCGGCTGTCAGGCCCTGGGGAGTGGCTGGGCCTGAACCCCCCAAACAAGTGCTGGGTGAGCCTGTGCCCCAGGCGGGCCCCAGACGGTCGAGGCACAACCTCCTGGGAGTTCCTGGCGTCCCAGTGGTCAGGACCCTGGGCTTTCATGGTTGGAGTCCAACCCCCGGCCAGGGAACTGAGATCCCGCAAGGAGGGTGAAGTGGCCGGGAACAAAACAAAAAAGGAGAAACATCTCATAACGCCATCGCAGCAAGAGAGTCAGGCGGGGGCCAGACACAAGGAGCACCCGGCCCAGCCTCTGGGACCCGCGGGAGCCAGGAGGCATGAGGTCATCAGGGACATTTTCTGTGCCCTGGGGTCTGCACCAAGGAGGCCCTTGGTCAGCTGGCTGAACAAAAGTCTGTCTTCACCAGCTTGAGGGTCACACAGTCCCAAATGTTTGGCCTCTGAGCTTCCATCTCCATCACCCCAGAAAGTTTGGCTTGCATGCCTGCTCTGACAGGGAACTCACTACCTCTCAGGACAGAGAGATGGCAGGTCTCTGCACGCTCCTCCCAACATCAAGCCCCAGTTGTCTGTCTTCTGCACCTGCATCAGGTGGGCCTGGCCTAACGCCCTGCCCGCCGTCCGACGCCTCCCCCTACCCCTACGGCTACTTGGCCACTGCCTCTCAGAGCCACAGAGGCCACACCGAAGGGATGGCGTAGGGACTGGTGTGGCCCGCTGGTGGCGGGAGGGGAGCTCTGGCCAACTGCAGAGGCAGGGCCCTGCTGCCCAAGACACCCGCCACAGCCTTGCAGGGGCTTCCTACCTCAGCACCCGCCCTCAGTGTGAGGACAGAGACTGGCGCTAGGCCAGCTGCATGGGCCTCCGGGGCAGTCGGCTTGTTAACAACCGGGAGCTTCGGGCTGCAGAGCCTGCGTGGCACCTGGCAGACCGGGTCCAGTTCCCAACCTCAGAGGCAGTTTGGTAAGATGACCAAGGGCACGGGCCCATGTACGGGGCTGAGGCTCACGCACAACCCCAGGCTTGACGGCCCAGAGTCTCCTCTCCTTCCTTGGCCTCCGCTTTCTGTCTGGAGAGCAGGGATCCTTCAAACAGTTGCTGGGCAGACGTGCTGAGACCGGCCGCACCGGGGCCTGCAGCCGCCCCCTGCCTGCCCACGGCTCCCTGCACAGGTAGCATTTATCGCATCACCTCGTAATTACCTGTGAGTCTGGGAGCTCCAGGGGGCAGGGGAGGAAGGTGGCGTCCCGTCCGCACCCCAGCCCGCACCCTACCCGGGGGCATCTCCAGGTAGAGGGGCGGGTGCGATGCCCAAGCCCCTGTCCACGGCTACGACCCTGCACGGGGCTATGTGGACGTGCGGTTTCACCGACGCGCTCACCTCTGTGCCCGGCTCAGCCTGCCTGGGCTTCTGGAAGCTCTCTGCCGCCCCCTTCCTCAGCCTCTCTTTGACCCCTTCACATCTCAGCCCTGGACCCAGTTCCTCTCTCCAGCTGCGTCCTGCTGAAACACCGTCGGCTGATGCTTCAACCAACAAGCCCGAACCTAAGCTAAGTGGCAACCCTCCCCAGACCTTCACTGGCCACAGTAGGCAGAGCCCCGCCCTGGGGAGGGGGCCCGGGCATCTTCACTGCCCCGTCCAGCGGCACCAAGCCCTCCCCCGCTCCGCGGCCCCCGGTCACACCTGACCCCAGCCCACCCCAGCCCCCGCGGCCTCCCCTTCCCACTCATGTGGCGGGAACCCCACGAGATCCCCAGGCCCCCTCTCCTCCCCACTGCAGCCCAAGCACTCAGATCATGTCCCTCCCCGACTAAGACATCCTTCAGAGGTGCACACTGCCCTCCAGGTCAGTGCCCATGGCCGGACCCTCCTCCGAGCGGTTAACCTGCCGCCTGGACTCGTCTTCCCTCAGGCCTGAACTCAACACTGCTGCCTCCTCTTGGAAGCCCTCCCTTGCCTCCTGGTTGGGGGCTGCCCCGGCTCCCACAGGGCCCCGGGACCCCCAATCACAACTCCCCACCTCTGCTCTCCCATCGACCTCCTGCATCCTGGTCTTGGGGGCGCCCGCAGGGCCCAGTGATGGTGGCTGCATGCGCGTGATGGCGCTCAGGTGGCTGGGAGGCTTGGGCATGGGGCCGCAGAAGCGTGGTTAGAGCCACAGGTGCAAAACCCTGACCCGTGAGTGCGTGCTGGACGCCTTCCTTGCTGCGTCTAAGCCTCCGCCTTTGCCAGGCAGGCATCTTATTTCCCCCATTTTCCAGAAGAGGAAATGGTTTTGCAGAAGCGGCCACAGTGGGTCGAACTATCTGCCCCCAGATCCTCATCCACCTGGGGGCCCTGAATGGGACCCCGTCTGCAAAGGAGGTCATTGCAGAAGTCATCAGTGATGATGAGGTTATCCTGGGTAGGGGCGGGCTCCTAAGTCAGTAAGCAGCGTCCCGGTAAGAAGGGAGTCGTGCGGCCTCCCTGGTGGCTCAGTGGGGGAGATGCGGGTTCGATCCCTGGGTCGGGAAGATCCCCTGGAGGAGGGCGTGGCAGCCCCCTTCAGCGGTCTTTCCAGAAGCATCCCATGGACCGAGGAGCCTGGCGCACTGCAGTCCACGGGTTGCAAAGAGTCAGACGTGACTGAGCGACTAAGCACGCACACGCCAACGCAGGAGACGGGGTTCCAGCCCCGATCCGGGAGGGCCCCGCACGCCAGGAAGCAGCTGAGCCTGTGCTCTGCCACAAGAGAAGTCACCTCAACAAGGAGCCTGTGCGCCGCCACTCGAGAGGAGCCCCTGCTCTTTGCACCTGGGGAAAGCCCACGCATGGCCAACGACGCCTAACCAAAAAGCCGGGAGACACACAGACGCAGGGAAGGACCCCTGGGACCAGGGAGGCAGACTGGCGGGAAGCCGCTGCAAGGCAAGGCAGGTGAGGACGCTGGCCACCGCCAGAAGCTGGCGGCGGGCAGAGAAAGAGGCTTCTGAAGCACCTTAGAGGGCACAGCCCTGCCAGCGCTTCGGTTGGTTTCCGACTTCTGGCCTCCAGAACTGGGAGAGGATACGCTCCTGTGGTTTTAAACTATCACCAAGTTTGCGGTTCACGTGTCGTGAAACCCACAGAAAACTCACAGCGCTACGTTTCTGGACCCACAGAGGGGCAGGTCCAGGGGTTTGGAGCCGGGGCCTGAGGCCACCCCAACCCTGCAGGAAGCTCCCAACCCGCCCCTTGGAGCAGCTCCAGGGGAAACGGTCTCCGCAGAGTGTCCGTCTGCTTCTTGCTTCCTCCCTCCTAGTGAGTGCTCCCTCATCCCTCTCTGCGGTGGCTGCCAGCAGGCTCCGTGGCTCCTGGCTGCTTGCTGAGGTGCCCGGGCAGGCCTTCCTCCTCCTGGGCCTGGACATACACACCGGGTGGGTAGAGGAGAGGCCTGAAGGTGGGCGGCCCCAGCCGTCGCCCCATACCTGCTGGGTCATCCGGTTCCCTGTCATATAGCAGCTGGGCCACCAGCTGTCGGGGCTCCTGGTCTCCTGGCAGGTCTCACTCGGGGCCCAGGACGTCCTCAGCATCCTCTCCCGCCCGCCTGACTCTCCAGCTCCTCCACCTCCCAGCCCACTGGCTCCCGGGGGCGGCAGGGCCTCCCAAGAGACTGGGTGCTGTGCTCAGTCCTGCCCAACTCCCCGGGACCCTGTGGACTGGAGCCCTCCAGGCTCCGCTGTCCACGGGATTTCCCAGGCAAGAAGACGGGGGTGGGGCGCCATTTCCCCCTCCAGGGGGCTTCCCAACCCAGGGGCCGAGCTAACCCTAACCCAAGTCTTTTGCATTGGCAGGCAGACTCTTTACCATTAGCGCCAGCTGGGGAGCCGGAGACACTGGATGCAAGTTTCTGAACCTCAACCTCAGCCCTGGGGGCTCGGGGGGCAACACCACAGCTCCCACCCCATCCCACGGGGTCTCCCCAAACACAGCTCAGCTGCCCAGGGCAACTCCACGCATAGGGAGCAGCAGGCTGTAGTTAAGCACATACGGGAGCCGGCCCGGGGGGGACGCTGCCCCCACCCCGAGGGCACAGCTCTGCCCCGGGGGCCTCTGTCCAACGCAGATTGGGACAGTCAATCTGGCCGCCCCCCACGGGAGGCCGGGGGAGGCCCGTCCAGGGATCTGAGCCCAGATGCCACCCTCCCCCCTTTCCTGGAAAACGCCCTCCAGGAATCCCTCAGCCAAGGACACAGAGGGTGGGGCTGCGATGAGACTCAGGGCTGGGGAGCGGTTCTCCACTTCCCACGGGAGTCCGAGCTGTAGGCATGACCCCTCACCCCACCGCTGTCTGGTTGCCCTTTCACGACATCCAGGCTTGGCCTTCCCCTGCCCACTCCGCCCGCGGACCCCACGTCCCCTCCTGGGCCTTCTCACTGTCGGGAGTGATGGGGTCCAGGCCTGGTTCAGTGTCTGGAAGGATACGGTCAGGACCTGGGAGGCATCCCAGCTCTGGCTCTGGTCCTGGGATGGGGCGTGGCGTGGAGTGTGCGGGTTACCGGGCCTCCGGCTCTGGGAAGGGGTCGGCAAGGCCCCTGGGGCCGCGGGGCCGCTGCTGAAGGCCCTAGCCCGGGCCCCTACCACGTCACTTCAGTGTGCTGTCAGCTTGGCCCCAGAGGAGGGCAGGCCGGTCGTCCTGCAGGTTTGCCAAGGAGGAAACCTGTGGTGCCAAGGTGGCCCGGGGACAAACCCGGCTACAGAGCCGGGGGGAGGGCGTCTGGGTACAGCCCTCCGACAGCAGGAAAGAAGGGGCCAGGATAGGAACAAGCCCAACGCGGGTGGCGCAACGCGGCTCGGGGGGCGGGGCTGACCCCTGCCTCTTCTCCGGGGCTCAGCCCCTGGGACCACACAGCCCAGCACCATCCTCTCAGACCTACTCATGCCGGGGGCGGAGCGGTGCTTAACCCTGCAGAAGGAGCCGAAGTCTGCCTTCCCTCACCGAGGGCCCGTCCTCCCCATCACTGTCCCTGGGCACCCCTCCCAGGCTGGACACACACCCTCCCTGCTGTGGGGCTCTGGAGCCAAATTCCCCTGCGCTGGAATGTGAAGGGGCTGGGGGGAGGAGCTACAAGGGGGAGCGGCCCCCAAGGAAGGCCCCTCCAGTGAGCGGAGCGGCCCCTGGAGTAGCAAGGCACCGAACCGCCTCCCCCAGCCAACCACGCACACAGACTGTCCCCACTTCTGCCTGGGAGGAAGGCTGAAGGTAGGCAGGTGCTGCCAGCCTGCCCAAAGCTGGAGTGAGATGGTTAACCAGCACCCCCAAGGCCCCTGGCTTGCCCAGCTCTGCTGCCAGCCAAGGAGGGAGGAAGGGTAAATATTTGTTAAGGCAGGAGAGTCTGCAAAGGGTGAAAAAGTCAGGTACTAAAACTGCGCTGCGGCGGAGGGCTGGGGGGAGGCTCTGAGAACCGGTACCAGCACCGCCTGAAGCCGCCCCGCCCCACGCCCTGACCCCCCCGGTCCAGTCTCCTTCCTTCCGTCGCCAAAACGACCGATCCACGGTCAGCCCGGGGTGCCCGAGGCTTTGGAGGCGCCGAGCGCCACCTCCCCTCCGGTGACTCCAGTCCCTGGCGACACAGCTCGAGCCAGGACGAGCGCGGGCCGACGGCCTCCTCCAGCCACACCCCCAACCGAGCGTGGGATCTCCGGGAACCCCGCAGGGGCCCTCCTCTTGCCCCGCCCCGCTCCGGCCCGGCCAGGGCGCGCAGCCTCGGAACGCTCGCCCCGCACGCGGCGCATCCCCGGGCAGGAGCGGGGCCGGGGCGGGGCCGGGGCGGGGCGCCGGGCCGCCAGGCCTCCCGCCGGCTCTGCGCCCGCCGCGCGGCGGCCATGGGGGCGCGGCGGGGTCGGCGGGCCCGGCCCGACGCGGGCTCGGAGGCCGGGGCGGCGGCGGGGGGCGGGCCCGCGCCTTAGGAGCGCCGGGTGCGCGGGCTCTGCGAGATCCAGTCCACGCTCCGCGAGTGGCGGCCCGAGCGCGCCCGGCAGCTGCGGCGCCTCCTGCGCCAGGCGAGAGAAGGAGCGGGCCGGCGGGAGCTGGAGGCCGGGGAGGGGCCGGGGGGCAGTGCGGAGCGGGGGCGCGCGCGCCGGGCGGTTCCCAGGGGACGGGACAGTGGGGTCTCGTCTGGGCCGCAGGGCGAGGTGGGGACGGAGGGCAGTGGGCTACAGCTGGGGAGGGGCTCCCTGGACAGTCCGCGCGTCTCAGGGGTTTGAGGTCGGCTGTGGCTCCTAGCCTGGAGCTAGGCGGTTGCCTTCAGACCCTGCCAAGAAAGGAGGCCGGCTGGGGGCCAGTGGTTTTGTCCCAAGGGGCCATGGGGAGACGGGAGGCCTGGCCCTGGATCCTGCTGCCAGGACCCGGAGGAGACGAGCGGCCGCCTGGCTGGTCAGCGGGTGCAGCAGCCTCACCCTAGCAGCCCAGACAAGGCCTGGCCTCCTCGCGGGCAGCGCCCTGGGCCACAGGACACACGGCTGGCGCCCGCTGTGCCTCACAGCTTTGGGTCAGGGTGGGCGGGGCCCTAGGTCCACAGACGCCAGCCCCCAGCCCCGGGCCCCAGGAGTCGCCACCAAGCAAGCCACCGCCACCCACCCCGCCCCGTGCACTGAGATCAGCCTGGTCTGCAGGTGGACATGCTCGGGAAGACGGAGGCTTGGAGAAGAGCTGCAAGCCTAGGGCCGCAGAGCAACTCGGGGGCCAGCCGAGGCCGCAGCCCGCCACTCTGGGCTCCGCAGGCTGGAGGCTGGGGCTGGCCCTTTCGGGGGAGCTGTCCACACCTGCCGAAGGCAGGCTGGGTTCCCTGGGACCCAGTCTGGGTCAGCCCCGGCTTCTTCTGGACCCTCCCTAGCTGGCATCTCCCACTTGAGCTGTGTGTGAAGCGCAGTGCAGCGTGAACCAGCCAGGGCCTGGCCTCCGCCTGGCAAGGGGCCCGAGACGCACCGGCTGGTGTCTCAGCTGGTGACCCGGGGTGGGGCCATCTCAACTGGGTGACCCGGGGTGGGGGCGTCTCAGCTGGGTGTCCCGGGGTGGGGGCATCTCAGCTGGGTGACCCGGGGTGGGGGCGTCTCAGCTGGGTGACCCGGGGTGGGGGCGTCTCAGCTGGGTGACCCGGGGTGGGGGGCCCGCCCTGTCCCCCAGGGCCTCTGCGGTTACAGCCCTCGGGCACTACGGCCTGGCTTCCTGTGCCCTCCTGGGCTTTACGCAGAGANCGGGGTGGGGGGCGTCTCAGCTGGGTGTCCCGGGGTGGGGGGCGTCTCAGCTGGGTGTCCCGGGGTGGGCAAGGAGCCCGAGACGCACCAGCTGGGGGCGTCTCAGCTGGGTGACCCGGGGTGGGCAAGAAGCCCGAGACGCACTGGCTGGGCGTCTCAGCTGGGTGACCCGGGGTGGGGGCATCTCAGCTGGGTGACCCGGGGTGGGGGGCCCGCCCTGTCCCCCAGGGCCTCTGCGGTTACAGCCCTCGGGCACTACGGCCTGGCTTCCTGTGCCCTCCTGGGCTTTACGCAGAGAGCACATCACTCTCTGGTTTGTGGTGGGCAGAGGCGCCTGAGGTCTGGAGGCCCACCCTGGGTGTTCCTGTCGTGTCCTGTAAGTGGACTCCCTAAAAGACAGCACGCCGGGCGCAGAGGATAACAGGAGGAGGAGGGCAGGGCGTGGGGGGCGAGAAGGACAGGGCAGGCCGGGACCTGATGGGGGATGTCCGCGAGGCTGGACAGGGGGCTGGCGGGCGGGGGAGGCCAGAGTCTGAGGCTCGCAGGCTGTCTCTGCCACCCCACGGCCGTGAGGACGTTTGATCTCCACCGAGGGGGTCAAGCCCAGGGTGCCGTGGAGCTTGCTCCAGCCTCGAGGGGCGGGAGGCCAGGGCCCCAGGGAGGAGGCCGTCAGGGCCGAGGCTGGGCAGGGGGCTGAGGGCGCAGGCGGGGTGGTCTCTGCACTCTGCAGCGGGCCTGGGAAGACGGGGCTAGCGGCGTTCTCTAGAGTGGGGGAGCAGGAGCGGGGACCACCCTCTCTGAGTGGAGTGCCACCCCAACAGGACGGGCCTGNGGAGGCCAGGGCCCCAGGGAGGAGGCCGTCAGGGCCGAGGCTGGGCAGGGGGCTGAGGGCGCAGGCGGGGTGGTCTCTGCACTCTGCAGCGGGCCTGGGAAGACGGGGCTAGCGGCGTTCTCTAGAGTGGGGGAGCAGGAGCGGGGACCACCCTCTCTGAGTGGAGTGCCACCCCAACAGGACGGGCCTGGACTGCAGCCGCAGGGCAGAACTGTGGCCTAGGTGGGTAGAGGTGGGGGGGCCCAAAGGGAATGCTGGAGGGGAGGGGCCCTGGGGGGTCATCAGAGGAGACCCCCAAAGACAAGCCCCATCCCAAAAGAACCGTGGGGGTCTCAGAACATTTTCACCTCCAGGGAACCAGTCTAAGGGTTCCCAGACCCACAGATTACCTCCCTGAGGCCCCCACGCACCAACTCTGTTCACGTAGACTCCACCTGCCCTGGACAGCTGCCTGTCGCTGCCGGGTGCGGGGGGAGGTGGGTAGGGGGTCTGGCAAGCCTGGGGCGGGGGCAGCGGTTGGGAGGGTGTCCAGGGCAAGGAGGCCGCGGCCTGGGCTCCCTCCACTCTCAGCGGCCTGCAGGATTTGGGCCCAGAAGGGGCCCTGCCCACTGGCCTGCTCTGCAGCATCGGTGCCTTCCTCAGCCTGCCCACGGCCTGCTTGGGCCCCAGGCCCGGGACCTGCAGTGCCCGAGGCGGTGAGGGCCACGCCCCGGGCCGGGCAGCGTGGTGGACGGGGCCCTCCAGCCTGCTGCACACGTGGCCTCAGGAGGGTCAGTGTCCCTCTCTGGGACCCCGTGCCAGCGTCGTGTGTGAGGCTGGCCTGCAGCTGCAGCCCGTGGGAGCCCTGCTGACCCAGCCCCGGAGTGTCACCTGGAACCCAGGCAGGGGATCATGTGGGGAACCTTTGGGACCCACAACACCCTGACAGATCCACTGAGTCCCAGAGCTGGGAGAGAGCCGGTCCACACATTCCCCCTGGGGACGGGAGCCCACCGCCTCCCCGAGCAGTGCACCACGGGAGCAGACCTCTCCTCCTGCTGGGCTGGCCCCTGCCACCTGCAGTCCACCCCGCGGGCCCATTGGACATCCCGCTGTGAGGCTGGAAGGGGCCCTGCTCCTGACACAACCTGCGGCCCCGTCACAGTGGGCCCCGGCGCAAGGCAGGGGCGCCCTCCCCCGGGCCCTGGCGGCTCTGAGCCGCTGTGTTCAGGCGCTGCGGGCGCCGCGAGGCTGGCCTGGAGCTGTTGCGGGGACTCCGGGCTTGCCGCCACTGTGCACGCACGCTGCTCACAGAGCCTGTATGAAAGAATGTGCTGGGTGGCGGAGTGGGCTCGGTGCCGGCCTGCTTGCAGGCCGCCCCACATCCTGCTCAGTTGGGCCTCTGCGAGGGCCCGCTTAAAAGCGAGAGAGAGAGAGAGAGAGAGAGGGGGGGGGGGGGCCAGGATGGGGGTGGGGGGCGCTGTCAAACAGCCACCCTCCCCTGGCAGCCCAGACCCAGTCCACGGGCGCCGGCGGCCCGCTGGACAGGGAGAGGAGGGAGGGCATGCTGACCTGGCTGGCTCCTGTTTCCTGGGGCGGCGTGGGGGCAGCAGGGCTCCCTGGNGGGGGGGGGGGGCCAGGATGGGGGTGGGGGGCGCTGTCAAACAGCCACCCTCCCCTGGCAGCCCAGACCCAGTCCACGGGCGCCGGCGGCCCGCTGGACAGGGAGAGGAGGGAGGGCATGCTGACCTGGCTGGCTCCTGTTTCCTGGGGCGGCGTGGGGGCAGCAGGGCTCCCTGGAGGGGCCTGGTCCCGGGGGGCGCCGAGGGTGCGTGGGGAGCCGGCGGGTCGCCCGAGGCTCTGGCCCGGGGCCTGAGGACCAGTAACAAGGGCCCATTGTCTGGGCCTCCTCCCGCCGGGCCCCGCGGGCCTCGGACCAGCCTGTCCAGCTCCCAGCGGGCAGCCTCTCCTGGCTGCGAGCCAGGCTGCAGCGGGAGGCAGGGGGGCCAGCCAGTGGGCGGCCCACATCTGAGGGCCAGCTATGCGCATGCCCGTCTCGGCCCCCAAGGCCAGCCTCCCTGACCGTGCTGTCCCCGCAGCACCTGGAGCCCCGAGTCCTCAGGCAGGACCTGCCAGCAGCTTGTCTACAGCCGCGCCCCTCACGCCAGGGGGCCCGCCTGCCCTGGAGGGAGGCTCAGGGCAGGAGAGGGGGCGAGCATGCAGCCCCCAGCCCAAGGCGCCCCTTGCTGCAGGCATCCCCTCCCCTCCCCGCCCCCCGCCTCCGCCCGGCTCCTCTCCGTGGGAGCTGCTCCCCTTCCCTCTGCATCCCGCCTGGCCCAGGGCCCGGCCTCCCGGACCAGCACGACCTCAGCGGCAGTCAGCTGAGTCCTGCGGCAGCCTGGGAGGCAGGCGGTACCCCGGTCCTGTCACCGGGGGNTCCCCGCCCCCCGCCTCCGCCCGGCTCCTCTCCGTGGGAGCTGCTCCCCTTCCCTCTGCATCCCGCCTGGCCCAGGGCCCGGCCTCCCGGACCAGCACGACCTCAGCGGCAGTCAGCTGAGTCCTGCGGCAGCCTGGGAGGCAGGCGGTACCCCGGTCCTGTCACCGGGGGGAAACTGAGGCTGGGGCAGGTGTGGCGTGCCCAGGGCCACACCGCCCTCTGGGAACCCCCGGCCTGAGCGGGGGCTCTGCGGCCAGCCCAGTGGCTCACATTGCCACAGGGTCCCCCTCAGTCAGGCCACGTGGCCTCGTGCGCACAGACTTGTTCTGGCAACAGGCCGCTGGCACCTGGGCCCTGGAGGGCCTCCGTGGCCCCCAGTCTGCTGCCCTTGGCCTCGGGCCTGTGGGTCCACGCTCCGTCTGGGGCCTGCGGGGGCTGATCCTTGTCTTGGCAGGCAGGGGCCCTGGAGGTGCTCCCACCACTCTTGGCCCCCAGGCAGCCAGCCCCAGGTTCAAATGACAGGACAGAGCCACAGGGGTTCTGCAGGGGGTGGGGGACACTCCTCCGTCTTGAGTTCCAGCTTATGACGCAGGGAGCGTCCTCCAACACGGCCCTCTTGCTTAGCCTGGGTCTGTTCCCTCCCTGGCCCCCAAGCCTCGGGGCGGGGGACACCAGTCACCCTCAGGAGCGTCCACCCTTCCAAAACGGTCAGTGACCTTCGAGGAGGCCTGTGGAAACACTGACTGGGTGGGCTCCAGCACCCCGATTTGGGAGACCTGGCTGCCCCTTAGTGGCATGTGGCCGTAGAGGAGTCAGATCACCCCCCCGCCAGCACCACGGGATAAGCAATGCCACCCCACTGGGTTGGCGTAAAAATCAGAGACAACCATCATGAAAGGCGTGGTGAGGCCACAAACAGTGGGTTTTTAGAACTGCCTTGATAAATGCAGGGGCATCGAATCCTCACAGCCAGGGCCGCCTCTTAACCAAGGGGGAAACCGAGGCTTAGAGCTCTTGGCAGCATTGCCAGTGGCCACTCGCCCAGGACGTGGCTGTGCGCAGGGGCCTGGGCCACCCTGACCGGGGGCCGCCGCCTGTGGCCAGGGTGGTGGCGGCGGCGGGGCCCTTGCTCAGTCCCTCCCCGCCCGTGAAGGGAAGACCCTGCCAGCGGGTGAGGCCATGGACCTGTCGGGAACCCCCCTGTTGGCCCCGGACCCACGGCCCATCACGCGCTGCTTGGGCTGGCGGGGCTGGCCCTGAGCTTCACAGGGCTCAGCGACAGGCTGCGGTGCCTGCTGCTGCCCAGCCTCTGAGCCAGCACCCCTCGCCGCCCACCATTCACGGGGGCCCGGACCTCGGGCCCCGGCCCTGGTGTCCCCCTGGGGCTCTGTGGCTGCACAGCCCATGGCCCATGCCCCAGGCCTGCTGCGCTGGGTGACTCGCCAACTGCCCTGGCTCCTGCCTCCTGAGCCCGTGGGCGGACAGTGTAATGGGGGCGGAGGGTAGGGGGCAGCATGTATAAAGGGCCACGTTCTCTCCACGTCAGCCTTTCTGCACCGTGGGCCTCAGGGGCCCCTGGGGTGAGAAGTGGGGGCCTGCAAAAGGGAGGGACCAGACTCAGTCTGACCTCCCCTGGGTGCTCCCTGGACAGCGTTCCCTGGGAGGCTGAAGCGGGAGGTCTGTCTATAGGTGGGGACTTGGAAAAGATCTCAGGGGCCCAGCTCTCAGGTCCGGGCAGGGCCTGGGCACCTGGAGGAAGGGACCCAGAGCCGGGCAGAGCTCCTGCCTGAGCCCAGGGTGCTGAACACCCTCCTCAACCGGGATTCCTTGGGCTAGGCGGACAACTGTGCTGACAGGGTGAGGCCCGCCTCCCGTGGGGCAAACAGCACTGCCCACCAGCTCTGGTGCCACCCTCCAGGCCTCCTGTACTTGGTGAGTGGGTAGCTCCACGGGGCAGGGCAGGAGAGACAGCAGTCAGACAAAGAGCTCTGTGCTCCCTGTAGGCCCTGGGGGCCCCCACACGAAGTCCTCCCCTGTGGGGAAACCCAGGGGCGCACGCTGGGGGGGCGGGCACAGCTGGCAGCAGGAGGCCCGGGGGGCCGAGCAGGACCCACGGGCAGGCTGTAGACCAGGCGCCTCGCTGCCCGCCCAGGCCTGCGTGGAGGGCTGGAGCTCAGCCCCACTGGGAGCTGGGCAGGGACGCCAAGCTAGTCAAGCAGTGTCATCGTGCCCAGCCCAGGGCGCCCCTGCAGGCCAGCACCAGGGGCAGCGGGGTCTCCCGCCTCGTGGAGCGCCCCAGTGGACTCTCCCCAGAGCTCCAGCCCTCGGCAGACTGCGGTGACAGGTCTATAGGCGGCCGGATGCCCAGCAGCGTCTTGGGCCAGAAGGGCGGCATCAGGCCCGGGAGGGCAGGAGGCGGTGAGGTCAGGCCCCTGCCTCCCTGCGCCCGGGGGAGCCCTACCCGGAGTGGCCGGAAGGCATGAGTGGACCCGTTCGGCCCAGCTGTGCTCCCCCCTGTGCAGCTCTGCTCTCCGCCGTGGGGTCCTGGCCCCTCCCCCGCTTCCTTTAACGACATGGACCTGCCCGGTGACCCCCACTCTGGGACAGCGGGCTCGGGCCCCCGGCGGCTGGGAGGATGAGCCAGCTGGCCCGGGCCAGGCGAGCTGCTGAGCCGTCCTGAGACTCCAGGCCGTGGGTCTGCGGCCTCCCCCCGCCCCTCCTTCCTGCCCACCCCAGGCCCACATCTGCCACAGACCTGGGGCCTGACGACCACGACCACGAGGAGGGAGTCTCACCGGGACGCTGTGAGGACCTTGGCTGGCGTTGCCAGCCGAGCTCTGTTTGGATGCAGGTCAATCTCCCCGTCTCTCAGATGGATGCCTGCGGTGCCCCTGGCCAGGCAGGGGTGTGAAGCGGCTCTGAGCCAGTCTGCCCTGTTCCCATGCAGGTGTCCAGAGCCCCTTCGAGGGGCCTTGCGAACCCCAGAGAGGCTTCCTCTGCAGGCAGCGGCACCCAGGAAGCCGCTGCAGGCGGAGGAGGCGCCAGGTGGGCCTGGCTGGGGCCGGTCCATTCCTAGGCCCAGTCTCGGAGCCAGACAGACGTAGCCTGGTCCCGCCTGTCACTCGCGGACGGTGTGGTCCTCTCAGGGGCCGGTCCCTCATCTTGGGAACGAGGCTCACCAAGCCTCCCCTTATCCTGCTGGCACGAGGCTGACAAGGCTTGGAAAGGGCCTGCCACATAGGGGGCAGCGGGCAGACGCTCTGCAGCGTCAGCGGGGCCTCCACCCAGGGCTCTCTGGGTGGGAATGGCAAGAGCCCAGGCCTTGGGGCGAGGCGGGGCTGAAGCCGTCTATTTATTTAAGAGCGCTCTGCAGGCTCTGCCGAGGCCAAGCACTGTTCCGATGGCTTTACACTTTAGTTCTCTCTGCACCTGCAGGAGGTGAGCGAACCGAGTCAGCGAGAGGTTGAGAGACCTATCTGAGGTCAAAGGGCTAGGAACGGTGGGAGCCAGGAGGTGAGCCAGGCGGCTGGCTTCAGCCTGGGGTGCTGCCTGTCTCCCAGACATCGGGGGCCGAGGAGTCCCCCATATTCCCGCCAGGGGCGCCCCAGCAAGCCAGAGGCCATTCGGCCATCATGACGGCCCTACAGCAGCAAGGCCAACTGGGATCTCCCTGGGCCTCTGTCTCCTGGCGTGCAAGACGGGGCGGGGAGCAGTGAGGAGCCAGGCTCTTCCTCTTCTGGGATGGAAAGGGACTGGTGAGGAGTAGGCTGGAGTACTGACGATTCTTCTCAGACTGAGCCCCACTCAGGCATGTGGGATCTGTGCCCGCTTCTGGCAAGCTGGCAGACAGCTGCAGAAGCCTTCGTCTCTCTGGCCTCCGCTTCTCGGGTCATGCCAGCACGTTGAGAGCATCAAAAACAAGCCTGTCCTCTGCAGGGCCGTGGTGACCAACGCCCGGGAACTTCTGTCCTGGAAGGGGGGACGTGTGAGCCCAGATAGAATGCTTTGATTAAAAACGGTTCCTCCTTGGAAGATAAGCTGCGACGAACCTAGACAGCATATTTAAAAAGCAGAGACGTCACTTTGCTGACAAAGCTCTGTAGAGTCAAAGTCAGGGTTTTCCCAGTGGTCATGTATGGATGTGAGAGTTGGACCATAGAGCAGGCTGAGCACCGAAGAATTGATGCTTTTGAGCTGTAGTGTTGGAGAAGACTCTTGAGAGTCCCTTGGACTGCAAGGAGATCCAACCAGTCCATTCTGAAGGAAATCAGTCCTGAATATTCATTGGAAGGACTGGTGTTGAAGCTGAAACTCCAATACTTTGGCCACCTGATGCGAAGAGCCAACTAATTGGAAAATACCCCGATGCTGGGAAAGATGATGCTGGGAAAGATGCGTGCAGGGCAGTCTGTGTGGGATTAGCATCTGCTCAGTGGCTCAGCCGCGTCCAGCCCTGCGACCCCATGGACTGCAGCCTGCCAGGCTTCTGTCCGCAGGATTCTCTAGCAAGAACGCTGGAGTGGGATGCTATTTTCTCCTCCAGGGGATCTTCCTGACCCAGGGACTGACTCTTTTGCATTGCAGGAGGATTCTTTACCATTGGAAGCATTTCCAAAGAATTGATCATTGATATATTATCCCTTCCTTAAATATTTGGCAGATTTCCTCAGGGAAGGTTCCCAAGCCTGAAGTTTTCTTTGTGGGAAGGTTTTCAACTACAATTCCAATTTAAGAGAAGTAGGGGTATTTGGGTTAGCCGTTACTTCTCAGAGGGAGTTTTTGCATTTTTGATCTCCCAACGAATTAGTCCCTTTCTTCTAAGCCGTGGAATTTGACATGAAGGTGTTCATAACCTTCTCTTTTATTCTGGCTGTACCGAGAGGCTTGCAAGATCTTGTCCCCTGACCAGGGATTGAATCTGGGCACACAGCAAAGTGCTGAGTCCTAACCACTGGACTGCCAGGGAATCCTTCTACATTCTTCAAAGATATCTTCTTGTCGGAGATTGATACAGCTGAGACCATTGACCCAAGACCTTTCTTTTTTCCTAATGCAGGTGTTTGTTTAGTGTTGTCTATTAAAAAAAAAAAAAAAATCACTGGCCTGCTTTGCTCTTATGAACTTGCCTGTTCTGGGCAATTCACGTGCATGGAATCACGCTTCGTGTCCTCTCACCTGTCTTCTAAACCCATCCGCGGTCTAGCATGTGCCAGGAAGTCACTTTTTAAGGCTGAGTAAGACTCTGTTGTATGGAGACGCCACTTTTGTCTATCCATCCATACGTCAGCTGCTGCAGATTGGAGAACCGCCTTAATTCTGTCTCGTTAGTGTTGCTCTGGGGTTTACATTATACATTTTAAAATCGTCACAGACTTCAAGCCACATGCCACTTCTAGTATAAGAAATTTATAATAGTGTGCGGTGCTTTCCTCTCAGCCTTCGGCTAGTACTGTCATGCGTTTTACATTCACACGTCAAGAGGATGAGAAGGCCGGAGGGCATCACTGACTCCGTGGACACGAGTCTGAGCAAACTCAGGGAGACGGTGGAGGACAGGGGCCTTCCCTTCTTTGTGCAGACCCAGGTCTCCACGTGCTCTCATCCCCCTCTTGCTAGAGGAGCACCCTTTAATGCTTCTTCTGTAGCAGGTCTCCTGATTTTTTTCAGCCTTCGAATGTCTGAAAATGATGTATTTTGCCTTCGTCTTAAAGTTATTCCTCCAAAGTACTGAATTCCGGATTGACGGCTTCCTGTCAATACTTTGAAGATGCTGCTTCCCGATCTTTGTGTCTGGATGGTCCCCAGTGAGAAATGCCATCCCTGTTTTTGTTCTCCTGCTTGTAACATGTCTTTTTTTCCCTAGCAGTTTTTTTCTTTTTTAATTTTCTCTTCATCACTGGCTTTGAATTATGATATATGCCTGGATCTCGGTTCCTTGTGCTTGGAGTTCATTTGGCTTCTGGGATCTGTGGGCTTACAGTTTTCATCCAGTTTGGGAAGTTTGGGGCCATTACTTCTCCAAACACTTTTTCTGTCTATCTCATCACCTCTCCTTCGGAGACTCCAACTACCCATATTTTAGGAAACTTGAAATTTCCCCATAGTTCTTTTCCGCCACACTTATTTCTGGCTGTGCTGTCTTTGCAGCGCTCCGCTACCGCGAGCGGGCTTTCCCTAGTTGCAGAGCACGGGCTCTAGGACGTGGAAGCTTCAGTAGCTGCAGGGGCTCAGCTGTCCCTCGGACAGTGGGATCCTAGTCCCCGCACCAGGGACTGAGCCTGTGTTCCCTGCAGTGGCAGGCAGAATTCTTAACCAATGGGCACCACGGAAATGCCCTTCAGATCCTTTTCTCTGTGTGTTTCATCTTGTACAGTTCCTATAATGTGAGCTGTGACTCCTCGACCCCGTGGACTGCAGCCCACTAGGCTCCTCTGTCCATGGAATTTCCAGGCAAGCATACTGGAACGGGTTGCCACGGCCTCCTCCAGGGGATCCTCCTCCAGGGGATCCTCGCCGCCCAGGGATGGAGCCAGGGTCTCCTGCGATGCGGGCGGGCTCTTTGCCAGCTGGGCCTCCGTCGCTCCGCCGTAAGGTTCGCTGGCCTCTCCCGCAGGGTCTCATCTACGATGGCATCTTAAGGCCCGTGAGGAATTGCCGCTTTTCCTTCTTTCTCCTCCCACGACACCGCTCTTGCCCTCCTTTACAGACTTCCAAGTCTTTAACTTTCTGAACGTATGAGAGGGCGCAAACCACCATGCTAACTGCCCTCCCCGCTCCTTCTAACACGGGAGTCAGTTTTAACCGTCTCGACGATTCTCATTACGGGCTGTGCTTTCTGGCTCTTTGTGTGGCTGGTAATCCCCGAATGGATGCCAGACACGCGACTTTTCCTCTGTAAGGTGCTAGATACTTTTATGTTCCTATAAATCTTTCGGGGCTTTGTTGGAGAATACAGCTGATTGACCTAGACACAGCTTGACCCTTTCAAGTCCTGTTTTTATGATTTGTTAGCTGGGTCCACAGCAGTGTTCAGTCTAGGGCTGAGTTCATTTATGAGGCAAGACTTTCGTATTATTCATGTTTAAATGTCTTTTACTGAGCATTTCAAAAATTTTTAAACCTTGGAGCCTTGCTAAGGCTGCCCCTCCTAGAGCCAGTTAACCCCTAGATAGTAGACAGCTTGTTTGCACAGCATACCTTTCACATACAAATTAACCAAAGTCTAAACCAACCACCTTTATTTAACTCACCCTTCAAAGCCATCACCTGCCGTTCCAGACAGACACAACTGAAGACCACCCCTGTAGCCGGAGCCCTCTGCTCTGTTCAAATCATCCAATTCCAGACGTCCTCAAGCCGGCCTGCCTGGCCTCAGCCCTGCTTCCCCGTGGAGCCCACACTCAGGCCCTGGGCCACGCCTCCCCGCCCCTCCTGCCCTGGCCCGCCGGGGTTTCCTCGGGGGCCTGCGCGGTGTGGCACGGCCCTTGCGCGCAGCGAGTGTCGTCTTCGCGCCTGTCGCCTGCCATGCCTAAGGCAGCATTCTTGGTCTCACAGTCTCCCTGCTGCCACGCCAGTCAGGTCTTCCTCCGGCGGCGGGAGCGGGACCGCTACATCCCGCTGTATGTGGTGCTACATCCTCCCTGGCCTGCCTCCGCAGTATTTAAGAGGAGCCTCTGCTGCCCCCAGGGCCTCTGTGCGGCTTGCTTCTCCCTGCTGTTCTGTCCTCTGGACTCGAGCTGCCTCGGGGTCTCTGGACTCTTGCTGGCCCCTCAAGCTGGGTAGGCTGCAGCTCCCCTCACTGCCGCAGCCTGGAAGCTCTCACCAAGCGGTAAGGCCACCTCGTGTATTTCCCAGCTCTCGGGGGGGTTACTCTTCTTCAATGCCCTGAGTTGTTTTTTTTTTTCAGGCATGAGGGTAAGTTTCCATCTTGGCCAGAAGCAGGAAAAAAAAAAAAAAANGTGGGCCAAAAGGGTCATTCATCACAGAAAAACCCAAACAAACCTTTTGGCCAACCCAACAAGAGGATTATTAATTCTAGGAAAGAGAAAGTTCTGCACGAAAGTGATCCCATCTACCACCTGGCTCAGCTGTAATCGCACACCGGGCCCTAATCCCTGGTAACAGAAACACCGACTATGATCGAGTCAGAATTACAGCATCAGGGAGACGGGCCACAGGGAGTCCACGTCGGCAGGATGGAGAAGCTGAAAGATAAATGCCTGAAACAAAACATCAAGGGGTAGCCACACAAACAGGCTCAAATGGAGACACGGAAGCAAATGTGGACAAGCAGCCCGGGGCTGGGAGGCTGGCGGAGGCTGGTGGAGGGGCGGCGCAACAACCCTCCCAGAGCCACCTGCTCTTTCACTGTGAATAACCGATCTTTTTTTCCTAAAGTGCGGGATACAAAACTGTTTATAAAGCTGTTTTAGGGTAACTTTATTGTTTTATAAAACTTCCAGGGAACTCCTCGGCAGTCCAGTGGTTGGGCCTTAGCTGCCAAGGGCCCAGGTTTGATCCCTGCTCAGGGAACCAAGGTCCCACAGACCATGGGGCGCCACCAAAAAGATAACGCTCACATAAAACAAGACAGTCTAGACCAGGATCAGAACGTGGATTTGGACATGCTGAACCGGAATCGCTGAGTGTGGACTGCAAGGGCACAGCTCAAAACAGGCTCCGGAGCCCCCATCTCCAGGGGAGGCGCTGCGGGAGCTTCGGTCGTCTCTGTGCACACCTCAGCGGACCTGTTCCTTTTCAGAAACAGAGGGTCCTTTTCTTATCAGAAACATGAACTCTTGGTCGCATCGAAAGCAAATTACCTCCTTCCACAGGGAGTTCAGTGGAAGCCGCCCCCAGCCACCCTTCGTTGAGCCTGTCGGAGGAGCTCTGGGGGCACGGTCCCGGGAACTGACCCGCGTGCCGGGCTGACCCGAGGGCCGCCACCTCGTGGCCGTGACCTCGTGGCCGTGCTGCGACCCCGCGGCGGAAGCTGGCTTGGGGACCTCCACCTCCCCCAGCACCGGGACACCTGTCCAGCAGGCACCATCCTAGGGCCGACGACCGACCCCCTCGCCTCCAGTTTCTGCCACAGCTCATCCTTCACAGGGTCCCTGCTGGCCCCTCTCCGGTGTCCGACTTCTCCACGCTGCTTTTCCAGTTCAGGGCTGCCATCAGCTACCGGCGCCACACCCCGTCTCTGCACTACCAGCTGCCGCTGTGCCAGTCCACGCCGAGCGCTCTGAAGAGCACCCAGGAACCTGCCCCCGGGTCAGCACAGAACTGCTCATGGAGCCAGTCCTGCAGGAGCCACGGGGCTCTCTGAACGACCTTCTCGTATGAGATTACGTCCGCCAGATGCCCAGTCACTGGGGCTTGCAGGCCGCAAGGTCTGGGTCTTGGTTTTTCCCCCACAGGCAGGACCTGTGTGTCCTGTTGTTCAAGCTGAGCTGATAGTGCCCCCGAAGAGGCTGCCGCGTACGGGGCGGCGTGCGTGACCGCATGCCAACAAGGGAACCCGTGCGCCCTCAGAGCCCCTCCAAGCGCTTAGCCAGTGCCGGCTGCGACGGCGGCCCCCGCGGTCACTGCGCTACCTCAAACTGGCGCTTCCCCAGCACACCTCCCAGGTGTCAAAGCTTAAGCTGCGGCCAAAGCAAACACATACAAAAGCTACAAGAGGAACACAGGGTCCTCAGATTCTCAAAAAGAAAAAACCACCATGTTTATTTAGTTTGACATTTTACCCACATCTAAAGAAAATGACGTCAACATAGGCACACACCCCGACCCAGGTAACCTAAAAGAAAAAAAGAGAGAGCAAAGTTCTGTCCAACAGATAACATTTATCTTCGCTTCTGGAAGATGTTTCCACGTCCCATTCCGCGTCCTCTCCCTCTCGCGGCCACTGAAAGGCAGGGGAGAGAAAAGACAAGTCAGGTCGTTGCGGACCCTCACCACAGAGGAGCCAGAGCCCCGGACGCCGGCCACGAGGGGCCTGACGGCCCCCAGTCAAGCAGCAGGCCTGCCCGCCACACCTCATGGGGAAAGAGCCCCCGGGAGGGGCGGCTGCCCAGGCAGAGCTGGAGAGGACGCCCTGAACCCGTCTCCTGGCCCAGCACTGCCCCACCAGAAGCTGGGGGCAGGGCCTTGCGGTGAAGGCGGTTTGCAGAGCCCGTCTGGGAACCAGAGAAAAGATGAATTCTCAGAGCTGCCCCAGGGTGAGCAAAGCAAACACCACAGATGCATTTAATTCACACGTAAAATCCCAAGACAGCTGTTAAGTGTTAGTGTCTATTAAATCTGGGTGAGGGACCTTGTTCTCTGAGCTGTCCTGCATGTGTGAAATGTTTCTGAACGGGGGCGGGGAACCACAGATGAAAACCCCACCGACCCCACAATGAAGACCGCTCTTCTCTGAGACTCAGGTCCGAAGAGGGGACCAGTGGCTTTGAAGAAGGGAAGATACTCCGCCGGCCTCTGGACTCTCCTCTCAGAGCCTGGAGCTGACCCAGGAGGGAGGGCAGGCCGTGAGAACCTGGCCGCCCGCTGGGGGCGCCGCCTCCTAGAGCCCCGAAAGAGATGGGGAGGGTGGCCCCGAGGAAGCAGGGCAGCAGCTGCAGCTCAGCCGCCGCACCTGCCCCCGGACCAGGGCCAGGGCCCCAGTCCCCGCCGGGAGGGGCGAGGAGGCTCTCTGACAGGCTTTTCTGGAGGGCATCTGAAAGGCCCCTCGGAGCTCCAAGGCCACCGAAGTGGGACAGGCCTGCTGCAGTTACAGGCCTGAGGAGCCTCCAGGGACCTTCCGGCTCTTTATCGATAGATACTCAGGCTGCTCCTAACGACTCACTCGTTTCCTAGCGGATCAACACGGCAGAACTCTTCAGGACCCCGACACAGAACACTGAGTGGGCTAACCCAGGGAGAAAGATCAGGCCCGCCCACTTCTGGAACGCAGTAAAGGAAAATCGCGTTCGGCCTCCTTTAACGGGTAAAAGATGGCTCCAGACGGCTGACTTCCAGTCTGAGAGCGCGCCGCCACACCACCTCCCTCGTTCACGCTGGGCATCAGGAGACACCCCAGCCGCACAGGGACCACCACCCCAGCCCTCCAGGGCCCGCGCCTCCGCTCAGCGAGCAGAGCGGGGCAGGCTCCCCACAGTCACCGCAGCAGGCTCATCCACTCTCATCTGAGCCCGTCTCTCCTTAAGGAGCCGCTGTGCATCTCGCGCACGTCCCGAGCGGGGGCAAGTGAGGCCAGACAGAGAAGGCGGGGCCCGGGGATCCCCAGGACTGCGGGGCAGCCGTGTGGAGCCGGCTGCCCAGTCACAGGGCCTCCCTAGCAGGCCCTGACGCGCCCGCCCGGCGCAGCCCGCGCCCGCAGCACCTACCCTGGGCCTTCAGGATGGCCGCCTTGCCCCGGCCGGCGCCCGAGCCCTGGTTCTTGTTCTTCATGCTCTTCAGCATGGGCGCGTTCTTCAGCATGTCGGGCAGGATCAGGAAGCGGATCTTGCTGCCCCGGATGTACACTTGCTCCAGCTGGGCCACGCGGCCGTCTCTGTACGTGACCGTGATGTTGGACATCTGCAAGGGAAGGGCCCTCATCAGTAAGGTCACAGGCACTGGCAGAGAGCAGGGGGCGCGAAGGCGAGCCCTGGCTGGAGAGGGGGAGACCAGAAACGCAGACGCGCGCGCCACAAGGTGCAGCCGGGGACTCCAGAGTGCCTGCAGTGTGCCGGAGCAGGGCTGCCCCGAGCACCTCGCAGCACCCGGGTTCCCACTTCAAGGGACTGAAAACCCAAGGCTGAATGGCCAGCACGCAGAGATTCCTACCTGGAACCTGAGCCTGGCCCCATGCCCCAATCCTGCCATCCGCAGCCCCTGTCAGCGTGTGCCATGTGTCAGCCACTGTGAACGAGCCGCAGCGGCGCAGCACCGCCCGGCCTAGCCTCGCGCACCCCCGCATGGGGCTGCAAAGGCGCCCCGAGGGCCACGACCGCCCCAGATGCGGTGCCGCCCACACACAATGGCCTGAACGCAGGGCAGGTGTGCGCCCTGCGGCAGGAGCTCGCACGGGGACCACACACCCCTCAGGACCAGGGTCGTCGCTGTGGCTACGCGGCCCCGCCAGCCTGCGGGCAGATGTGGATGCCGGCGGCGGGCGAGGCCGGAGGAGAATCCAACCAAGAGACTGGCTGGTTGTAGGAAGGCAGCAGAAACCTGCCCGTGTCAATCCCAACAGGCACCACGTCTAACGGCAGGGCAGCTCACTCTGCCAGCCGTCTGGGTGGAAAGGACCACAGTCTGTCCACAGCGGGTCAAGCCCACACCGCACAGCGGAGCGCTGTCCCCTGCTTCCTGGCGCTTGTCCTTACCCCGACCCGCTCTTCCCTTCGAGGGCTAACTGCCCCGCCCCGGCCTCTGCTGGAGCCCCCGGCCTGCAGAAGGGGCAAATGCACTCGGAGCCAGCCTGCAGTCTGCTCGGGGGCTCTCTGCCGCAGGCCGCCTCTCCTCCAGGCCACCCTGAGCACCTGGACAGGCCGCTCTGAAAGACTGACGCCGCTCAGAGTGCGTGCGCTCACAGCCGGCATGTGTCCGGGCTGAGGCCTGCTCATGTCGGGGCAGCAATGACGGCAAGGGACCCTAACCCCTTCACAAGCACACGGACAGCGGGAGCCCATGCGGAAAAGGAATGAATACACGGAGGGGCACACAGAGCAGGCCCAGCAATCACAAACAGTGCTGTGGGGGGGGGGCGGGGACAGCGCTCCTGCAAGGGCCAGAGTCTCCACTGGGAGCGAGGCAGGCTTGCCACTGGGAGACCGCTGAGGAACAGAGCGCTACAAGGTATCCACTTAAAGAGCCTCCCCAGGAAATGCTCATTAGTCACAGAAGGAGAAGGAACAGGTCCTGAAGAGAGCAAACACCACCTTAACCAGAAGACCCCGCTCACCTCCCATGAGGGCGAGAGGAGCTTCGGGCCTGAGGACACCCTCGGGAGACAAAAATCGCAACACTCCCAAAAGCAGAAGCCAAATCTAATGAGAAAACGTCAGACAAGCCCTAACAAGACCACCAGCCTCTAGTCGTCACCAAGTCATCAGTGGTGTGAAAAAGCAAGCTTGGAGCAGCTGCTACCCGCACTGAGGGTCGGGGGCTGGGCCGCGAGGGACGGCCTGCACACCCGAAAACCTGGAGGCGCTACAGGGAGAGAACGGACCCCACGCTGGGTGCCCAGCTTAACAGCACAGCGGGAGGAAGCCCGGGCACCCGGGCACGCGTGAAGGGCTGCTACGACCGCAGCCCACTCCCCAGGAGCGCTCAGAGAACACCGCGGGGGGCTCCCATGACCACGAAAACGGCCCCCGCTGACCTGTCACCCAAGGGGGGAGCATGCCAACACCCGCAAAGCATCGCTTCCGCGGAATCCATTAACCATCACCTTCCCCGGCAAAACATCTGGGATCAC
Organism: Neotragus moschatus; assembly: GCA_006410615.1. NCBI lineage: Eukaryota > Metazoa > Chordata > Mammalia > Artiodactyla > Bovidae > Neotragus > Neotragus moschatus. Next base: position 152,135 of record SJYA01003496.1, read on the forward strand.
GCTGCTGTAAGTGCAGCGAAACGCTGGACCGGGCTCGTTTTTCTTTTAAAGATACATTCACTGTGCTTTGATGATCACAGACTTCACATACGACTGTCATTTCAAAATGAGAAAAATATTTTTAAAAATTTTGGAGAAGGAAAATGGCAACCCACTCCACCACTCTTGCCTGGAGAATGCCATGGAGGGAGGAGCCTAGTGGGCTACAGTCCATGGGGTCGCACAGAGTCGGACATGACTAAGCGACTTCACTTTCACTTTCAATCACATATAATTCCTCACTGAAAAGCAACTACTCACGAGTCTTCCTCAAAATCTTTTTAAAGCATTTTAATATATCATTTATAGCCTGGTTCTCATTTTCATAAAACTGGGAACACTATGGAGTCCTCTCAGTTCAGTCCAGTCGCTCAGTCGTGTCCGACTCTTTGCGACCCCAAGAATCACAGCACGCCAGGCCTCCCTGTCCATCACCAACCAAGGAGTTCACTCAGACTCACACCCATCGAGTCAGTGATGCCATNGGTGGGCGCGGGGCAGGACCCCGGGGATCGGGGGGCGGCCCTCAGCCCGGGGATCGCGGTGGGCGCGGGGCAGGACCCCGGGGATCGGGGGGCGGCCCTCACCCCGGGGGTCGGGGAGGGCGCGGGGCAGGACCCCAGGGATCGGGGGGCGGCCCTCAGCCCGGGGATCGCGGTGGGCGCGGGGCAGGACCCCGGGGATCCGGATCAGGGTTGGGGGGCAGCCCTCAACCCGGGAATCAGGTATGGGGGGAACCCCGCCCGAGCGCCGGGCAGGGTCCGGCCGCGCGACCTTGGGCCGACCGCCGCCGCGGCCCCGGCTGTTGAGCTCGGAGTGAAACCTGGCCAGGTGTGCGATCCGGCGGGTCCCGCCGGGCCGGCCACGGTCAGTTGGGGTTTGCTTGTTTTTCCTGATAACTCCCGGAGCAGGGACACCCCTGGGCATCTCTCGCTTGCGGTCATGGAGGGAAGGAGGGTCCTGGTTGAGCGGCCGGGGCCGGGGAAGGGGTCACCTTTCCCAGGAGCAAAAAGTCCTCTTTGGAGCTGCTTTGGGGAGAGCCTGTGCCCCTCCACTGAGGCCTCAGAAGGGGCAGGCAACTGGCAGGGAGCGCAGAGCAGTGAGGGACAGCCTGCCCCTGGCCTCCCAGACTCCCGCGTGTGTCTTGCTACAGGGTCTTGCTTCTCTAGTTCCTCCTTCCCAGGCACCCAAGTTCCTTAGCTGGGGGTGGGGGTGGGGAAGGGGGCACAGACTGATAAGTCAGTGGCCAGCCTGCGTGTGCTTTTCTGAGTGGGAGAGGGGGGAGCGGTGGTTCCCCATCCCCTCTGCGGCACACGGTTGACAAGAAAGGGCCGGCGAACTCTGCAGTGAGGCGCCCACACGTGGGAGACCCCAGCCCTGGGGCATCCGCGGGACACGACCGTGGTTGCAGCAGGGAGTTGGGTCTGGGGCTGTCCCCGGGGTTTGCTGTCTGCTCCTCTGGTTGTCTCACTCTGTGATCTTGGACCAGACACTTGCCTTTCCAGAGGAGCCTCAGTGGAGTAATGACTCACATTTCCAGGGCGCTTTCTCTGAGCAGGCACTCTGCCTGAGTTGTTTACAGGCAGGGCCTCGTTAATCCGCATAACGACTTGGGTGAAGCTGGTTCCTATTGTCACTTGCACTTTTGAAGATGAGCCGACCAAGGGCTTAAGTATTCAGGGCCAGGAAACTGCCTTCCTTCCTTGAGGACAGCTGCCAGCTGAAGCCGGGCCAGCCCCTTCCAGGCAGACTCTGGCCCTCAGGTGGGACGGGCTGTGGCTCCAGGTACCTGGCGGCAGCAGCTTTGGGCTTGAAAGGCCTGCCCTCATTAGGTTGACCGACTTGCTTGTGCCTGGAATGGGGGTGGCCCTGAGGTGGGTGTTCAGGCACCTCAGGGGTGTGGGCAGGATCAAAGGGTAAGAGATAAGGGCGAGAAGAGGTGGGGCAGAGTTCCTGAGGGCCCCAGCCAGCGGCGGGCGGTGCCACGTTTTACAGTTGGGGAGGAACAGACAAGAGTCGGAGCCGGGCCACAAGTGGCCCAGCCAGCCAGTGCCAGAGCCTGGGCCGCAGAGTCAGGAGGCGCCGTGGACAGAGGACCATAGTCTGGAAGCCTGGGGGAAGGGGAGTCCCGCGGTGACCCGGAGGCTCAGGGCGCTCAAGGGAAAGAAAGAAAGAAAAAAAAAAAAAAGCGCCTTCCATTCACCACCGAAGTGTGTCTGCTGAGGTCTCCGGCCGGGGAGGAGGCAAACGCTGCGTGCGTGCCACTGAGGAGTTCCCCACGGGTCTGGCGGGCAGACAGACACCAGCTCCGGTCCTCCAGGTGGAGGGCAAGGGACTGAAGCATTTGCATGTTCAGAGATGGGAGCCAGCCTTCCGGATATGCAGGAGCCAAGGCTGGGGAGCAAACAGCCGGTGGAGAGAAAAACAAGGAGGCAGTGTGTAGCTACAGGAGGGGCTCTGGAAGGGCAGGACAGCAGCCTCTGCTCAGCCTTCGGCGGGGGGGTGCATTACTTTGGGACGTGAACACCTGGACGGCAGGGCTCGGCCCCGTGATCTAGTGTGCCCAGGGCCTAGCACACCGTAGTGGGCACTCGGGAGTTCATTTTCTCTTTCCAGCAGCGGTTTCTGGCGCGTCAGACACCAGGCAATGGGAACAACAGCGAATAAGATGAGCCAATTCTCTGCCCTGGGGCCGCTTCCAGTCTAGCGGGGAGACAGGCAGGTTTTTTGTGTGTGTTTTTGTCACTTTTGCTGAGTATTGTGGAGGAGCCCCCGCTCCCCAAAGGCACAGTCAGTAAATGCCTCTCACGGGGCGGGGGGGACTTTGAGCCAGGACCTGAGTGACGAAAAGGGGCAGACTTGAGTCCCGAGGGTAAGAGTGCTCCCCCGGGATGAGTGTAGCAGGCCCGGCAGGGCTTCGCAAGGGGTAAGAACTGTCTTCTGAGGGCCGAGGAAGACTATGGAGGGACCCCTGCGGCTGGTGTGGACTGGATCGGGACTGGGGATCCCGGGACAGGCAGAAGTCGGGCAGGTCGGGGCCCACAGGGCCAAGTCCGCAGCAGTGGGCGGAGGCGGGTGTTGCAAGGCCCAGAGAGGTGGCCTGGATTCCTTTTAGGGCCTCCTGGGGCCAGGGGAAGGAGAGAGCGAAGGCTGACCCCGGGCCCCAGCCAGATGAAACGCGGGGCTCCCGGCCGCACTCGTGAAGGGGCACCTGGGACATTCTTGCCCCAGGGGCCAGGCGGCTCCGCCAACAAGCTGCCTGCACTTCGAAAGCTGCCGCCCTACTTTCTGTGGGCCTGCGGGTGAGGCGGGAGAGGAGAGAGGTCACGGCAGTGCAGCCAAGGCACAGTCCTGGCCGCTGGCCCAGAGAGGGCATGGACAGTCCAGCAGGGCAGGGGTCCACGCGGGGGCCCTGGCCGGCGGAGTGCTGATGAGTGAGGAGGCGCGGCCAGCCTGCCGTCCGGGGAGGCCCAGAAGGTGCTGGCCTCTGAGCCAGGCCTTGAGGCAGGGGAGGGTGTGGACGGGAGAGCAGGAGCTTGGGACTCCTGCAGGCAACAGGAGGTCGCCGGTCGCAAGGCCAGGATGGACTGCAGGGCTCCCGGGCGCCCTGCTGGTTGGTCCACGTAGGGGTGGGGTGGGGAAGGGTGCTGGAGGTCAGCTCTGCGCGGGCTGGTTGTGTGTTCAGGAGCGTCACCTGGAGACCCCAAAGGGGGAGACCACGGCAGCTGAAGGCGTGTCCTGAACGAGCCGAGTGTCACGGCCGTTAGGGGTAACAGAGCTCTTTAGCTCTGAGCTCCGAGCAGATTCCCGGAACCCCAGGGCAGAAGGGCCCCCCAGGCCGCGGGCCAGCGGGCCTGCCACGGCCCCACTCTCCAGCCTTATGGTGCGTCCTGCACGGCCCCTGGCCCAGCCCCTGGTTTTCCTCCGCCACCCGTGTGGGCTGTCCACCTGGGCACTCCCCACCGAGTCGCCAGTCCACAGGCTGGGCAGTCATGGGGCTCTGCGGAAATGTTTGTTGACTGAAAGGGAAATCAGACCAAAGTCCCCACTTGAGGGATGGCCAGACCCAGCCCACACGTGGAAGTCAGCAGCCCAAGCCAGCGGGAGAGCCAAACCCGAACACCCAGGCCAGGCCCTTGCTGCTCCACCCCCAGGTAGCCCTGGCTGATATGTGACTGCTCCCTCCTTGTAACCCTGGGGGCTGTGGAGTCAGCGGCCTTGGAAACTGAGACAGGAACGTCTGCCGAATGCCTCCGGGAGCCCCCGCCGCAGAGGGGCTCCAGAGAGGGCCCACGGGGGTGCGTGGTGCCCGGGGTGGGGGGCCGTGCACCCTGGGGGCAGCGTCCTGGAGAAGTGATGTCTGCAGACGGGACTTGGCTCCGTGGCCTGGGAGGCTGAGCCAGTCCAGGAGGGAAGGAGCGGGCACGTGAAGGCTGCAGCTCGGGGAGGGTGAAGGGCGTCTGGGCAGCAGTGGCCGCACGCAGGCCTTGTCCTGGGGGTGTGGGCCACCCCACTGGAGGCCTGTGCACAGCGCTGACCCGCCCAGAGCGGCGTTTGGGGAGACCGCCACTGTGGCGAGGAGAACGGGTTGAGGGGCCCAGTAAGGCTGTGGACCGTCCTCGAGTGGCCTCTTGGGACCTGAGCGGGCACCAGCGACGGCAGCTCCAGTGGGAGTGGGGTGGTGGGCACTGTGCCAAGGGTCCATGACCCCCCGCCCCTGCCACCCATGACCCCCGCGCCCCTCCGCCCATGACCCCCGCGCCCCTCCACCCGTAACCCCCGCGCCCCTCCCACCCGTGACCCCCGCGCCCCTCCGCTCGTGGCCCCTCCTGCGCAGGGGACTTTGTGCAGCTGCCGGTGCCGGTCATCCAGCAGCTCTACCACTGGGACTGCGGCCTGGCCTGCTCCAGGATGGTGCTCCGGTGAGTCGCCGGCCGGCCCTCTGAGGGGGGCGGCGCGCGGGGAGGGCCCTGGGTGGGATTCGTCGTCTGGGAGGCTGTCTCCAGCGGGGGCTTGGGGGAGGCCCAGCTCCCACCCCGGCTCCACCCCACCTGCGGAGCCCGCGGCCGTGGGCCAGGCCCCCCAGGTCTGCCTCCAGAGGATGCTGAGTCTGGAACGGCCAGGAAGTCACAGGTGCCTGGGCCTGCCCCACCGACGAACCCCACAGCTGAGACGCAGGGCCCTCCTGCAGACCCCCGACCTTGGACTCTCGGGAGACAGGGTCACTGGGCAGGGCAGCCTCCACTCCCCTTCCTGGAAGTCCAGGCAAGGCAGGCGTTCTGTGCCTAACGCTCAGGGAACCAGTGAGGAGATGTGGTCCAAGCACTTAGACGGTCCTGAGATGAGGCTGGAGTGGCTGGCGACTGGCCCAGAGTCACACGGCCCGTGAGGGAAGCCAGGCGCAGAGTCCAGGCTCCGGATGGGGACCTGCATGGGGCCCGGGAGGCCCCGGGCAGTGTGTGGTCAGGACCTAGGAGTTCACGATGCAGGGTGGGGCCTCCCCGGGGCACAGGCTCACACGGCGGGCCCTCGGGGGAGGTGGCCCCGAGGCTCAGCGGGCACTGTGCCGGCAGGTACCTGGGCCAGCTGGACGACGCTGAGTTCGAGAGGGCCCTGCAGGAGCTGCGGCTCACCAGGAGCATCTGGACCATCGACCTGGCCTACCTGATGCGCCGCTTCGGCGTGCGGCACCGCTTCTGCACCCAGACCCTGGGCGTGGACAAGGCCTACAGGAGCCAGGTGCGCCGGCGCGGGACCGGGCCCCAGGCCGACACACGCGGCCAGACCGGCTGCCGGGGCCCAGCAGCCCAGACACCCGCCCCCACCGCCCCCCATCCTGGATGCACCCGCCGACTTGCAGCGGCGCCCTGGCAACCGTCACGGTCCTCCCTCTGCCGCAGCGACGGCCGGCCTCCGGCATCTGTCGTCCTCCAGCCAGCTTTTGCCGGTTTTCTTCCTTTGTGCAGGGACAGCCAGCTCCAAGTTGGTCCCAGTATTCTAGAAGGAAAGAAAAAAAATCTACTATCTTTCATTTTTATAAAAAAGGAAGGCTGCCAGGGACCTCCTTGGAGGTCCAGTGGCTTAGTCACGGAGCTTCCAACGCAGAGGGCGTGGGTTCCATCCCCGGCTGGAGAACTAAGATCCCGTGAGCCGTGTGGAACAGTCAAGAAAATAAGTAAAAAATAACCCCAAGAAACACAACAACAAAACCAGAATGCCCCCAAGGCCTCGCTGAAACCCCAGTGCACTCTGCCGCCCTTGGAGCCAGGCCTGCCTCCAACCTGGGCCGAGCAGAGAGTGCCTGCCGGCTTTGTGGGCGACAGGGCCACCACCCCGCGGCCAGTGCCCATCCACCCAGCTCTCCTTTGAACCATCCAGGCCAGGGGGAAAGGCTGGCGGATCTGGTGTGGTCAGCGTGGCCTCGAGGTGGAGGAAAGGCCCAGAGCAGGGTCTCTTCTGCCTTCCCCGTGGGGGCCCTGGCCCCCCGAAGGCCCCTGCGCCAAACAGACCATCTTCTTTGCTAACACATGCCGGCTGAGCTGAGAGGGTGGCGTCCAAACTCCCACCCACCCCCAGGGTGCTGGCCTGAGCCTGCCGCCTGCCCATCTCCCGAACACCCTCGCCAGCCTCGGGTGGTTTCACCACCCGCGGGCCGGGCCCTGTCCACTCCCGACCCCCGAGCTGTTTACGTCCCCGCTGGGGGCGGGTGTGAGGGCAGCCGGGGCAGCCAGGGCAGCCGGCCTCTGCAGCTGCCCTGCCCTCGCAGTCTTTTTACAGGAAGCACTTTGACACAGAGGAGGCCCGGGTGAACCAGCTCTTTGCACAAGCCAAGACCTGCAAGGTGCTGGTGGAGAAGTGGTGAGTCCGTGTGTCGCCCCCGCCCCCCCCACCCTTCCTCACGCACCTGCTACCCGAGGGCTGGTAGGGGGAGGCCCCGCTTGGGAAGGGGCAGACCTGAGCTTTCCCACCTTGCTGGCCATGGGCACTGACTTGTCCCCGCCTCCGGCCCCCTGAGCCTTAGTTTCTCCATCCATAAAATGGGAACAGGTGGGGGGCTACGTGACCTAGTCTACACAAAACACTGACCTAGGTGGATCCTGAGCAGGGGACAGAGGACAGGTGAGCAGGAGATCTGGCCAGCCCTCAGGCTGCTCGGGGAGCGCTGGCCGTGGGGCAGAGCACAGGGACTGCGGGGGCACGGCCTGGGGAGCATGCTGGTGCGGCGAGAGGCTGGCGGGGATGGCCTGGGTGTCAGCTGTCAGGGAGGCCTGACCAGACCTCCTCCCGGCTGCCTGACCTTAATAGGTCTCCCTCTTCTCCACACGGGGCGGGGCAGGAGACCCAGGAGACTTGCCCAGAAGCAAGCAGCTTCCTCCCCAGCCTGCTGCGGGCACTGCGCCCGGCAGGCATCCGGCTCCCAGAGCCGGGCTGGCCTCTCCTTGGGTCTCCCGCCCTCCTGGATCTCTGTCCTCACAATCACGCAACGCAGGCACACAGCCCCCTGGGCTCAGGGAGAAGGTGTCCATGTGTCCCCAGGCCACATGAGCACGCGCGTCGTAGGGTGAGGAGGCTGGTGTTAGCTCAGTGGCACCTGACCAGCTGTGTGGAGGGCAGAGGCTGTTCCCAGCCAGCCCCTCCAGCCCTCCCCGCGCAGTGAGCGCCACGGTCACCCCAGCAGCCCAGCAATGCACTGACCTGCACCCGGGACCCCCACCTTGGGCCCTTCCTCCAGCCGCGCCCTGCGTTTCCCGGTGGCTGAAGTCCCCCTCGGGGTCATACCTTCTGCTGGGAGCTCAGCCAGCCGCTTCCTCTCAGAGACCCAGTGGGAAAATGGCACGCTTCCCCAGGCCACAGCGTCAGACCAGGCTGCCCTGACTCGGCGGGGCTGGAGCTGGACCTGGCCACCAGGCGCCCACACGCACCCCCGAGGAGCCTGGAGGGAAGGAGGGCTCAGCATGGCTGGGCGTTGGCCCCCCACCCCCCGGTGAAGACAGTGGGGCCCGGTCACTGGGGAATCCCCCAGCCCTTCCCCCCTTGGGTCTGTCTTGGACTTGCCTCCCCCGGGGGCCTTGGAGGGGCCAGAGCCTGGAACAGCCGGCTGACCCGGGGTTCCCCTGCAGGTGCTGCCAACTAGCCCTTCCCGGGCAGCCCCTTCTGCCACAAGGAGCCTCAAACAAAGAGAAATAGCCCCTTGCTTGGTTCCGATTCGGGGAAGTAAATTAAACCACCAGTTTATGTTACTAATGCAGCCTTTAGGGTAAGAGACCAGGGCAGTGGGGGGGCAGGTCCAGAGATGGGGTGCCGTCTGGAGTTGGATGGTCACCCTGTGAAGGGCCTGTGGGCCCAGCGTGTCCTATTCACCCCGTGGTCCATGCTTGGTCCCCCACTGAGCCCCGACCACTGTGACGAAGCAGGCGGGTGCCCCCTGCACGGAGCTCAGGGCGGAGGCGAGGCGAGGCCCAGGCTCCGGGACACGGGGCCCGGTGGGGTCCGCGGGAGGGGCCTGGGGCCAGCGGCGCCGGCTGACCCCCGTCCGCCCCCACAGCAGGGTGAGCATGCAGGACATCCAGGCCCACCTGGCGCAGGGCCACGTAGCCATCGTGCTGGTGAACTCGGGGGTGCTGCACTGTGACCTCTGCTCCAGCCCCCCCAAGTACTGCTGCTTCACGCCCAGTGGGCCCCGCTGCTTCTGCCGCTCACCCGACTACCAGGGCCACTTCATCGTGCTGCGTGGCTACAGCCGGGCCGCCGGCTGCGTCTTCTACAACAACCCAGCCTACGCCGACCGTGAGTGGGGCGGGTGGGCCCCACTGCCTTCTCCCCGGGGCCCCTGCCCCCCAGACCCGGGCCATCATCGGGCCAGCCCTCTGCCCCTGCCCAGGGCCCAGCCCAGGGCTGCAGTTCCCGCTGCCCCCAGCCCCCAGGCCAGCCCTCCATGCTAGAAAGGAGGTCCGGGGACCCTGGTCAGGGGACTAAGAGCCCCCACGCTGCACAAAGTGGCCGAAAGAAGAAAGGAAAGTCTGCCCGGCCCGGGCCCTGGTTGCAGCCCGCCACCCCACCCCCCCTATGGCCCCAGGGACAGGGAGGAGCCACCTGCCTCGAGCAGAGAGCTGCGGGCTCCAGCGAGACCCCTCCCGTCTGGCTCCCGTCTGGGCCTCCCTTTTTCCTGCTGAACCGGGAACGCGCGAGGACAGGCTCACAGGGGCCGCAGCGGCTGCAGGGGGGCAGCCCGCGTGGCGGGGGCAGCCGGGACGCCCCCTTGCTGACGGCCCCGTCCTCCCGCCGCAGCAGGAATGTGCAGTGCCAGCATCAGCAACTTCGAGGAGGCCAGGACCAGCTACGGCACAGACGAGGACATCCTCCTCGTCTACGTGGACAGCTGACGGCGGGCCCTGCCCCCGGGGGCCACTGCGGAGGCGCTGGCCCAGGCTCGGGGCTCAGACAGGCGCCGCGTCCCTGCTGGCTCGACGTTGTCCTCCGGGCCTGAGGCCAGCTCCCGCTGCGCTCAGGGGACATCTAACCCATGGGTGCCCAGGTGCCTGCAAGCCAGACGTAGGGCGGGCGGGGGACGCGAGAGCCCGTCTCCCTGTAGACCCGAGACCCAGCCCCAGGAGAGCTGCGGGTCTGTATGTGTGCAGACCGTCTGTGTAGCCACCCTGGGCCCCAGGGCCGTGTCAGCTCCAGCCTCCCTGGGCCCTGGGCAGGCGCCTTGGGCCCGCTGCCCCCTTCCCCCACCCCCGCCCGGGGGGCCTAGTCCCTGTAGCTGGTGGCCAGGCCCCTGGGGAGGGCTGGACCTCAGGCAGAAAGGCCACAGGCCCCTGCGGCCCTCCTTGGAGCGGACATCTGGGCTGTGGGTGGGACCTTGGCTCCCACTGGTACCCCAAGGGCCAGAGCCAGCAGCCTGAGCCCCAAAGACGTTCCCCGCCCCCCGCCACGGCACCTCCTGCCTCAGTGCGGGCAGCCCCACATCTCAGGGTTGGGTGCTGGGGCCCTGGGCCTGCACGCCTAATCGTGTCCGGGGGCAGCTTGTGGCCTCCCCGCAACCCAGTGCTCACACCTGGCCCTCTGCACAGAAGGCCGGGTGGTCTCGTCAGCAGCGGGAGTAATCCTAACCCAGGATCACACAGCGCAGACCCCCGCGTGGACTAGAGCGGCTTCCTGCTCCTCCCTTTTTTAGCCTGGGGAGGGGTGTGTGTGTGTGTGTGTGTGTGTGTTTGATTTAAGTCTCTTTTTTTAGCTGGGGGAGGGTGTTTTTTTGAGATTGAAGTTTTCACTTTCGGTGGGGTGAGACTCAACCTCAAGCAGGACAATAATAGTGGGGTCACAGGTACTTTGGAACCACGGACACCTCTCTTCACGGGCAGATAAGCCAGGCCAGGATCTCTTCCAAAGCCAAGGGGACCCAGGGCCGCAGGCAGGCAGGCCTCGCGCCACAGCCAGAACCTGACCCAGGACAGTGGTGGGGCTGCGACTTGAACCTGGGTCTGCGCCCCTGGAGAAAAAAGGGAAATGGGTCATTCCCAAAAGGGGCTGGGACACCTCCTGCCCCTGCCCTGGGTTACCTCTGGCCAGGGGGGCCGGGATGCCCCCGTCAGCCACAGCACCTAAGTCTTGGTTGGTACCGGAGGCCTGATGCTGGGGCAGTGGCTTCCACCGCTTCCCCAGGCTACAGACCACCCGGGACCACCGACCAACAGCCTTGACCAAGAGGCAGGTGCTTCTGGCCAGGCACCCACCCTGCTGCCTGCAGGCCCGTCTTGTCTCCGTTGCCTTAACCCTGGGTAGCCTGAGACCCCCGCCCCCCGAGCCCTGGTTCCCATGCCCGGGAGGACCACACGTGGCAGCTGCAGGCTGGGCGCCCCTGGAAGGGGCCCGGGTGACCCCGGTGAGGGTGGCAGTGTCCAGGGAGACAGCGGCAGGAAGGGGTGGCTGCCCTCGGGTGAGGCCCGGTACTCAGGCCGGCGGGGGCTGCCCAGGGAGCAGCCTCCACACAGTGTCCATGGTGCCTTCGTCCATCAGAGACACTGTCCCCGGGTCGGAGGAGCGAGCCTCTTGGGGCAAGCCGAAGGTTAGAGGTCACCTGTCTGGAAGGTTCACAGGAGCTGCCTGGCCCCAGGGCTGACGCTGCCCACCTGGAGGGGGTCTCACAGGCAAACCCTGCTGTGTTATGTCCTGTTCACACACAAATCATGAAAACGGGGCTGGAGACAGCGGGACGCGGCCCGTGGCCCCTTGGCCGCACACGGAGGGGGCACCCTGGACCGCTGGCTGTCTCCCCAGCCACCTAGGGGCAAAAGGGATCTTAGGCATCACAGGGATTTTTATATGTGTTATCTCGTTTGTAATGAGCCATTCTCAATAAACATGGTCCTCACTGCAAGAAGCTGGCAGCCCCCCGCCCGCCTCTGTGATTGCGGTCTCCTTTGGATGGCCACTCCTGAGCTCACGTGTAGGTGTGCTAGCCACCGGCCGGCCGGGCGTCCTCACGACATGACCAGAGGTGCTAAGGAGAGGAGAGCTCGAAACCAAGCTCAAAGGATCACTGGGGATCTGGGAGACCAGAGCGTGGAACCTTCCAGAGACCGTCGTCTCTAAAGCCCTGTGCCAAGAGCCAAGGGTGCGAAGCTCTTATCTGCATAACGGTGCCGTGACCAGGCCAGCTCGGCTAGCGAGGCATGCGCGGCCCCCACCCAGGCAGTTAGGAGGTGCAGAAAAGGCTCTGATCCTACGGCGCGGGGACCCCACTCAGTCAGGGGCCTCCAAGCTGCACCCTGGTCTTCCCTGAATGATGCTGACCTTTGCGCAAGCCCTGGTCCAGTATCCTGAGGTCATCACTCAGGACTTCCCTGGTGGCCCAGTGGTGGAGAACCCACCTTCAGATGCGGGGCCCGCAGGTTTGGTCAGGAAACTTTTAAGATCCCAAGTGCTGTGGGGCAACTGAGCAAGCAAGCGGACGGGCCAACGCACTGGCTGCTGATCCTCTGGGGACTTAGATCGCTGGCTCCTCCCACCGAAGCCAAACCACTGGCTCCATGGTGACCTCCAGCTCCCCCAAACGCCGGGGTCCTGTTCGCTGTCGGGACAATTAAGCCGAAATCTGACGGGTCTACCTGCAGCCAAGCTGTTCACCCAAAGCCGCACAGCCTCGAGCCAGAAGTGGGCGTGGGTCCTCCGCTCAGGGGCTAGAGGCCCAGGCCAGTTCACCCGGTAAGCCTTGCTGGGCTTTTACCGGCTCTGCCACCGGTAAAAGCAGACGTCAGACTGCCCAGATCACTCACGTTGAGGCGCAAGGCGAGAGCCTGTCCACCCTGATGGGGCCCACTGGGACAAGCCTGGTGACTGCACCTCAGCGCCATCCGACGGCCACCTGGGCCCGTCCCTGGGCTGGGCAGAGCAGCGCCCCTGCCACCATGGATCCCGCACAAAGGACACGGCGCCTTCTGACGCGGAGGCTGCCCCTGCATGCAGAGAGGTGATTCTGGCCAAGAGCCAGCCTGTTTCTCCTGTCGGGAAGGAGGGCACTGTGCCCAGGGCTTGGCCCTGCACGGCACGCCCCCAGTTCCATCACACCTCCCACCGGCTCTCAGGGCTATCCTCAGTGGACACGTCAGGATCACGGAGGTGCTGCTCCCATCCGATGAGGCAACTTTGGGCACACCACTGTGGTCCTTGAAACTCATCTGTGTGGTGTTCTTGGCTTTCGGGGCTGCCTGCAGCCTGACGAGGATGCGCCTTTCATCCCAAAAGCTCATCAACAGGGAGCGGGAGTCAAGGAGCTCGGTGGACCCTCCGCACGCCCTGTCGTCTGTCTGTGGGCACCTAGAGCCCTTCAGCACAGGAGTGCCTCCTCATGGCCCGGCCTCCCTCTCGGCCTCCTGGTCCACTCACCCTTGTAAAGCAGTGTGGTCACTGCACACACCTGTCCCTAGAAAAGTCACTTCCCAGGAACATCTGGACAGATGTAGTAAGAAGGTCAGCAGGACTTATTTCAAACTTTGGGGCTGAGCAGAGGCTGAGGTCCATGCCCAGAATTCCCTCCGGTTCCGGGAGTCTCAGCTCTGCTCTCAGGGCCTTTGGCCAGATTAAATCAGGCCTACACAGATTATCTAGGATAATCTCACTCGCTTGGTTAACTGCCTACAGGCTTAAATCACGTTGGCTAAATACCTTCACAGATTAGCATCTGATTGGGTAAACGGAGACAGCAGCCTGGCCAAGGTGACAGCTTCCAATGACTGTCCCCCTGTCCGCAGAAGTCGCTGCCAGCCTAAATGAAAGGCTCTCTGCATCAGAGCATGGGCTTCAACAGCCACGGTCCCCAGGCCCTGGAGCGCAGGCTCAGCAGCTGTGGCCCGCAGGCTTTGCTCCTACCCAGCATGTGGGATCTTCCTGGCTGGTTCAGGGATGGAGCCCGCGTCTCCTGCATCGGCAGGTGGGTTCTTTACCACTGAGCCACCAGGGAA
>SJYA01003497.1:6714-18746 GCA_006410615.1 Neotragus moschatus
CCCCCCCGCCCTTTTCAGCTGTGCTGTGCAGCATGCAGGATCTTAGTTCCTTGAGCAGGATCAAACCTGTGCCCCTGCATTGGGAGCATGGAAGTCTACACCATTAGACTGCCAGGGAAGTCTCTGAGAAATCATTTTTAACCTACCTTAAAAGTTCTGGAATGAGGTAGAACATAAAAAAGAAATACTACATACCAAAATAATATAATTTGTCCTTTTTAATTCTAAAATACATTAATAATTAATATTGATAGGAAGACTGATATACAATGCAATTATTTATTTTACAAGGAGATTCTGTACATCAGGGAAGCATCTTGAAGTACAATACAACAGATTTCTATTTCTTCTTTACATTATGATTGTGAATTGTTACTTACATGGAAGGAGAACACAAAATCCACTTTATATATATATATATATTTATATAAACACCTGAAAGGACTTGACTCCTAAAGTATCTTGTTTCAAAAGAACATGAGTGAGATGAAAGATGAATTAGATTCCTTGGTGGCACATAGGAAGCAAACAAGTAGCTCAGGAAATCTAATCCTGTTTTAAGCTTGGCACATGAAGGGAAAGGAAGGGAGTGAATGGGGTGTGAAAAATGTCATCTGAAGCCACAGAGGATGCTGGCAAAAGCCAAGTAGTCTCCAAACCAACAAGATAGAAAAGTTAGAAGAAGTTAACGCTTCATGTGTGGCCACCTTATATACAGACCTCTAACAACTTTGTAGAATCATCTCTTTATTTTCCCTCAGTCATCCCAAGGAGCTGCAGGAGATGTAAGCCCAGTCTATCTCCATAGCCATAAAGCACCTGACAGTTAACTGAGAAATCCAAACACCTCCCTATTCCCCACACAGAGAGAAGATATTACCTTTTAAGGTCACTTTAGCTTTGTTTTGACCTGATACTCTGATTCGTCAGCAAACCTTACATGGATGCAAAAGGAGGAACAGAAAAATCTACTGCAAGAGCATAGACAGGACAAGGACTGGCAGAAGAAGTCAGAAGAAATCTATAAAACAGCCACAATTTTCTGAACATGCAGGGGAAAAAGCCACATTCATCAGTTTAATAGAAACTTTTTTTCCCTTCCACTTAGAATGGGTAGGAATTAGAGGGATATAGTAAGGCATATGGTTTTCAACAAAAATTCAAAGCAAGTAACTGAATCGTCTGTTTCAGGAAATCATATTTATATTACACATATAAAAGGGTGTGGGGGCTGAGCCAATGCCCAGGCACCAACTGCACTGGCTGCAGCTTGGAAGAGGAGGGCTGAGTGAGGTGGAAGCTGCCAGACAGGGTGAGCAGGAGGGTCAGTGTTGGGAGTTAAGAGGAAGAGCGCAGCAGGAGAGGGCGAACAGTACTGAGGAACAGAGAGGAGCAGTGGGTCATGATTTCGCCCCTCCCCCCTGCTTCTCCAAGGACCTTTTTCTGTCTAGTCCCCACACCCCCAGGACCTTGCTGTGATTCTGGCCGGAATTGTGGGGGCTGACAGCACACGAGTGCTCCCGCAGAGTGCAACTCTGCTTTAGGGGAGAGAATGCGTCTGTTGGTTAGAATGATTTACAGTTATCATCTGGTACAACAAAAATACAACAGTCTAAACAACTCGAGCCATGAGTCAGTTTTCTACCAAGTTGGCCTTGATGTAAAGGCCCTTTTTGGTTTTGTTTTTATATATAGAAAATATATATGCTGTCTCATTTTCCCAACTTGGAATCTAGTTGCAGCTCAAGGCTGTTTAACAGACAGGAAAACTGTTAAGCTCCTATCATTTCTTCATGATTTAAAAAAAAAAAATAAAAATCAGAATGACTTGTGCCAAAAGAAGAACATGTCAGATCCTGAGCTTCTCCCGGGCTGGGTTGCCTGAAGAGGACTGTATTGCTGTGTTACAAAAAGTACAGTGCAGTGCTTTTAGCTGACATGCCAGTGTGAAATGAAGTCTTCTCCCTGGAGATGGGGGCCCCTTTTCCTAGAAGGTTGGGGGCCTCCAGCAGGTTTCCCCCATCACCAACTGGATGTGATGGACAGGTGGGTCTCACAATAGGACAAGGCTGATAAGGCCAGTGGTGCAAACTGTGCCTTAGCACAGGCACCTCATCGTGGGTGAGGTTCAGCCAATAAAACTTGGAACCTGCAAGTGACCCAGAACATTGAGGCTGGTGAGGGAAGACCCCTCAGGTATGCTGCAATATTGCAAGGTTCAAAAGCACTGACAAAGTGTTCACTTTTGCCCAAGGCAACACATGAGAATCCATTCCAGTGAAATGCTACATTCATCGAAGTGCTGTTCACCCCAGAACTGTAGCCCAGAGGACTCAATTCTGGCTGTGCTGGGAAGTGCTGAATTTCCCTCCGTGTCTCTCTGCACATTGAAGCAGCCCTGTGTTGGGGGGTTGGTTAGATCCTCTCTCAAACTTCAGCATCACGGACGGTGGTAGCTAGAACAAATGATCAGAAAGAGCCAGGTTACCAGATGTTGTAGACTACTTTGCTATGACAGTTGACTCTTGAACAACAGGGTCCAACAACTGCACAAGTCCAATTTTATGTACATTTTTTTCAGCAGTAAATACCACAGAGCTATATGATCGAATAGGATGTATACGAAATGGAACCATGGATACAGAGGAGCCACATACAGGGAGGGCAGCTATAAATCATATGTGGATTTTCAACTGAACTGCTTAGAGGGTTGTGGGCACCCCAACTTCTGCACTGTTCACAGGTCAACTGTATTATCTTAAAAGTAATGAAATGTTATGTTCTAATTAAAAAAAAAAAAAAAAACTGCCTCTCCTCCACTCTAACCCTACTTGACATTTCTGTAGCATCTGATACTCCTGACCATCTTCTTTTCTTCTTGAAACTTCTTTTGACTTCTGTAACACTATGTTTTTCCTAGTTTTCCTTCTTTTTCAATTGCATTTCCTCAATCTGCTTTCCTGATTCATTTTCTTCTGTTCATCATTTACATATAAAGCACTTTTCTCCTTAAGAACCACTATCTTTTCTCATAAATTTGAATCTTTACATCTTCTTCTTCTCCCTGGATTCTAGGCTGAATAGCCAACTGTTTTCTAGGCAGCTCCCTTCAATGTATCACAGGCTCAACATGTATCAATGACTTTCTAGCTTGTTCACTGTCTGTCTTCTTTTAGAATCAAAGTTCCTTAAGGACAGGGACTTTACCTTATTCTCTGCTATATCCCAAGCACCTAGGACTGTATCTATCATGTAGTGGGTGCTGAATAAATATCCTAAACTGCTCACTGAATTCCTTATAGACTAACCTGTCCTCAAAAGTCATGTTAGTAATTGAAGAGTCATTTCAATTACTTCCTTTAAATTTGTCCCTGGAATCAACAATCTGGTTGATTCTATGCGTGAAATGTCTTTCAAATTTATCTTCCCTGGTTGGCACTAGCAGCATGCTCAGTCTATTTCAGTTGCTTCCTAACTGGTCTCCTTGCTGCTGGTCTCTTCATTCTTCCAAATTCCCTTCCAAACTTCCACCAGGGCTTGTTCCCAAATGCACGAACCCCAGAGGATCCACCATTCTCACCTAGGAGTCAAAGCTCTCCAGAACCTGACCGTAACCCATCTTGCTAGTCTCACCTTTACCACGCTGCCCCCATCTATCCTCTGCTCCAGCNTGCTGCTGGTCTCTTCATTCTTCCAAATTCCCTTCCAAACTTCCACCAGGGCTTGTTCCCAAATGCACGAACCCCAGAGGATCCACCATTCTCACCTAGGAGTCAAAGCTCTCCAGAACCTGACCGTAACCCATCTTGCTAGTCTCACCTTTACCACGCTGCCCCCATCTATCCTCTGCTCCAGCTCCATATTCTATTACGAAGAGCACACATTTTCCTGCCTCTCAAAGTCCCACTATAGCTGGCAGGTTTGCTTACAATCTTCCTTCCTTCCTTCCTTTTAATAAAACATTTATGGTGGGGCTAGGACTTCATTGCTGTGCATGGGCTTTCTCTAGTTGTGGTGAGCGGGGGGCTTCTCACTGCAGTGCCTTCTATTACTGCAGAACACAGGCTCTAAGAGCTTGAGCTTAGTGGCTGTGGCACCAGGCTTGGTTGCCCTGGCGGCACATAGGATCTTTCAAGACTGGGTATCAAACCTGTATCCCCTACACTGGCAGGTGGATGCTTAACAACTGGACCACCAGGGAAGTCCCCTTCCTTCCTTCTCATGCAAATAAATTCTTTTACATAATGTAAGATGTAGCCTAAATGTCACCTTCTTTATGACTTTCTTGCTCACTATGGTACTTTACAAACTTACTCTTGATGAAAGTAAAAGAGGAGAGTGAAAAAGTTGGCTTAAGGCTCAACATTCGGAAAACGAAGATCATGGCATCCAGTCCCATCACTTCATGGGAAATAGACGGGGAAACAGTGGNTGACACCACCCTTATGGCAGAAACTGAAGAGGAACTAAAAAGCCTCTTGATAAAAGTGAAAGAGGAGAGCGAAAAAGTTGGCTTAAAGGTCAACATTCAGAAAACTAAGATCATGGCATCTAGTCTCATCACTTCATGGGAAATAGATGGAGGAACAGTGGAAACAGTGTCAGACTTTATTTTTGAGGGTTCAAAAATCACTGCAGATGGTGGTAGCCATGAAATTAAACAACACTTACTCCTTGGAAGAAAAGTTATGACCAATCTAGATAGCATATTGAAAAGCAGAGACATTACTTTGCCAACAAAGGTCCATCTAGTCAAGGCTATGTTTTTTCCAGTAGTCATGTATGGATGTGAGAGTTGGGCTGTGAAGAAAGCTGAGCACTGAAGAATCGATGCTTTTAAACTGTGGTGTTGGAGAAGACTCTTGAGAGTCCCTTGGACTGCAAGGAGATCCAACCAGTCCATTCTGGAGGAGATCAGCCCTGGGATTTCTTTGGAAGGAATGATGCTAAAGCTGAAGCTCCAGTACTTTGGCCACCTCATGAGAAGAGTTGACTCATTGGAAAAGACTCTGATGCTGGGAGGGATTGGGAGCAGAAGNCAACCAGTCCATTCTGGAGGAGATCAGCCCTGGGATTTCTTTGGAAGGAATGATGCTAAAGCTGAAGCTCCAGTACTTTGGCCACCTCATGAGAAGAGTTGACTCATTGGAAAAGACTCTGATGCTGGGAGGGATTGGGAGCAGAAGGAGAAGGGGACGACCGAGGATGAGATGGCTGGATGGCATCATGGACTCGATGGACATGAGTCTGAGTGAACTCCAGGAGCTGGTGATGGACAGGGAGGCCTGGCGTGCTGCAATTCATGGGGTCGCAAAGAGTCGGACACGACTGAGCAACTGAACTGAACTGAAGATTATGTGAAATTCTTATAGATTTGATATGTCCTGATAAAATAATGTCAATTATAATTTTAGTTATCATATTAAAGTGTTATGACCAGGTTTCTTTGTCAATTGCAATAGAATCAGCTTTTAAACATGCCTTCTATGGTTTTACTCTCATGCCTTTAGAAGAATACTGCTAGTTCTTAAAAATTTATGGAAAAGACTTTCTAAGATTAAGCAGATAAACAAATTTTGTTATTAACAGTAAGCTGGTATCAGACTAGAATTTGGTCTTCTCTTTGTTTAGAGAAAAAAGTTTTCTTAGAATGCAGCTTTTGATAACAGATTATGAGTTTCTTTGCCTTTAAGTGATTTACACTTGTTTTAAAATCTTTTTGTTACTTCAGTAAAGTAAATAAACATTATTTAAGATTATGGTACATGTAGACAAAGCTCATTCTGCTTCTACAAAAAATAGCCCCTATGGTTAGACTTTTGCTATCCTGATGTCCTTAAAACATGGCAATAGCCTGCTCCTAAATCAGAAAATTGAAAATGGATAAAAAGCTACAAATCAAAGATCAAGAGCTATGGGCTCTCCAGGCTCCCTGACAGACTCATTTTTATTTGATAGGTTAAAGCCTTACATGGCTACAGTTTTAATGCCCTCACAATTAGTTCTCCAAAAAGGAAAAAATTATGTTTCACTGAATATTAAGTTCTAGTTTTGTTAATTAAGGTCTGTGTTTACTAAGACTCACTTCTGAGATCACTCCTTGTTATGTTATATTGCTAAAAGTTTTAATTATGTTATTAAAAGTACACTCATAATATTTTTTCTAAAGCTTATCTCAGTAACCAATCTTTGGATAAAGGTCAGATGCTCCATGATGTACAAGCAGGAGATTAACACTTAGCTGTAATCATTCAACTGAGTCAGATGACCTGGAGTATACCAGGCTATACCCAGTGATGTTCTAGACTTAAATTCTTGCTTGTGACCTTATTAATAACTTCTGGCTATATCATTTTCTATGTAGCTTGCTTCAGAAGATTACTTCTTACATTATATTGTGTGACTGAACCTGTAATAAAATGCTGATATACAGTTCCATATGAGATCAATAATTGCAATAATATAACTCTAGATATGGGAAGAAGCAACAAGAGGAAATATTTTCCTGGACCAAGAGGCTAGTGAGACAAGTGTGGTCCAGAAACTTTTGCTACTTACAAGGCCTGCTCTAGTGACAGCACATTAAGTGGCCTGTCGATGGAATCTTTGTTAGACCTGGAAATGAGCCTTCCCAGCACCGTGGGACACAATGACCATGAAATACTCCCCAAACATGGTCAAACATGTGGCTGTGAAGGGGCCCTGCTTACTGCAAAATTGCCAGCTGCCTCTACAAAGGTCAAATCATGACCACTACAAGATGCTGACCTTCAACACACCCTTGAAAGGAGTTCAGGGTGGAGACAAAAAATAAGACACTCTGTGCTCTGAGAAAAATCCAGAAAAACAGGCCTTCAGATAGTCAGATGCTTTCAGAAAAAGATTTTTTGAGTCCAAATTCTTGTATCTTCTCATACCTAGAGAAATACTAATATCACAAACCAATGTCTGGACCTAGTTCTCCTGGCTAGCCCCACAACAGCTTTCCTACTTCTATTAATCTTTGGTCATGTACCTTTAACTTTCTTGTTAAGTTTGCTTCTCCAAGTAGTAGTATGACAAGAATATCCCCTGGCCAACACCCAGACAATGCTGGAACAAGCTGCCTTATCATTCTGTGGACTCTCATCTCTCTCTGTGAATACACCTCAAGGTCCCCAGGCTATTCTCCTTTTAAGATCTTATATGGGAGACCACCCCTAGTGATAGAAAAGCTCAACAGAGACCACCAGCAACTAGCTGACCTGGAGATGTCCCAACACCTCCAGGCCCTGGGAAAAGTCTTTCGCCATATCCCCTGATAAATCTTAGACAGGACACCCATTCCTTTGGGCAATTGGGTTCATCCTTATCAGCCAGGAGATGAGGTATGGGTTAAAGGTTAAAAAAAAAAAAAAACAAACACTTCAGGCAGTTTGGACAGGCCCTCACACTGTCGGCCTGGCAACCCCTACAGCTGTTAGAATTATAGGTGTCATCCCTTGGATCCACCATACCAGAGTCAAGAAGGCAGCGACTTCCTGTGATGAGGACACCTGGAAAACAGTTCAGGACCCCCGAAAATTGCCTCAAGTTCTAGTTCCAGAAACAACGGCCCTAATCCATGAAGGACGCTGAGCCCTGCTCTAGTCACTACAGAAGCTGACTAGTCAACACACAGCAGAAGCTTGAACAACACACAAAGTGTGGCCTTGCTCCAGCCACACTCCATCAGCTGCCTGGTCAACGCACGGCAGAAGCTTGAGGGTCTGGCTATCAAAATATCAATAGATTTTCATTGTCAACCCTGGACTCTATCCCTGATTGGTGTTATTGCTGTGCCCTTCACTATAGTACTAGCTTCAGTCACATCCCAGGACTGGGATTTGAGTCAGAAGCTGTGGTTAGCTGTCTGTTCTCACTGTAGTGGGAAGCCTCATTCTTATTAGATTTCTCTTGTGATCGATTCTCCCTACTAACTAAATTGCTCACAGTATAGCTGACCCCCCTTCACAATAGGCTCAGTTGTTATAGCCGGGACAACCCAAAGATGGTAAGAAAACCTTTTGCTAGTGTTCAGTTATCTGTTATGTGCACGCTGCTTTACAGCCTTTTGGTATCCCTTGCTGTAACAGATGGTGCCGTTCCTTATCCATCATGCACCTGTCAACATTACAGTCAACCCTTAGAAAATCATCAGCTAGAACAATGTGTAGATAGCCAATCCTATAGGCTGATCACCTACTGCCTTCATAACCATGGGATATATATCCAGGGGCCTGGATGCCAAAAATGTTTTACAGCTATGTCCCCCACTGCCACTAACTCTCCCCCACCAGAGGATCCAAACCTCAGGCAGTATCCTGACACCATGACATTGCCATCATGCCTCTGTTCCTCTATCTACCCTCGAATGCCACACAGATGTTACAACCCAGAACAGGTGCCTGTCTGCCAAATGAATGGAAAAACCTACTGGACAGGAACAATAATACAAACAAGTGAAATCACGGACCAATTTTGCCTTAAAAAATGAGACTCTGCCTGTTGGCAGTATGACCCAGGTTACAGAGTTAACTCCCCCTTGCTGCTGCTGCTGCTGCTAAGTCACTTCAGTTGTGTCCGACTCTGTGTGACCCCATAGACGGCAGCCCACCAGGCTCCCCTGTCCCCGGGATTCTCCAGGCAAGAACAGTGGAGTGGGTTGCCATTTCCTTCTCCAATGCAAGAAAGTGAAAGTGAAAGTGAAGTCGCTCAGCCGTGTCCAACTCTTCGAGACCCCATGGACTTCAGCCCACCAGGCTCCTCCGTCCATGGGATTTTCCAGGCAAGAGTACTGGAGTGAGGTGCCATTGCCTTCTCCTTAACTCCCCCTTAGATACTAGTGTATACCAGGTTCTCAACACAAGTCATCGCCTTCTTAATGACACCAACCCCCGGCTGGTTTTTCTTATCCTTAGGAGCTCCATGGTATTTAGCTACCCCAGTACCATTGAATAATGCAACAGCCATGGCAATTCCTATAGATCCACCCTTACAAGGGCCAGTCTTAAGGACAACTGAATTAACTCAAAAGGCTCCAAAATGCTTTACAAATGATGGAAGAACTGAGCCTGTAGGCAATTTAGCCAAGGATGAATGTAATCAAACATTAAAAGGTGAGTGGCCCACTCATCTTCCCACAAACACAATATAGTGTGCCACCCCCATTAAAGCCTTTTCTTTGTTTGTGGGACAGATGCTTACTTATGTCTACCAGTCAATTGGATGGGTATCTGCATCTTAGCTTTCCTCACTCCCCAAATGAATATTGTCCCTAACAGGCAGACTCCTACCGTACCTCTGACAGCACATCAGTTCAGTTCAGTCGCTCAGTCGTGTCCAACTCTTTGCGACCCCATGAATCACAGCACACCAGGCCTCCCTGTCCATCACCAACTCCCAGAGTTCACTCAGACTCACGTCCATCGAGTCAGTGATGCCATCCAGCCATCTCATCCTCTCTCGTCCCCTTCTCCTCCTGCCCCCAATCCCTCCCAGCATCAGAGTCTTTTCCAATGAGTCAACTCTTCTCATGAGGTGGCCAAAGTACTGGAGCTTCAGCTTTAGCATCATTCTTTCCAAAGAAATCCCAGGGCTGATCTCCTTCAGAATGGACTAGTTGGATCTCCTTGCAGTCCAAGGGACTCTCAAGAGTCTTCTCCAGCACCACAGTTCAAAAGCATCAATTCTTCAGCACTCAGCTTTCTTCACAGTCCAACTCTCACATCCATACATGACCACTGGAAAAACCATAGCCTTGACTAGACGGACCTTTGCTGGCAAAGTAATGTCTCTGCTTTTTAATATGCTATCTAGGTTGGTCATAACTTTCCCTCAGATATGTGGTCAAAAAGAATGATCTAGTTTATACCCCTACTAGTTGGTCTAGGAATTATGGCTAAGATAGGTATGGGAATAGGGGAAATTGCTTCATCAACCGCCTTCTACCATACACTATCCAAGGACTTCACAGACGACATTGAGAGAGTAGCCAAAACTTTAGTGGCCTTAAAGGACCAACCAGATTCCCTGGCTGAGGTGGTTTTGCACAATAGGAGAGGGCTAAACCTACTGACAGCTGAAAAGATAGGACTCTGCCTCTTCTTAGATGAAGAATGCTGCTTTTATGTAAACCAATGAGGAATAGTCAGGGACATGGCCCAATAGCTAAGGGAACAAATCATGAAAAGGAGAGAGGAACTAGCAAATTCCTGGGGTAATTGGAACAATATCTGGAGCTGGGCATCGTAGCATCTCCCTTTAACTGGTCCTCTCCATGTTCTTTGCAGTGCTCTTGTATTCTCAATGCTATTCCCTTGTATTCTCAATGCTATTACCAAATTCATAACCTCTTGAATTAAATCCATAAAGTTACAAATGGTAGTAGCTCAATATAGCCCCCTAACCGACGGGGAACTCTGAATGTCCTACCAAAACATGAGATGATAGAAGCATCACGAGGGGGAATGAAGAGGAAAAGTTAAAATTTTATATAACCTCCTGTTCCTTCTGCTTCTGTAACTCACTTGCTCATTGCAAAGTCTGGATCAAAAAGGTCATGCAGTCTCAGAAAGTAGGGGCTTACAATACTAGGAACTGGAGCTTATCTCACTCATCCTTGTCCTGCTGTTTGCAACTGCCCAGCCCCTGAAAACCCGCAAACCCGCTTAATCATTCCTGCGTATAAAAACTCTATAACCCCTTTGTTCAGGGCTCAGAGCTTGGATTGTTAACTCCTCTGGGCCCACTGGCATAATAAACCTGAGTTCTCCAACTCTCTGAGTGTGGTGTTTGGTTTCTCGAGTACTGGTTTCTGCAACAGTATTATTCAGTTCTTCTATACCCTTACAGATATTTTGTCTCATAGTTTTACCATTTGCTGAGAGTGTGGTGTTGACAGTTTATAGTATTACAGTTTTGGATTTGTCTACTTCTTTCATTTACATTAGTTTTTCCTTCATATATTTCGAGGCTCTGTTCTTTGATACACACATATTTAAGATCACAATTTCTTCTAGGTGATTGACATTTTATCATTATATAGTGTTCCACTTTGTCTCCACTTTTAAGAATTTGAATTTGTTTTGTACATAGGTTCACACTTTAACAGTTCCAAGTTTAGTACATTTGAAATTTTTAATTTTTATTTATTTATTTATGGTTGCACTAGGTCTTCATTGCTGCTCACAGGCTTTCTCTAGTTGTGAGGCTACTATCCAGTTATGGTGTGCAGGCTTCTCATTGTAGTGGCTTCTCTTGTCAAATATGGGCTCTAGGGCACATAGGCTTCAGTAGTTGTGCCATGAGGGCTCAGGAGTTGTGGCTCACAAGCTCTAGAGCATGGGCTCAGTAGTTGTGGTGCACAGGCTTAGTTGCCCTGAGGCATGTGGAATCTTCTCCCACCAGGGATTGAACCTGTGTACCCTGCAATGGCAAGTGGATTTTTAACCATTGGGCCACCCAGGAAGTCTGGTACATTTTAAATTTTAAAATAAATCGTTATTCATAGCCTAATTTGTTTATGATCAGATTAGTTTCTATTCAAGCATTACCGGTCTATGTACTGGGTTGGGTGTGTTTTTCTTACGACTGCTCCCTAGCCCAGAGAATAACTCCCTTTTCCCAATCCTCTCTTAGAGGTGAGTCTGATGTGATGGGCTAGACTCTGGAGCACTATGAGCAGTACCACCATTTATTTCGAGGGGACATCCATATACAGAAGACTTGTATATGCTTTTGTCTCTCTTATGATACTAAGCAGTAGGTATGCTGAGCCAGTGCCTACCTGAAAAGGCTGGGTGCTGCCATATCACTCTCTCCCCTTTTCTTGTCACTGGAGATTTGGGGCTCTGTCATCCTTGCCACACTAAGGTGATAAGATGCAGAATTAGAGTCAAAGAGAGTCTGCTTCATTTGTGAGTCCAGGCAGTAAAGTGCTTCAACCCAATTTGACCAGAAGTCTCTATCTTTTTTTTTTTTAATGCCTTGTGAACTGGCCATGCTTAATTACT
>SJYA01003497.1:24891-35407 GCA_006410615.1 Neotragus moschatus
ATAAATACTAGCCTACTATAGTCAGATTCTCAGAAGGAACTTTGCACTCTATGTTTAGATAGGTTTCCCTTGTGGCTCAGGTGGTAAAGAACCTGCCTGCAATGCGGAGACCTGGGCTCAGTCCCTGGGTTGGGAAGATCCTCTGGAGAAGGGAAAAGCTACCCACTCCAGTATTCTGGCCTGGAGAATTCCATGGACGTTATAGCCCATAGGGTCACAAAGAGTCAGACACGACTGAGCGACTTTCACTTAACTCATCTAAACAAAAACCAAAGGAAGAATCTGACTATAGTCAGATTCTCACCAGGAACTTCACACTCTATGGCAGATCACAAACATATTCACCCAAATGTCATAACTCACATTGAAATGTCACAGGTGGGTGGCGCCTTGCCAATGAAGGAGACATGAGACTTGGTCAAGAAGATCCCTGGAGGAGGGCATGGCAACCCACTCCAGTATTCTTGCCTGGAGAATTCCTTGGACAGAGGAGCCTGGAGGGCTACAGTTCATGGGGTTGCAAAGAGTCAGACACGACTGAAGTGACTTAGCATGCCCATTCAAATAGACATGCCCTCAGGTGTTGCCATTCTCTCATCCAGAGGCCAGCTCTTGGTGTTTGCAGACATGGTGGTAGATCCCCATGTGTGAAAAGACAAGGTAAGGTTCTGCAGTTCTTAGTTGTTTTAACCATTTGTGGAGTCATTATTTCCTCTCTGTTCTTCTTTTTGCTTCTTACTGATTCGTCCCTTTAGGGATTCTATTCTATCTAGCCTTTTTGTTATCTGCTTTCATTTTCTGGGTTCATATCAGGATGTCACCAGTAAACTTCTGCCTTCCCAGGGCTTATGGTAATGTAAGTACAGGTCTACCAATAACCTAAGTGGAGAGAATATTGATGGGAGGACTGGTCAAGGCCTCCTGAAGTCTGGTTCTTCAATTGTTTTCACAATAAGCAGATTGTCCTCATTTGGACATTGTTTCATCTCTTAGTAGTTTGACCTTGACATTTAAATTGTTCAAACTGGCAAACACATTCCAGGCCAACTTGCTAGTTTCTGTTATTTCTCAGTTGTCTTAATTACAGTGAAAATTGGACACTTCAGTTCATCTTTAGTAACTATGTCCATATACCTAACTTATTATTGCTTTATGTTCTTCACATTTTACAATTGCCTTGCAATAGATGACACATGTCGAGAAATACATTTTAGCTATTCCTATTATATTTTTGCATATATAGATATATGCAAATATATATATATTTTATATATAATATTATATATATATAGGCAATGGACAGGGAGGCCTTACCTGCTGCAGTCCATGGAGTCAGAAAGAGTTGGACACTACTGTGTGACTGAACTGAACTGATTATAAATTTTACGTTTTGTATTGCAGCATCACTACCACATTCCAATATAAGTTTCTCTTGCACAAAACTCTCATTGCTTACAGGCTGATACCAGCTATTAATATAAGCATAGTCAAAATGGGATGAGATAAAATTTTCTTTGGTAATCAGTTTCCAGCTATGCCTTCACATGAGCTGGTGGAGTCTGCTATATTGTCCCTATAATCCACCTAAGCTGCCTGTTACACAACAGTTTCCCCACCACTAGTAAAACAATTCTTTGTTTCTATAGGCTCTGGTAAAGTTGATTTCCTCTGTGCCACAAAATAAATCTACCATTGCGATCACACTGATATCATATGGTGCCATCACTCAAATTCAGCCTTAGTCAAATGACCAACTTAAGTATTCCTTAACACATGTTCAAGAAAGGGAAATGGAAGAGGTTATGACAAAGGTAAGCTTGATGCAGTAAGGTGGTTTCAGAATGGGAGGAACTTTTACATTATAGTTTATCTGAATACTGAAAATCTTGGCTAAAAGACTATTATCCTGTGTTTATAATACTGGCTCGTGGTGGGGGGTGTCCTAAGATAGCAGAGGAATAGGACAGGGAGACTACTTTCTCCCCCACAAATTCATTGAAAGATCATCTGAACGCTGAACAAATATCACAAAACAACTTCTGAATGCTGGTGGAGGACACCAGGTACCCAGAAAGGCAGCCCATTGTCTTCGAAAGAAGGTAGGACAAAATATAAAAGATAAAAAAGAGACAAAAGAGTTAGGGATGGAGACCTGTCCTGGGGAGGGAGTCTTAAAAGAGACGTTTCCAAACATCAGGAGACCCTTTCACTGGTGGGTCTGTGGGGAGCTTTGGAATCTCAGAGGGCAACATAACCGGGAAGAAAATATAAATAAATAAAACCCACAGATTATGGGTCTAGTTACAACTCCCAGAGGAGAAGTATCCCAGACTCTCGTGTTGGCCACCAGCAAGCAGGGGCTGAACAGGGAGGCGTGGGCTGCACTGCTTAGGATAAGGACCAGGCCTGAATGCCCTGAGGGCAATCTGAGGAATCTAATGTGAGATAGCATCCCAAACCATGGGATAGCCAGAGAGGGGGAAAAAAAAAAGAGGAAAGAGAGAGAGAGAGAACTTTTCCGCAAAAAGCTCTGACCTAAGGCACTGCCGGGCCCACTCACAGAACAAAGGACTGAGCAAATACTAGAGGAGAGCTAGCTGGCTGTGGACCTGCCCATAGGCGGGTGCCAGCCAGAGCCAGAAGGAAAGGGGCAAACTCAGCCCCAGAGAAGGTATCCCCTACCAAACTGTGAGCAAGTTCTCAGGTGCTAATCAAGTCTTCTGGAATCCTGGAGGGTTGACATTCTTCAGGAGGGTCGCAGCCAGAGGTCAGCTCCCCAGAAAAGACACATGGCACACCTGAGATGCAGCTGTGCACCCAGGAAATCGAGTGGCAGGGACTAGGGAGGTGATAAGATGGACTGCAGCTGGGGAGTGTGCGCTCACCAAGCACCTGGTCATCTGAGCTGCTTGGACCTGGGAAGGGCACAAAATGCGGGCACAAAACACAGGCCCAACTGAGTCTGTGACTTTGTAGAGTATCTGAGAACCTGAATCTGAGCGGCATACATCTGGGAAGTGCACGCAACCCAGGGCCCACACCAGAAAGTTCCCTGGCAAAGCAACCTGGAGCCTAAGCAGTGTAGACCAGGAAAGCACACATGCCATGAGCTGGGGGGAAACCCAGTGTAGCCTAGACACTGTGAGCGCTCCCCACACCCTCCAGTGATATTTGCTTGCAGTGTTCCTCCCTCCCCATAACACAACTGAACAAGTGAACCTGAATAAATGATCACCTTTGCCCCCTTGGGTCAGGGCAGAGGTTAAATACTGAAGAGACTTACAAACAGAGGAAGTCAAAATAAACCAAGAAGAGGGAATGGTGCTGGAAGTGACAGGTGGAACAGATTAAAACTCTGTAACTAACACTGACTACACTGGAAGGGACCTACAGATAATGCTGGGAGGAATTGGGGTCAGGAGGAGAAGGGGATGACAGAGGATGAGATGGCTGGATGGCATCACTGACTCGATGGATGTGAATCTGAGTGAACTCCGGGAGTTGGTGATGGACAGGGAGGCCTGGCGTGCTGCAATTCATGGGGTCGCAAAGAGTTGGACATGACTGAGCGACTGAACTGAACTGAACTGATAAGGTGAATCAAGGAACTATCTGAAACTGAACTGACCATACATTGCCCTCAACAGCTCCAGAGAAATTCCTCGATATATTTTACTATTATCATTTTAAAATTTCTTTAAAAAATTTTATTTTAAGTTGTTTAATAATCCTTTAATTTTCATTTTTAAAACCTACTATTACCTTGAAAAAAAGACCGTATTTTTAAAACAAATTTCATATTATATAATAAAGAATTTTTGTGATTTTTTTTTAACATTGTATTTTTGAGAGTCTAACCGCTACTCTAGTTTTTTAATATTTGCTTTTTGGCAATTGTTATCAATTTTGTACCTTTAAGAATCCAATCTTCAGTACCCATTTTTACTTAGGAGGGTGATTACTGGCTTGATTGCTCTCTCTCCTTTTGACTCTCCTTTCTCTCCCCCGGGTCACCTCTATCTCTTCCCTCCCCCTTCTCTTCTCTGCTTAACTCTGTGAATCTCTTTGGGTGTTCTGGGTGGTGGGGAAAACTTAGGGAACTGATCACAGGCTAGTCTTTCTCCTTTTGACTCCCCTCCTCTCCTCCTGGTCACCCTTTTCTCCTTCCTTCCTTTTCTCTTCTCTATGGAACTCCATGAACCTCATAGTGTTCCAGACTGTGGAGAACACATAGGGAATTGATTACTGGCTAGACTGCTCTCTCTCCTTTTGATTCCCCCTCTTCTCCTCCTGGTCACCTCTATCTCCCTCCTCCCTCTTCTCTTCTCCATGTAACTCTGTGAACCTCTCTGGGTATCCCTTACTGTGGAGAATCTTTTCACCATTAACCTAGATGTTTTGTCATTGGTGCTGTATGGATGGAGAAGTCTTGAGGCTACTACAAGAATAAGACTGAAAGCCAGAGGCAGGAGGTCTAAATCTAAAACTTGAGATCAGCAGAAATCTCCTGACAGCAGATACCATTAATTGACAAAAGCTCATCCAAAAGCCTCCATACCTACAATGAAACCAAGCTCCACCTAAGAGCCAACAAGTTTCAGAGCAAGACATACCAAGCTAATTCTCCAATAAAGCAGGAACGTAACCCAAAGCACAAAAATACAAGTGGCCAAAAGTCACATCAAACCCATAGACACCTCAAAACTCACTACTGGACACTTCATTACACTCCAGAGAGAAGAGATACAGCTCCACCCACGAGAACATCAACGCAAGCTTCCCTAACCAAGAAACCTTGACAAGCCACTCGTCCAACCCCATCTACAGGGAGGAACCTCCACAATAAAGAGGAACTACAAACTTCCAGCACACAGAAAGGCCACCCCAAACACAGCAACCTAAACAAGATGAAAGGCAGAAAAATATTCAGCAGGCAAAGGAACGTGATATAAGCCCACTGAACCAAACAGAAGAGGAGGAGATAGGGAGTCTAACTGAAAAAGAATTCAGAATAATGATAGTAAAAATGATCCAAAATTTTGAAAACAAAATGGAGTTACAGATAAATAGTCTGGAGACAAGGATTTAGAAGATGCAAGAAAAGTTTAAAAGAACCTATAAGAAATAAAAAAGAATTAATCAATAATGAATAATGCAGTAGCTGAGATCATAAGCACTACAGAGGGAATCAATAGTAGAAAAACTGAGGCAGAAGATAGGATAAGTGAGGTGGAAGACAGAACGGTGGAAATAAATGAAGCAGAGAAGAAAAAAGAATTAAAAGAAACGAGGACAACCTCAAGACCTCTGGGACAGTGTCAAATGCCCCAACATTCAAATCATAAGAGTCTCAGAAGAAGACAAAAAGAAAGGCCATGAGAAAATACTTGAGGAGATAATAGTTGAAAACCTCCCTAAAATGGAGAAGGAAATAGCCACCCAAGTCCAAGAAACCCAGAGAGTCCCAAACAGTATAAACCCAAGGTGAAACACCCCAAGACACATATTAATCAAATTAATGAAGATCAAACATAAAGAACAAATATTAAAAGCAGCAAGGGAAAAACAATTAACCCACAAGGGGATCCCCATAAGGATAACAGCTGATCTTTCAAAAGAAACTTTTCAAGCCAGAAGGGAATGGCAGGACATATTTAAAGTGATGAAAGAAAAAAGCCTACTACCCAGATTACTGTACCCAGCAAGGATCTCATTCAAATATGAAGGAAAAATCAAAAGCTTTGCAGACAAGCAAATCTCAGAGAGTCAGCACCACCAAACCAGCTCTCCCAGAGAATGCAGTGGCAACCCACTCCAACACACTTGCCTGGAAAATCCCATGGACAGAGGAGCCTGGTAGGCTGTAGTCCATGGGGTCACTAAGAGTTGGACACGACTGAGCAACTTCAATTTCATTTTTCACTTTCATGCATTGGAAAAGGAAATGGCAACCCTTTCCAGTGTTCCTACCTGGAGAATCCCAGGGATGGGGGAGCCTGGTGGGCTGCTGTTTATTGGGTCACAGAGTGTGACATGACTGAAGTGACTTAGCAGCAACAGCAGCAGCAAACCAGCTCTCCAAGAAATGCTAAAGGATCTTCTCTAAGCAGGAAATACAGGAAAGGTTTATAAACTCGAACCCAAAACAACGAAGTAAATGGCAACTGGATCATACTTATCAATAATTACCTTAAATGTAAATGGGTTGAATTTGCCAACCAAAAGACAAAGACTGGATGAATGGATACAAAAACAATACCCCTATATATGCTGTCTACAAGAGACCCACCTCAAACCTAGGGACACATACAGACTGAAAGTGAAAGGCTGGAAAAAGATGTTTCAAGGAAATGGAGATGAAAAGAAAGCAGGGTAGCAATACTCATATCAGATAAATTAGACTTTGAAATAAAGGCCATGAAAAGTGACAAAGAAGGACACTACATAATGATCAAAGGATCAATCCAAGAAGAAGATATAACAATTATAAATATATACACACCCAAGATAGGAGCACTGCAATATGTAAGGCAAATGCTAACAAATATGAAAGCAGAAATTAACAGTAACACAATAACAGTGGGAGACTTTAATACCCCACTCACACCTATGGATAAATCGACTAAACAGAAAATTAGCAAGGAAACACAAACTTTAAATGATACAACAGGCCAGTTAGACNGATAGGAGCACTGCAATATGTAAGGCAAATGCTAACAAATATGAAAGCAGAAATTAACAGTAACACAATAACAGTGGGAGACTTTAATACCCCACTCACACCTATGGATAAATCGACTAAACAGAAAATTAGCAAGGAAACACAAACTTTAAATGATACAACAGGCCAGTTAGACCTCACTGTAAAACAATGAATTTTACCTTCTTCTCAAGTGCACATGGAACCTTCTTCAGGATAGATCACATCCTGGCCCATAAATCTAGGTTTGGTAAATTAAAAAAATTGAAATAATCTCAAGCATCTTTTCTGATCACAATGTGGTAAGATTAGATATCAACTACAGGGAAAAAAAATTATGAAAAATACAAACAAATAGAGGCTAAGCAACACACTTCTGAATAACCAACAAATCACAGAAGAAATCAAAAAAGAAACCAAAATACATATAGAAACAAATAAAAATGAAAACACAGCAACCCAAAACCTATGGGATTCAGTAAAAACATTGCTAAGGGGAAGGTTCATAGCAATCAAGCCTACCTCAAGAAACAGTAGAGAAATCCAATAAATAACCTAACTCTACACCTAAAGCAACTAGAAAAGGAAAGAATGAAAAAGTCCAGGGTTATTAGAAGGAAAGAAATCACAAAAATTAGGGCAGAAATAAATGCAGAAGAAACAAAAGAGACCATAGCAAAAATCAACAAGGCTAAAAGCTGCTTCTTCGAGAGGGTAAATAAAATAGACAAACCATTAGCNCACTGTTTGCAGATGACATGATCCTCTACATAGAAAACCCTAAAGACTCCACCAGAAAATTACTAGTGTTAATGAATGAATACGACTTTTGAATTGTGTTGTTGGAGAAGACTCTTGAGAGTCCCCTGGACTGCAAGGAGATCCAACCAGTCCATCCTAAAGGAAACCATTCCTTGGTGTTCATCGGAAGGACTGATGCTGAAGCTGAAACTTGGCCACCTGATGTGAAGAACCAACTCATTGGAAAAGACTCTGATACTGCAAAAGATTGAAGGCAAGAGGAGAAAGGGACGACAGAGGATGAGATGGTTTGATGGCATCACCAACTCAATGGACGTGAGTTTGAGCAAATTCTGGGAGATGGTGAAGGACAGGGAAGCCTGGCATGCTATTGTCCATGGGATTGCAAAGAGGCAGACACGACTGAGCGACTGAAATGAACTGAACTCACATACAGGCTTTAACAAAATTCACTCAGCAAGCTTTGAATGATAGTGAACCATTAGCTTGCTGAATTCAGAAATCTCAATGAAAGTAAAACCATTCCTACAGACTCACACAGCCCTCAATATTTTAACCGGCTCCCAAGCAGAACCTTGTGGTGTAATATGTACTGAAGGCTATGTCTTTATATCTGATGAATCTTCATATGTAATCAATCTTATGACCTATGTGAAGAGTCAAATTTCTGCTCTGAACAATCATCTTTCCAGTTTAGGGGAAATACTAGGAAGATTATTTGGTTCATGAGGCTCTTGGCTTAAATCTTTGCTAATGATGTTGTTGATCCTACTAGCAATTTTACTTGCACTAAGGTTACTCATAAGTGACCTTGGGCCCAAGGGAAGCCAATCCCCCTAACCAACCTGGGAAAGCCAAAGCCACAAATTTGTTCCATAAATCCACTAGGTTCCATTTAGAGCTACCCAATATTTAAATTAACATCTAGTGAAAAGAAAGTATTTATGGAGAGATTCAGAACAGGCATTATTAATTGGCCAGATAAGGGGGGAGTTCACATAGTGGCAACTTTAGCTTGCGTGGTGCTAAAGTTTCTTTCAAAATAAAACTTCAAAGAGCCATCCAATGAAAGTCTTGGAGTGGAAAAATCCACCAAGGCAACCTGGGAGTACTGGACATAGATAATTGGCCACTAGAGATTGGATTGATTTTTGAAACTTGCAAATGACTGAGCCCAAGGAAGCAATACATTTGGTTCATAAACAAAAGTGTGAGCAAACTGTCGAAGTAATCAGAATATAAGCCTGGTGCAATATCTTGGGTCAACTGTCTACTTCAGATGTTGTCATCTTGAGCTGCTCTGGTAGTGCTAGTCTTAATTAGTCATAGTCAGGTATCAGAAATAGGAGTTGCAGTCCATCCAGGCAGGGCCCTTCCAATGTGGCTTTTTAAAAGTCCTTTATTTCATGTTGTTTTCAGTGAGCTAGATCTCCTGGTTTACAGGTCATGGTGAATCTGATCTTCATTCAAAGACAGATTACTGTGATAAACTTTAGAAACAAATAAAGAATGTCATTTAAATAATTTAACTAAATTTTGCAATAATAGCATAATAACAAGGAGCTATCTGTGAAGTGAGTCTTAGGTAGTAAATACAGACCTCAATTAACAACACTAGAATTTAATATCCACTGAAATATGAACTTTTGCTGTCTAAAATTAACCTCATTTCTACAAGCATAGCCCAATTAAAACCAATTTGTTTGCAAAATAAATTTGGTTAATTGATCACATAGGCTCTTTTAAATTAACTCTACTGGAACGTTTCATAAGGAGTCTCAGATTGAACTTTTAAAGACTCCTCAAGGTCAGGAGGCCCACACAAAGGGTATGTCAGAGATTCCATCTGTCAACAGAGGTATCTGTCAGTTTGGGTGAATCTCCCCTCTTCTCATAGCACCCAAAATACCTTGAGATCCCTGTACCTGTTAGGAAGTAGCCTTCCTTATTTACCTGATAAAGCAACTGGGAAACTAGGAGTTTCTAAACTCTGGAAGGATTGGATAAACAAAAAATAAATCTTCAGTTCTACTTACAAAATTATAATTTACCAAATTCCTATAAGTCATAATTAGCTTCAGGGGAAAGGAAGCTAATATCTGAAAAACACAGTTTAAAAACCAATAATATTTAAGACATAACTCCAAAATTATAACCATACTCATCAGTTTGCATAGTCCTATGTGAGCAATCCTTGATGTTAATCTTAGTTTTTATAAAGCCATCAGGTTTTCCATTACAGTTCTTTAATTTCTTAATCAGTTCAGCAATATAATCTGAGTTATCAGAAAAAAAGTTAGTTGCTCAGCCATGTCCAACTCTTTGTGACCCGTGGACTGCAACCCACCAGGCTCCTCTACCCCTGGAATTCTCCAGGTAACAGTACTGGAGTGGGTTGCGATTCCCTTCTCCAGAGGATCTTCCCAACCTAGGGACTAAACCCAGGTCCTGGCATTGTGAGCAGATTCTTTGCTGTCTGAGCCACCAGTGAAGCCTGAGTTATCAGAAACCCAAGTAAGGCTTTCCTGAAAGCTAAGTTGGTAAAGAATCTGCCTATAATTCAGGAGACCCTGGTTCAATTCCTGGGTCAGGAAGATCTGCTGGAGAATGGATAGGCTACCCACTCCAGTATTAATGGTTACCCACTCCAGTATTAATGGCTACCCACTCTAGTATTCTGGCCTGGACAATTCCATGGACTATAGTTCATGGGGTCATAAAGAGGCAGACATGACTGAGTGACTTTCATACTTATAAAAAAGTCCTTTCTAAGAATCTTCTTGAAGATGAAATACTTTTTTTTTGAAAAAGCATCATATTACAACAGAAACTGTCTATAACTACCAAAAGACTTAAAATGCAAAATGCCAGGTTAAAGACCTTTGTCAATTACAATGCAACTGACAAACTTAGGTTACTGATGTGACATACGGCAATTTAAGATAATTACTAGAATTATGACTGATAATATTTTACCAGAACATACCAAATTTTTAGTAGTTACATATAATTTCTAGACTATGTATATTAATAACATTTACTCATATGATACAA
>SJYA01003498.1:0-32282 GCA_006410615.1 Neotragus moschatus
GCCTGGCGTGCTGCAATTCATGGGGTTGCAAAGAGTCGGACATGACTGAGCGACTGAACTGAACTGAGACTCTTAATAAACACAAGATCTTCCTCTTGGCCAGAGTTTTTAGGGGCTCTTTCCATGCGTTCTGACACCAAATCCTCATTTTCAGTATGGCAGTGTGGGTATAAGAGGCACATTTGATAGATGAGGAATTGAAGGTTCACAGAGACTCAGTGCCATGTCACATATGCTTGTCTTCTGTTTTGCCCTGGCTACTCTTATCCTGGGGCTTTCCAGGTGGCGCTAGTGGTAAAGAACCTGCCTGCCAATGCAGGAGACATAAGAGATGCAGATTCAATCCTTGTGTTGAGAAGATCCCCTGGAGGAGGAAACAGCAACCCACCCCGGTATTCTTGCCTGGAGAATTCCATGGACAGAGGACCCTGGCAGGCTGCAGTCCATGGGGTGGCAAAGAGTAGAACACGACTGAAGCAACTCAGCATGCACTCAGGCTCCGCTTCCTAGCTGAATTTTCTTTCATTTTAGGGACTTCACTGCCACTCAGCCCCTACTAGGAAGCAGGCGGGGGAAAGTAAGGATATCAAATAAGGGAAGGTGATTGAGGTTCTGGGAGCCTCACACAGTTGTCCTCGCATTTACTCCCCTCCCCCTATCCCGTCTCTTCTGGCTGGATCTGAAATTTCTAGCCATGACATTAAAATTCTAGACCATAATCTAAGAACAAATATTTTTAGAACCTGGTCAATGAAGCCAACTATTGGAAATGTTCCTGTCCTGGGAAACCTGGTATTCTTGGTTAACAGAGCTTTGAGTCCTCACTGACTCCTTTCCCACTCTGGTCCAGTGGCCTCCCAGAAATGGTGAGGGGACCACAGGACTCACAGGTACAGTGTGGTGGGCTGCTAGCTGGGCCCTGGACAGACCACATCTGTGGTTCATATGGCTCTAACCAATTGAGCCACAGGATTTCAGAACTGATGCCAGAACAAAAAGCTGTGTCTCCATGTAAGGCTGTGATCAAATAGAGAAGGAAGCAAACTTTCGGTATGAAATATTTAATCTGAGCTAAACAGACCCATGGAAGCATTATGTTGGTGCCAAGTAACTGTCAGAAGTATAAATTATTTGAACAACCACTCAGTATATTTAGCATTTCACTTGTTTTACTTTGTGATTAAGGATTGCAGATAAGGGAGAAAAAAATGAGAAGGAGAGATTCTACTGAAGTTTGTAACACATCTCAAAAGATTATTTTCATCACAGGGCAATTTTATATTAAGTGGTGGTGGTTTAGTTGCAAAGTCGTGTCCAACTCTTACGNTTAGCATTTCACTTGTTTTACTTTGTGATTAAGGATTGCAGATAAGGGAGAAAAAAATGAGAAGGAGAGATTCTACTGAAGTTTGTAACACATCTCAAAAGATTATTTTCATCACAGGGCAATTTTATATTAAGTGGTGGTGGTTTAGTTGCAAAGTCGTGTCCAACTCTTACGACCCCATGGACGGTAGCCTGCCAGGCTCCTCTGTCCATGGGATTCTCCAGGCAAGAATACTGGAGTGGGTTGCCATGTTCTCCAGGGAATCTTCCCAACCCAGGAATTGAACCTGGGTCTCTGGTATTGCAGGCAGATTCCTTACTGACTGAGTTACAAAGGAAGGTGCTTATAATTTGTCATAACCATTATTAAATAAAACCAATTTTCTTTGACAAGAGAGTTCAGTTAAGAAACAATTTCTTTGGGAATAACATTAAACATCGTATTTCTTAAATTGAAGGATAGTTGATTTACAATGTGTTAATTTCAAGTGTACAGCAAAGTGGTTCAGTTTTATATACAGTAAGTCCCCTATGTACAAACCTTCAAGTTGCAAACTTTCAAACATGTGAATGTGTGTTCACCATCTGGGAAGCCCATAATGGACTATTATTCAGACATTTAAAAAATGACATAATGCCATTTGCAGCAACATGGATGGACCTAGAGATTATCGCCCTAAATGAAGTAAGTCAGACGAAGGCAAATAAGTACCATGTGATATCATTTAAATGTGGAATCAAAAATGTGTCACAAATGAACTTATCTATGAAACAGAAACAGACTCACACATATAGAAAACAGATTTGTGGTTGTCAAGGGGGAGGAGGGTGAAGGAAGGACTTGGATTTGGGGGTTAGCAAATGCAAACTATTATATATGGAATAGATAAATAAGAAAGCCCTACTGTATAGCACAGGGAACTATATTTAATATCCTGTGATAAACCATCATGGAAAAGAATATGAAAAAGAATATATTATATAAAGCTGAGTCACTTTGCTGGACAGGAGAAATTAAACACAACATTGTAAATCAACCATGCTTCAAGAAAACAAAATTAATTAAAAGATCAGCGACAGATTGGGAGAAAAAAATTTGCAGCATGTGCAGCTAATGATCCAGAACATATATAAACAACTCATCAAATAAAATAGCCAACTAGGCGAAAAAACAGAGCAAAAGATTTAAAGCGTTCATTCAGAGAAGAAAAAATTATAAANCCATGCTTCAAGGGAATTTTAAAGAGTTATTTAATTATTTAGATACAAGTACCTTATCAGGTATATGATTTGCAAATGTTTTCTCCCATTCTGTGGGTCATCTTCTCACTTTCTTGATTAGTTCAATATGTAGATATTATACAACACATTTCTAAATAACCCATTGCAAGATAAATTAGAAAATGTTTTAAACTAAATGGAAATGATGACACAATATTGCAAAATCTGTGGGGTGCAGCTAAAACAGTGCTTAGAGAGAAATGTTTAGTAGTCGGTATTTAATTTAAAAAAGAGCAATGGTCTAAGGTCTAAGTTCCACTTTAAGCAATGGTTTAAGCAGCTGTCTATGAGGCATTATGAGAGTGGCCTCCAAAGCAGTTATATCAAGTTTAAGCGTCCAGCAGCAGGGTGTGTTCCCATCATCAACAACATTCCTGATATTGTTAGACTATAACATTCTTCCTAATAGGTGGGTTTGAAACGTGTCTTCTTGCTTTAGTTTCTATTTCCCTGACTACTGGGGATTGGACTGACTTTTCGTATCTTGAATGGTCTTTGTGGTCTCATCCTCTATGTAGTTCATGTTTTCTTTTCCACTTTAGTTGGGTTGTTTGTCTTTTATTTTTTGATCTGAGACAGTTTTAAGGTGTTATAAATGCAAATATTTGCCAGTTATATCTGTTGGAAATATCTTCTCCCAGTCTGTAGGTGTCTTTGAACTTCATATTATCTTTGTTGTATAAATGTTTTAATGATAAAAA
Organism: Neotragus moschatus; assembly: GCA_006410615.1. Classification (NCBI taxonomy): domain Eukaryota; kingdom Metazoa; phylum Chordata; class Mammalia; order Artiodactyla; family Bovidae; genus Neotragus; species Neotragus moschatus. Next base: position 3,309 of record SJYA01003498.1, read on the forward strand.
GTCTAATTTGTTAATATTTTATGGCTGGCTTGTGTTTCCTCTTTCTTTTCTTTTAGTGGTTTAATGTTTTATTTTTACATACTGCTTTATAATTCACCTGGAACTTATTTGTGTATATATATTTCCCTTTTTTTACATGGCTAACAATTCTCTAAGCACCATTCATTAAACAGTCTATCCTTTCCCTATCTCTCTACTGTACTACCTTTGTCATAGACCAAGTTTCCCTACCTTTCAGCTTTCTGTTCTACTTCACCTGTCTGCTTGACTTTGCTCCTCTGCTCATACCACATAGTTTTATTACTGTAGGTTCATAGTAAGCATTGCTTCCTGATACCAAGTTCCCTGCTTATTCTTTTCTTCTTCTTCTTCATATTTTTACTATCCCTGCCCCTTTGTCCATGTAAATTTTATTGTCAGCTTGTCAAGCTTGATGAAAAAAAATCTGTTGGGATTTTTATTGAAATTGAAATGAATTTATGGGTTAATTTTCGAAGAACTGTGGTCTCTGTAATTCCAAGTCTTCTCTCTTGTGAAAAGAACATGTTTTAGAGGGATCTCTTGAACCCTCTGAAAGTGGTCCCACCTCCAGGGATCTAACACAACAAAAGCCAGCTAATCATGCTTATGCGGAAGTACCTTGAACTGTGTGTAGAATTTAGTCTAAGTGCTATGTTCCATAATGGTCAATTGTGCATAGATCAACCCAGTGGTGTTTCTCAACTGTGTTCTTTTATTTTTATTTATTTATTTATTTATTTTGCCACGTCTGTTTGTTTCATTTCTTCCAGGTCCTAGGCACTCAGGGACTTAGCACAAAAACCTAGGCTGGAGAAGAACAAGGAGTATCTAAATAGTTCCACTTCTTGGTCTACACTCCTTTCCTCTGCCTCCAGTGGGAAAATCATAGGATGTTATGTAGTTAGTATAGATTGAAAGGGAACATTTTGTAGTGTTTTTATACATAGAATGACAACTATCCTCTGAGTTTCTGGTTTGTTTTACTTTTTCTATTTTCATATGTTCTAGGGCTGTTGTTTAGATACATACATGGTTCAGACAGTAAAGAATCTGCCTGCAATGTGGGAGATCTGGGTACTGGGTTTGATCCCTTAGTCTGGAAGATCCCCTGGAGGAGGGCACGACAACCCACTCCAGTATTCTTGCTTGAAGAATCCCATGGACAGAGGAGCCTGGTGGGCTATAGTCAAAGGGGTCACAAAGAGTCAGACACTGTCACTGAGGCGACTAATACTTTCACTTTCAGCGTTGTTGTTTAGATATATATCACCAAAGACCATGACTACATAATGCCCATAGAAAGATATTCCTAAGTATTTAGATACAGGATGAACTTGTCCAGTATTTATTTGCATGTGTTGATGCTGACTTTTAGCCAGGATTTCTTGCTTTTCTGTCTGATATGGAATAGAAGCTTTCCAGACCTGTACTGCTTCTTTCCATATCTGAGCACTTAGGCCTATTTATTTTCTTTAAGTTGTAGACTTTTGAGGGAGCAGTTTTAGGTTTATAGAGAAATGGAGCAGAAAATATAGAGAGTTCCCGTATAGTCCCTCAGTTTCCCCTATTACCAACATCTTGCACTGGTGTGGTACATTTGTTACAATTAATGAACCAATGTTGATATGGTATCATTAACTCAAGTCCATAGTTTACCCTTGGGTCACCCTTTGTATTGTACAAATTTACGGTTTTGGGGCAAATGTATAATGTCACACACCCACCATACATCATCTGTGCTCCACCCTCATCACTCCCCACTTCCTCTCAAACTTCTGGCAACAAGGGATCTTTTTTTTTTTTGCCTTCATAGTTTTACCCTTTCCAGAATGTCATATGTAGTCTTTTCAGACTGTGACTTTCATTCTTTTCACAGCTAAATGACTCCTTTCACCTAGCAATATGCATTTAAGTTTCCTTGTGTCATCCCATGGTTTGATAGCTCATTACTTTTAATTGCTAAATAGTATTCCATTGCCTGGATGGATCACATAGGCCTATTCTTAATCTGTTGCTCTTTAATGTACCATTAACTATAACAGACAACCCTGAATTCTAAATTATAAATTTGTCTATGCCCAGCTGTAGTCAAGGGCCTGTTTGAACAGCCAGTTTATTTTTTTTAATTAAAAAAAATTATTTATTTATTTGGCTTTGTCAGGTCTTGGTTGGGGCATGTGGGATCTTCTATCTTCATTGTACATGTGGGATCCAGTTCCCTAACCCAAGGCCCCTGTAGAGTCCCCTGTGCTCCCCTGGAACACAGTATCAGCCACTGCACCACCAGGGAAGTCCCAAGTCCATTTAAATTCATTCCCTGGCCAATGCAAACAACTGATTCCTGGGATCTGAAAAGAAATTAGCCAAATTAATGATCACTGACTTGACCAGACAATTCTATAAAGATGATTGGACTGATGGGACTTATGGGTCTAGTTTGAGAGGTAGGCAGGGTGGTCCAGTCTGAGGAACCTGGACCCAGGAGTCAAGAGCTCTGGGCTATACTCACAAGTCTACCATCAATGTGTGCCAACCACTCCATCTGTGGACTCTAGGCTTTGAAGGCCTTGTCTCCTTTACTGAGGACAAATTCCAGAAGAGCTGCAAGTCCTATCTTACTGCTCAGCCCATGATATGAGATGTTATTTGCATGCCAGAGTACATATACCTGGGCAACAGGACCAAGGACTCACATCCTTTGTCCTTGCAGAGATTTAGTTTCTGACCCTCAGTGAACATGAGTTTGAGCACACTCTGAGAGACAGTGAAGGACAGGGAAGCCTGGCGTTCTGCAGTGCATGGAGTTGCAAAGAGTCTGACATGATCGAGCGACTGAACAACTTCTGACCAGGAGTGTGGCTCCTGCTGCCTGGCCCTGAAGGCTTGGAAGAATTTTTGCAGGAAGGGGCTCATGGTACACACTCAGCCTTGGGCCTGTTGGCGATAAGCCAAGGGTGACACTCTGAAAGTCACATTTTCCTTGGCCTGGTAAATGCCTTTTCTTCCTGTGTTGTTACACCAAAACAGATGCAAAGCCGATGATGATTCACGCTGCTAGATGGAGCTGGTTCACTGTGGATCCAGAATCTCCTTGTCTTCTGCGTGTTTGTGGAGATCACTGTGAGCTATGATCCTTCTGAAGTTGCAACTCCTCTTTGCCCTCAGGAGCTGAAGCTTTACATTTAGATATTAGCTGCTTTTCACAATGAAGTCTCTCTACTTTTCATTCCCTGCCTCTTTTGGGAGGGAGAAGCTCTTTCAACAGGGTTAAAACAGAAATTTAGCATTCTTTCCTTCTTCTGCAAGTTAATTTGGTCCACAAGCCTTACCTGAGAGACTCTTAACTCTATGCTGGGCCTTTGGCTCGAGCTTGGCAGTGAGCACTGTGGAAAGAATGGAAGTGCCTCTGATCTTGGGGAACACACAGGGCTAGACAGTTTCAGGTCATGGCCAGGAAGCCCACTGTAGCCCCAGCTGCCTCACTCCCTCAGCCACTACTCACCACTCGGCTTCTGGGCTTCAGACTACTTACATCTTACTCAGATGCCCACTCTCTTGTCTCCGCAGCCAAGGCCTAGTGTTCAGGGTCCTCCTCACTCCAGCCTTCGACTTTCTTCTTAACTTTCCGAGATCTCCACCACCCTTTCCTTTCCCCAAATCTTCATGCCCAGTCATCTCATATTTGCCCAGGAACCAGAGCCCGGTTGTCAAAGCCCTCACCCCAAGCCATCTGGTGAAAAGAGTATTTCCTTGGGCCACCTGGAGTCTGCAGGAAAGTGGGCTGCCAGGTTCCTTGCTGCAGCTGCACCCACCCTCTTCCATGATGAAGGAGGTCCTCTTTGACTGCAGACGATCTAAGGAGGGAAGGCCCTGGAGGCAGGCCCCCCAGACCTGTCCTGAGACAAATGGGGAGCTGGCCTCCCTGGCTGATATCCTCCCAGCCCACACGGAGCAACATTGCCATCAGCAACTCTTGAATGGCTGTTCACTGGGCACCGGACACTGGGCACCAGGCTGTGCTGGGCTCCTGCCCTCGGGGAGCTCATGGTACTGCAAGGGAGACAGATCTATGTAAATTGGTGCATTCATTTGCTAGGATTGCTGTAATAAACTACTATAGAGCAGGGACTTGAACAACAGAAATTGATTGTCTCCTCCTTCTGGAGGCTGGAAGTCCAAGATCAAGGCGTTTGCAGAGCTGCTTCCTTCTAGGGGTTGTCAGGACAGGATCTGTTCCAGGCCTCTCTCCTTCATTTGTAAATGACCTACATCATCACAATATCTTTCCTCTGCATGTCTGTGTCTCAATCTCTTCTTTCTATTAGGATACCAGTCATATTGGAGTAGGACCCACTTTAATGACTTCACTTTTTAAAATTTTACTGGAGTATAGTTGCTTTACAATGTTGTGTTAGTTTCTACTGTACAGCACAGTGAATCAGTCATACATACACGTATAATGACTTCATTTTGACTTAATTGCCCTTTTAAAGACCCTATCTCCAAATCCAGTCACATTCTAAGGTATTGGACTTCAACTTATGAATGCTTGGGGACAAGTGTGTGTGTGCTCAGTTGTGTCTGACTCTTTGCAACCCCATGGACATTAGCCCACCAGGCTCCCCTGTCCATGGATTTTCCCAGGCAAGCATACTGGATTGGGTTGCCATATCCTTCTCCAGGAGATCTTTCTGACCCCAGGATCCATCTTGCATCTCCTGAAAAGTGGGTAAATCAGGTTCTTTACCCACTGAGCCACCTGGGAAGCCCTTTGGGAGATGCAGTTCAGCCCATAACATGGCTAGTGGAAGTTTAGGATAGTAAGGGCCATGAGTGGATGCAGGTTCTATGCAGAATGATATTGGGACATGGAGCAGCAGTGCTCATTCTGGCCCAAGCTCTCTTGCCCACACTACACGTTGGCAGTCAGGACTACAGCTACCAGGCCTCCTTTGAATAGAGCAGACTGCTAGTAAGAGGCAGTCATGGATTTAAATACACAGCCATGTGCCTCCATGTGGTTCCTTGTCAACTCAACCTCAGAGTCTTCCAGTTGAGAAACCCAGGCCCCTTGTTTCCCCTTGTTTCCCCTTGTCTGGCCCAGATCCTGTTTGGAAGAAGAAGAGATCATCATAAACCTCTTCCTATTGCTCCCCTTTCCTGTCCACCTCCATGGAGAGTCAGGAATATAAGCTTAGGGCAGAGAGAAAGTTGAATTCAAAATCACAACTGGGCTGCTTATGGCCTTGTGAGTTTGGACACTCGCATCATATCCCTCCGACAGCCTCAGCTCCTTCTTCCATAAAACAGGGTGATGACCCTCACCAGGCATGATTATGGCACTAAAAAGAGACTATCCAGGGGAAATCTGTGGAGCCAGCTGAGCCAGTAATGTGAGTGAGAGTTGATGAACTTTGAAAAGAGGAGATCTGAGACGGAAGGTCCATGGTGGGGAAGGCCTTGTTGGGAGGTGGCCTTTCTCCCGTCTCTTCTATTGCAAACAGGGCCTAGATCTCTTCATAGTTCCTCTTTGCTGGAGATATTGTCATCCATGCCATCACTTTCCTCCCCCTAAGCCCTGGGAGGCACCAAACACCCCCCCACCCCATGCCTCAGGACAAGCAGCAAGAGAGAAAGAAGGTAGCAGATCCACTCCTGAGCTCTGCGGCCCAAGTGCTGGAGTCAGCCTGGGCTGTGAGGAGAAGTGCCATGAACCCAGGTCTGGCAGCCTGAGTGCTGGCCCCAGTTTTGCTTTGGTTTTGTCTGAGTCCCCCCCTTTCTCTGGCCTCAGGTTGAGGACATTGACATATCCCATCTCTGAACTCCCTTTTCACCCAGACTCCCTGCATCCAGACCTCTATTCAAGCTCTGGGATCACTGAGCTGGCAGGTTTTCCAGTCAGGATAGGAAGCATCCTGCCAGCCTGATCTACAGTCATACTACCCCAATACACCCCATCTCATCTCCTGCCAGCTTAGTTGAGGGTTTCATGTGAGTCTTGCATGCTCCTGCCTCATGCCTACTGTTTCATAAGTCCTAAGCAGAAACTTGTCCACTGTCCTTAGAGACAAACTCTAGGTAGGAAAAGTATTGTGCTTCTAAGCAGCCATGCAGCAACTGGGCACCAACCTATTTCTTCACAAAGAGTGTCTACCTCTTGGCCCATTTGCTTTGAGTAGCCTGAAGCAGGCGTTCCCAAGCTATGGGATCTAATGCCTGATGATCTGAGGTAAAACTGGTGTAATAACAGAAATAAAGTGCACAATCCATGTATGTGCTTGAATCATCCCCAAACCATCCCTGCCCCACCCCCTCCCCCACTCTCGGTCCATGGAAAAATGACTTCCACGAAACTGGTCCCTGCTGCCAAAAAGGTTAGGGACCCCTGGTCTGAAGCCCAACAAAGATGGTCTGTGTCCCAGCTGTGGATTTGGGACTAAGCCTGCCTTAACAATCTGCCTCACGCCTACATTTCCCCTCCAGCGATCCTTCAGTCCTGAATGACCCCAGCTCCTTCCCACAGATACTTGGCCCAATGAGAGCAAATATTTCAACAGTTAACTCTCTCCATCCAGTCCTTCTCTCCTCATGCTAAATCCAAGTTTAGGAAGGAAAAAATACTTATCACATTCTTGTGTGGCCATTCTACATCAGATTTGCATGGGTGACAGGCAGGAAAACTGGAAAGGAAATGCCTGGAATGTTTAGTGACTGTGCTCATCATGTTTGATTTGGCTGCATCTTTCCCAAGGCAAATACAATGTCCCACTTTATTTGCATGTGAGTCTTCTGCCACAGAAGAAGGGGTTGAAAGAGCTGGCACAGGTCCCCAGGTGATCCTGGAGCAGGGCAAGGCACTAGCTGGGACTTAGAGTTGTGCTGGGTCCTGGGTGGCTGGTGTGTGATCTCTAGGGGCTGCTGAGGGGACAAGGTCACAGGAAAATCTCTATGGAGCACAGTTTGGGAAAGACTACAGCTCTGTTTTGCAGAAACTACTTCACTGGTACTGTTACAGAGAAGGCCATGGAGTGAGGAGAGCACTGGGCTTGGAGTAGAATTACTCCATTCAAGTTTCAGTTCTATCACTTGACTTGAGTGAATTTCTTGACTCCTTGGAGCCTCAGTTTTCTCCTTGGTATAAGTGGGCTTAAAAATCCCTGTTCTGCCAACCCTTCACACGGGATTGTTGTGATGGGCCCAGGGGGAAAAGCATATGCAAGCTATGGTCCATTGTTATAGGAACATGATGTATTACTCTTACTGTTATTCTTATTGTTATTAGATGAGGAAGCCAAAGAGAGTGGCAAAAGCAAAATCAGGCAGCCGTTCTGTTTTGAGGTGATTTGGACTCAAAGCAACTCATCCAAAAGAAGTCCTTTGGAAGATGTTGAACTGTTCTGAAGGACTTTTGAGCCCTGGGCTTTAAGCCAGAGAGCGTCCTGAACACAGTCTGGCCCAGGGCAGCCTGCTGCCCTCCTGATTCTCTCACTTTGCCCAATCTGTACCCTTTTAGTGTGAGGCAGCCTGCTGTCTGGTGTATACTGATCACACTTTCAAGACATTTCACATTGCATAGGGCCTTCATCAGTAAGAACTTCCACATGGCTATAGGCCCAGCCTTTTGACCAGAAAGCCTGTCTGCAGCTCTGGTCTACTTGAGCCAAGTGTTGGCTAGAGCCAGTGTTGTGATCAAATAGCATGAGACCTGGAGGGAGAGCCACGGGGTCTTAGACAACAGTCCTCGAGGCCTCAGCCTTCATAAGCAAAAGAAATGGCATCATGGGGGCCTTCGTCTAGACTATTCTATGGGCAGTTTCTCCAGCCCAACCAGCTCTAGGATCAAGTAGAAAGAAAGCCACAGACTCAAGACAGTTTCTCAAAGAAACTGCCAATCAGAAGATTCAAGGTATTTAGATGGAAATTGGCATAGTTCCAATGGGCCTGATTTAAATACACAGGAAACTCACTGTTAACCACTGCCAACCATTTATCAATGGCTTATGCAACTTCACATTGGAATGCCTATTAGCCATACTTCAGGGTTTGGCTTCCTAGAAGGTTCCTCCCACCTTCCTGGTCCTTGTAAAACACAGAATCTGTGATGCTGCCCAAGTTAAAGCCATTTTGATAGAGAAGTCAGAATAGCTGCCACTCAGAGACTTCCCATTCTCAGATATCATGCCTTCAGCCTACTGCTCTGCTTTGCATCACGTTCCAGGAGCAGGACCTTACTGGGCTAATGGTATTTGTCCTACCGCCACAGAAAGAACTTATGCAACATAGGTGGGCTTTTCTTGGGTCCCACTCAGGGGAACTTGTATTCTGAAGTGCCAAAAGACAGCTTCACAATGAAGCCTTGCTATCTCTACTACCCTGAGAGAGAGTAGTTAAGATAGGCCCCAGTGGCTGGACACAGTAGCTCTTACTAAGGTTGTGTTAATGTGAAGTCAGTTTGTGATGACGTCTCTTAGTGCTCTGGTGAAAGCTGGTCACTGGGATCTCACTGGTGTGTGAGGAAAATTGCATCTCTTCCAGGAAGAGCTGCTTTTGATCAATATGATTGGGTGGTGATGGGAGGCAATGAGGAGGGTTTTGTGATGGGGCCCCGTTGCATGTAGCATAGGGATGAACTCAGCAAAGCTTCCATTTAATGCTTAATGCTTTGTCTTCTGTGGGTCTGGGGGACCAATTGCTGGTCCATGGACAGAAACTTGGATGGGCTCAGTGGTGGGCTGGGCCGTGTCCTTAGCAGGTTAGGCTGCTTGAGACAAGGAGGCAGTTGGGGCCATAGAGACAGGTCCCTTCAAAAGCCACTGAGAGGGCCTAGGTCTTGTCAGAGTGGTGAAGAAGTGTGGCTGTGGCTTCGCAGGTGCTGGCATCTGAGGCGGGGCTCATCTTGTGGGTCAGTGTGGCAGTGGGAGTCTGGTGACCCTGGAAGTCTGGCCCAGGAGGTGTTTTGCCAGATGCTGAAAACTCTGCAGCAAAAGTTGGCCAACAGCTGGTGGGGAGAGGGGCTGTCTGTTGCCTCTGTGGAGGGTCTGGACAGAAGCTGGGCAGGGATCCCAGCACCCTGGGGCTCAGCAGAGAACCTGAGGCAGAAGGTCATCTCCGTGGACCTGGCCAGTGTGGCTGGGGCGGGGACAGGCCGGGGTGGTGGATGAGGCCCAGACACCAGCTGTGAGTGCCACGTGCCAACAGAGACTGAATGGTTGGCTGACCCCGTTCCCTCTTCACTCTATTTATTTTCACTTGGACACCCTTTTAAATGTTACTTGGCTACATTTCTCCTCACTCATTCAACCAATATTTACTTACTGGGCACCTGCTCCCGGGAGGCCCTCTCCTGGGTTCTGAGCAGACTAGTGACACTGAGCCGTGGCTCTCTCCTCACAGACCTCCCTCTGTCTACTGTGGTTGGCAGATAAGTGGACAGAGAGACCACAGTGTGGCCAGGATGATGAGAGCCTGAAGAGGGCAACCCTGGAGTCCTGAAGGGGGCTCCCACCTGGGGGAGGCAGCTCCCTGGAGGCCCGAGATGGCTCACTAGCAGACTGCTGCCACCATGCAGTAGCAAAATTGCTCCCTACCTCTTCTCTCCACCTCCTTCAATAGGCATAGACTTCTCAAACACAGAGTGTAGGAAATTGTAGACTCCTCACCAGCCCTGGTTTTATTTCATTCTCACAGCTGAGACCAGAGCCTTGGGGGAAAGAAAGCAGAAATAGGCAACTTCTTTGGTTGTAATTTTCTCCAAGTTAGCAGCAAAGTCTCATGGGAAAATGAAACTCTCATGGAGGCTTAGGCAGCTTTTCCCTCTGGTATGGGGGTTAGGCAGGCAGTTTCTTGCAGAGAAGGTTATGTGAAGGCCCTAGATCTTCCTGGGACCAATGATTTCCCTTCTAATGATCCAGGGGCTGCGATTTTATTTTGCAACAGGATCAAGAATGGCAAGCATAGCTTGTCGGACACTGAGAACCTGTGGCCCCTGGAAATTCAGGACAGGACAGTAACACCTTGTGGCTTGGGCCCCGGTGCAGGAAGAGCATCACGGGAGGATGCTTCCAGTGCAGGAAATTCACCAAAGGCAATAATAGAAGTCACGAGTGGGAAAGGCTGTTTTACTTTTTAAAATGGTTTAACAGGTATCGGTAGGAAAATTATATTGCACCAGAACTAAAGATGGAGAAGGAAATGGCACCCCATTCCAGTACTCTTGCCTGGAAAATCCCATGGATGGAGGAGCCTGGTAGGCTGCAGTCCTTGGGGTCGCCAAGAGTCGGATACGACTGAGTGACTTCACTTTGACTTTTCACTTTCATGCATTGGAGAAGGACATGGCAACCCACTCCAGTGTTCTTGCCTGGAGAATCCCAGGGACTGGGGAGCCTGGTGGCTGCCGTCTATGGGGTCGCACAGAGTCGGACACGACTGAAGCGACTTAGCAGCAGCAGCAGCAGCAGCAGAACTGAAGAAGAGGCAGCTCTCAGTGGGCTCTCTGGCCTCTTTCCATCCTAAAATGTCCTATTTTTCTATATAGAATAAGAAAATGCACTTGTGCCCCTCTGCCTCCCTCCCTCTCATTTGTTCCAGTTTTATGTCATTGTGAGGAGCAGCCTTGCTCCAGCCTCAGGAATCACACGTCCACCTCTACAACCACCTGCTCATACCATCTTCTGCTAGCAACCCACTCAAGCCAATTTACTTGGTTGGCAGAACTCCAAGAACACCACATTCCTGGGCACTACTGTTATTTTTAGGACAGCTCAAAGGTACCCTTGTATATCCCCACTGGAGAACACTTCCAATTGCTAATCCCAGGGAAGACCAGATTAACAAAATCCCTCTGAAGCCAGCATTCTCTCTTCTGTTATCACTATGCCTGTTTTACACATGAACAGAGGGATGTCTAGGACCATAAAGACTACGATGTCTTAAAGGCTGGTGGCACCAGACTGCACTGGCATCTAAATATGTGCACACATGGTTGTTGATTGCGAAGCAAAGTGCCAGGCTCAGCCAGCAGCAATTAATGTGACTCATCTGTGTTCATCCTGGAGTGATAGGAAGACTGATGAATCTGGAGGCAGAAAGTCTAGGTTCAACTCTGCCCTTTGCCACAGACTATCTGTGTGGCCTTGGGAAGCTGGTCATACTTTCTGGTCCACCATTATATCATTAGTAAAGGGATGCTAAAGCCTCTAGCCTGTTCCGGATAAAATGAAGTAAAGGAAATGGCAGTCCGGGAAAGTGGCAGCAGGCTCGCCTTCATCAAAACCCCCATTATTAGCTGGAAATGGGTGCAACATGTTCATAACATCTGTGGGACTTGCCTTTGGAGCTGTCTAGCCATTCCTAGAACAGCTCTTTATCATTGGAGGGTGGGTTTAATTATCAGTAACCCGAAAGGTTTTCTGAGAGAATATGGAGAAGATGGATGTTAAACAAGGAAAGGCTGGACTGGGCTACAAAGGGTGGTATAATTCACAAACTGTCTCCAAGGGCCACATCTACAGCCCCACAGGGTTTGAGCAACAGCAGCTGTGAGAAAACATGTAGAACCTCTCAAGGGACAACTTTTCTGGCTCCTTTGCTTTAAAAAAAGTCTTATTATGATTTCCGGTATAAAATAGTATCCATGTAAATAAATGTCTAGTCAGTTGCATCCTGTGAGCCTCCATTTTTCAATTGACCGTGGCTACTAGGGAGTTGATAGTCGGTAGAACTGCTCCCAGTTCTGATGTGTTCCCGTTACGACTCTGCTTCTGGGGACATGGCATGATGACAGGAATTTGCCTCAGTAGCAATCACCACAGGATGCCAGGAATAATAGCAAACATTTATAGAGCCTTACTTTTCCCACGAGGTAGGCACTGTCATCACCCCTATTTTACAGATGAGTAAACAAATAAACAGAGAGGAGAAGTGATTTGCCTAGGGTCACACAGCACCTAGGAAGTGGTAGATCCAGGATGCAAACTCAGGGAGACTGGCTTCAGAGTTCATGCCTTACTCTATTGGAAGGAGTCTTGTGAGCTGAGGCTTCCAGAATACTCATCCAACAGAACTGATGTGAACACGCATTGCCCAGGCCAGAATCTCTTTGTCTGAGGGCTGCTGCCTCTCTTTGTCTGTTTTGGCTCCCCATCACATAACAGCTCTGAGGAGCATAGAGTGCTTTGAGTTGTGTCCCCTCACCAAAGATACATCCACCCAGAAGCTGTGAGTGTGATCACATTTGGTAAAAGTGCCTTTGCAGGTGGAATTTATTTAAGGATCTCAGCATGCAATCATCCTGGATTTGGGATGGGGCCCACACCCAATGACAGGTGTCCTGATGAGACAGAGGAGGAGAGACACAAAGAGAAGACAGCCATGTGAAAACAAATTGCAGGGATATGGCTATGAGCCAAGGAGCACCAAGGACTGCTAACAATTGTCCAAAGTGAGGAGAGCATCTGGGACACATTCTATCCCAGAGCCTCACAAAGGAGTGTGGGCCCACTGGCACTATTTTTTTAAGTTTTATTTATGTTATTATTTTTGGCCATGCGGGGTCTTTGTTGCTGTGCAGGCTTTTCTCTAGTTGCAGCAAGTAGGGGCTACTCTCTAGTTGCAGGGTGCAGGTGGCTTCTTTTATTGCAGAGCATGGGCTCTGGGCCGTCGGTCATCAGTAATTGTGGCTCCTGGGCTCTAGAGCACAGGTTCAATAGCTGTGGCACACAGACTTAGTTGCTCTGGAGTGGCATGTGGGATCCTCCCAGACTTGAATTTGTACCTCCTGCATTTGCAGGCAGATCTTCAAGCACTAGACCACCAGTGAAGCCCTGCCTTAACCCTGCTGACACCTTTATTTTGGACTTTTGGCCTCCACAATGTGAGTGAATACATTTCTTTAAGGCACCTACTGTTGTCATTGTTCAATTGTCAAGTTGTGTCCGAGTCTTCGCAACCCCATGGACTGTAGCACACCAGGCCTCCATGTCCCTCACCATTGCCCAGAGTTTGCCCAAGTTCATGTCCACTGAATTAGTGACCAAGTTTGTCACCATTTGTATGGCAACCCTAGGAAGTGACTATAGGGAGTGAGCCCCCACGAGGAGTCCTGATGTACCATTGCTCCTCAAATCCATTTGAGGGTCAAGGTCAGTATGAGCCTAGGTAGCAATACCACCAGCCCTTTCGGAAGAGAGTGAAATTGGTTCCTTCCTGGTCCACAGCCCTGTCTGCTGAGAGGCTTCCAGCCCGGTGCTCAGAGGCCATTATGAGTGGCAGAACCATCTGCTTGCTGAGCTGCTCAAGAAAGGCCTTGGTTCCCAGCGGTATCCAGGAAACCCCAAGAGTGGCAGTCATAATGGCCCTCAAGAGGGTTCCTGCATTTGGCTTAATTTATCTCTCAGCTCGCTTGAGCTGTATTTCATCCCTTCTGGCATATTTTGTTTTGTACCTGGTAAACGGAGGGAAGGGAGGGAAGCCAGAAGAGGAGTATGTTTGTTTCTTTCTTGGACATTTTGACATTCTTGGCATTGGCATCACTCTTGCCTGGGGATGTTTTGGGAACAAGGGTCTTCCATTAATGTTCTCAAGATTTGAGAGTGACAGAGTAAGGAGTGTGGTCACCTACCAAGTTCAGCCATGCTTCCTGGCTTCCCTGGATCCCACTGAAAGACTGAGCTGTGGGTGCTTAGAAACAACAAAAGGATGGTGGAGGGCCCAGGGGTGGAAGCCCAGACATCTGGGACTCAGCTCAAACTCCACACACTGGACGCACCCTTGGATCTCAGGAAATCTGAACCTCTTAGATCACACTTGGGAAGACCATCCCAGGGGTCAGTAAGGACTCATCCCTGTGCTGTCTGCCAAGGCGGCATTGGGGAAGCAGGCTGTTTCCAGCCTGGGTTGCCAGGCAAGCTTAGACCCTCTTCCTGGTCATTATAGAATCCAGGCCTGGGGCAGACCTCCTGAGTTATTTTTCTAGCTGCAAGTCCTCTGTCTCTCCCCAGATCCTCCAGCCTGCACCGTGCTGTCCCCAGGGCACTGTGACCACATTGCACTTAATTATGTAAGTCCCTGCCTTGTCTCCTCTGCTCGACCACAAGGCTTAAGGTCAGGTCTTAAGCCTGCCATGTGTCTGTTTTCTCTCTGCTCCTTCGAGGGCCCATGCAGGACTTGTTGTGGAATAGGAGCTCAGCACATGTTTACTGAATGAATTAAATAGGTACGATAACAGTAAAAAGTCTTTTGTACTAAACTGCACATTAAGAGTGAATTAGAATAAATTCATTTTATATTAAATTGCATTAGAATTGCATTAACACTTCAGATTTTAGCAGAGAAGAAATTACAGGCAAATTCATGCACATTCATTCCTCAGTGATGGCTAACCTCTGAAGATTTAAAGGAGAAACAGTTACTAGTATCACTCTTTCTTTCCTTATCCTTTGCTTCTTGGCAGAGCTGTGATACTATGCATACTTCAAAATGCATTTTCTATTATTTCAAATCCCATACAGCAAATCCATAAAATTAGCTGCTAACCTTCTTCTTTCTGCCTTGCTCTGGCATCATGTGGTTAATGCATCCTTTTACCATATTTGAAAAGCCAAGTTCACTCAATGGCACGAGCCCACATGGAGCTCCCTATCTGGCTTCAGGGGCTCATGTGCTTAGCCAGCTCTCCTGCATATAGGGTGAGCAGGGCTTGGGGTGGACCTAGGCTTGGACCTGGCAGCCCTGGGTGTGGCAGGCCAGATACAGGAGGCCTTCAGTATGACCTCAAAGCAGGAGGAGGTGGGGGGTGGCTTTCATCATGAAAAGGCTTCTCTCTGGTAGGCCAAGCAGGAGGGAGGATACCAACCAGAAAAGTGGGGCAGGGCTGGTAAGGACCATGTACAGGGACTCATTCCTGGGTTTCTGCATGGCCATGGTCTTCAGTAAAGCAGGTTCAAGCCAAGTCTGCCATTCAAGAGGCAGTCGAGGGGAGCAATGCAGCAGGAGCAATTAGAACCTTAGGCTCTGGGCTTCCCCATTTCTTAGCTAAGATATCTTGGGCAAGTTACTCCATGTCTCTGAACCTAGTTCCCTCTTCTGTAGATTGGAGACAATAGCACCCTGCCATACAGGAGCCTAATATCTGTGTGTCCTTGGCACAGACCATAGCCCATGAGCTGGTAGAGAACCTGCCTGCAATGCAGGAGCCTTAGGTACCATCTCTGGGCCAGGAAGCTCCCCTGGAGAAGGGAATGGTAACCCATTCCAGTAGTCTTGCCTGGAGAATCCCATGGGCAGAGAAGCCTGGGGGTTACAGTCCATGGGATTGCAAACAGTCAGACACAACCGAACGACTAACACTTTCACTTTTTCTTTTGCTGGCCCATGAGAGACACCCTACATGTGAGTCCCAGGGGACAGGCAGTGGTAGAAGGTGGGTGTATCATCATGGTGTGGTGGCAACAGCTACTTGTGGAGTACCTTCTAAGTGGTGGGCAGAATGACTGCCCTCTTCTCACCTGGAAATGCACTGTGAGAGGTGACTGGCCTTGCCGAGGGTCCAGTGAAGTGACAGAGGCCCCTTCTCTTCCAGCCTGTTGTTCATCTGCTCTTGATTCTCACTGGGGTTCAAGGACAGGTTTTCCTAAAAAGAGGGAGCTCGGAAGGCTGTCAGTGAACTATGTGGACCGTCAGCCAGCAAGATGTCATGGCTGGGACTGTAAATTGTGTTTGCTTGAAGAATGGGAGAAAGGAAAGGAAAAAAAAAATTATCCCTTGCAGACCTTCGATGTCAAACTGACTTAACCAACCACGCAGCTGGCTTATCACAGTCTTCAGCTGAGGAAGGGAGTTCGAAAGCATTTTCTAGGTGAGAAGAAATCAGGAGAGGGTCTAGAGAGGAGAAGGGAGGCAGATAGCCCCCCAGGCAAGGGGCCTTGGGGTTTTGTGACTCCCAAATCTCATTGAGGTCACACATGCATCTTCTAGGAGTAGGCTGGGCTTTCTCTGGTATTTCAGGTAGGGTTCTTTGAAGGAGATAAATCAGGCAGGTGGAAAGTGGGGGACGGAAAGGCCTCACAGGAGGGAGGCCATGCTGTCAGCCGGGTGAGAGAGACTGAGCCTTGCACACAGATGGACGGGAGGGGATGGCTCCTCTCAGCACCCCCGTCTCTCTGGAGGCATGATGCTATGGGCTCTTCAAGGAACCAAGGCACTGTCTGAGCAGGCTAGTCTCCTCCTCCCGACTCTAGTATTTTCTCCCACCTTCCTGGCTCATTCTCCTCATCTGCCCAGGTGTCCAAACCAAGTGTCTGTGTTTCTCAGTGAAGTGTGGGAACACAAGGAAGGCCCTGGCCTCAGGATAACCCTCTTGGCCCAAATATGTTGAAATGAGAGGAAAGCTGGGCCTGGGCTAGTATCTGGCTTGTCCAATGGGCACACCAACCTTCAAGTTTCTTGGTCCTCCATCCTTGCTACAGAGAAGCCCTCCTGGCCTTGATGCTTGCCTGCCCTCCCAGAATGCAGTGTTGCAAAAGTGAATGCACATGCCACAGTGCCACAGCCCATAAGGCATATCTGTTATTTTTTGCTTTTTTTTAAACATTCGTTAAAATATGCACTATTTTAAAGTCTTTATTGAACTTGTTGCAACATTGCTTCTGTTTGATTTTTTTTTTTTTTTTTTTTTTTACTGTGAGGCATGTGGAATCTTAGCTCCCTGACCAGGGATCAAACCTGCACTGCTTGCAGGTGAAATCTCAAACACTGGACCACCAGGGAAGTCCCTTTTTGACCTTTGTTTTTAATTCCCATGAGCCCTGAGGAATTGTTTAGGGGTGAGACCCATGTATACCCTTCAGGCTTCTTGGGTTCTGTGTCTTCCCTCCTTCCCTCGGCAGCCTGCTCCCAGTTGTGTAGAAAGTTTCTCTTTGAGTTGAAACTTCTCTCTGAAGTATCTATCTGCCTGTCCTGGCCTGTCCGCAGCGTGCACCTGCCCTCAGCATTTCTGGGCCATAGGTGAAGTCGGCAGCCGTGGACCCTTCATCTTTTCTCTGGGCTTATCGTTCATTGCTCTTATGTCATGATTCCAAGAGCCTTTACCAGCCTGTTCTCCATCTGTTCACTTCTAGTTTCTCTCCTCACAGCTATTTCTATAACCTATCAGGAATAAACTGAACTGTTCAAGGAGAGGTAAAGATTTCAGTGGATTTCCCCTTGTATTGGCATCCGAGTTCCCCTAGAGCACTTGCTAAATAAACTTTGATTTCCCCAAGGTTCTCTTTCACCTGGTTCTTTGCTCTTTCTAAAGTAGATTTCATACATGGCTTTCCTTTTCCGTTTTTTCCCTCAGATCCTGCCTCACTCTCTTATTGCAAGTGTAACTAAGTACCACACTTAGTGGCTTATAAAAATATACTTTTATTATCTTACAGTTTCTGAGGCCAGAAGTCCAAAATGAGTCTCACTTGGTTAAAATCAATGCTGTATTGCTCCAGAAGGTTCTAAGAGAGAGTTGGCCTCCTAGGCCTTTCCCGTTTCTGGCTGCTGTTGCTGCTAAGTTGCTTCAGTCATGTCCGACTCTATGAGACCCCATAGACGGCAGCCCACCAGGCTCCCCCATCCCTGGGATTCTCCAGGCAAGAACACTGGAGTGGGTTGCCATTTCCTTCTCCAGTGCATGAAAGTGAAAAGTGAAAGTGAAGTTGCTTAGTCGTGTCCTACTCCTAGTGACCCCATGGACTGCAGCTTACCAGTCTCCTCTGTCCATGGGATTTTCCAAGCAAGAGTACTGCTTGGGGTGCCATTGCCTTCTCCATCCCGTTTCTGGAGACTTCCCCATTCATTGTCTCATGGCCCCTTCCTCCATCTTCAAGACCAGTAACAGAGCATCTTCAAATTTCAATCTCTCCCACCCCTCTCCCCCTGACTGCACTTCCATTATGGCCTCTTACTAAGAGCCTTGGTGATTACATTGAACCCACTGAGATAGTCCCCCAAAATCTCCCATCCCAAGATCTTTAATGTAATCACATCTGCAAAGTACAGTTTTCCATTAAAGGAAACATATTTGCAGGTTCTAGGGATCAAGATAAGATGGCTGGATGGCATCACTGACTCAATGGACATGAGTTTGAGCAAACTCTGGGAGATAGTGAAGGATAGGGAAGCCTGGCATGCTGAGTTCATGAGGTGGCAAAGAGTCAGACACAAGTGAGCAACTGAACAACAACAAGGGATCAGGGCGTGGACAACTTTGGGGGGTCGTTTTCTGCTACCACAGACTCCTGACTGCAAAGTCAAGGTATTGGCAGTTATCGGGATGAGCTGTGTTGAGTATGGATAGATTCATCTGGGGTTTCCATGCCCTTGTGCCCACCCAGGCCCCAGCCTCCCCTCACACAGGGATACTGTGCAGCTCCACAGCCCAGAACAGTCCCACATGTGGTATTCGAAGCATCTAGCTCCCAGGAACTCTTCTCTCAGGTCCTTTATGGGCCTGACATGGATAAGAATTCATTGAGTGCTGACTGATCTGCTGTTCTACCCAGCATGTTCATCAGACCTTCACACACCGTCCATCAGCACATGGTGGCTGTCTCTTCAGAAACAGTCAGTGGCACCCCGAGTGTACAGATCCCACCCCAGACTCCTCAGCCCAGCATATGTGACCCCAGCTTACAGGTGTCTCACCAGACTTATCCATGAGCCCTGTCCTCTGGCCCCACTAGGCTGATAGAAATAATAGCAACTAGCACAGACAGGGTGCTTGCCAAGTTCCAGGCCCCATTCTGAGGGCTTTTCCTATATCAACTCATTCAGCCCTCACAGCAACCCTATAAGCAAGCACTATGACTATCTCCATTTTATGAAGTAAGAAACAGGTGTCGAGCAGGGCAGTAAGTAAACCTGGTCCAGGGTGAGTTACCCGCAAGTGAGCCCAGATTCCAACTTGGGAACTATGTTTCAGAGCCCATGGTTTTCACCACTGGGTTACACTGCATTTCAAAACACCCTGTGCTGCTCTGTCCTGAGTCCTCTGGGCCATAGTCCTTATTCTGACCTTCAGGAGCTGGCTTCTCTTTCAAAGTGCAGTCAGCTATGCTGGAACTGTCTCCTGCCCTCGCCACCTCCTGCCCACCCCGACTCCTGCCCACCCTGCCTCTTCTCACCTCTCGTCTCCACAGTCAGTGCATCTTTGGGTGGTTCTGGACTGCAGTGTGGGCTGCTCCCACGTCGAGGTCTCTGGGGCTCCACTCAGGGGTCCCGCAGATGCTGGGGCTCTTACATCTCACACCACGTGACCTGTTGGCTTGGCTCTGTGCGGGTCCCACATGAGATGGAGTGGCTGACTCTTGACTAAGCTCCACACCCTCCTCACCCAAGAGGGAACCGTTGAGATCAGAGGTTCTTAACCTTTGGGGCATCATGGAACCTCTTTGAGGCTCCAGTGGAACCATGGGAGCTTCTCCCCAGAAAATGCTCATGAATACACACATGGGTAATATATGGGGCCCTGGAGTCCATCTAGGGCCCCTGGTTAAGAAGCCCTCCCCATGGGAGGAAAGCCGACATCACAGAACCCCTTGTGGGTACCAGTCATATTGCCAGGAACTTTCAGATTCGTTGTCTCATTGGACCCTTCCAGTCCCCTGGGAATAGGCCTTTCACCACCTACCCTAAGTCACACCATTGGGAAGGGGGTGTGGGCACTGTCATCCTGCTACCCCCACCTCAGTCTCTAGAATGCTTGGTTCCCCAGCCTTTGCTTAGAAGCTGGCAAGCCATTCACACAGGCCCTGCAGATGAGGAACTAGCCACAACAGGACAGTTGACCCTGGCTATCTCCTGGGAACTCGGAGAAGGAATCTGGGAAGCCACTCTGGTTGCTGGGCAGGATCCTGGGGACCTGGTGCCTAAGCTTTGGCCCCAGAGTAGCATAGCTGGGGGAGAAGCTGTCAGAGCAGAGGGGCCTGGATGCTGGGAAGAAGCAGATAGTGGCCAGAATGGGATTTCTTGAGGTGCCATTGAGGGAGGGAGAGGCCCTGGGCCTCACCAGGTAGCAGTTCCCAGCACACAACTGCTGGTGGCTGGGGGAGGGGGGTGTGCTGCAGTACCATCTACCAGGGCCTCACTTGTTCTGGAGTTACTGGACTCAGCTTGGCTGGATTGGAGGAGGTCGAGGACTGCACAGGGTGCAGGGTAACCTAAGGTCAAGAGGTGTGAGGTGTGGGGTCAGCTCTGTCCCTAGCTTGTTGGTGACAGGGTTGTCCCTTCCTGGCACTCGCTGCAGGCCTGTATCTGTCTAATACCTGGGCCATCTCCCAGGGCCCCTCCATAGCTGTGGCTAGGAAACTCTAGGATCTCTGTCCTCGCCTCTGTCAGGGATATGGCACCATCCTAACTTTCTTGAGCCTCCAAGGCAGTCATCTGTGATCGAGCAAGGGTATGTCATTATCAACTGAACATATACCTACTGAGGCGGTCTGCATACTGCACTGGGCAGGGTGCTGAGGCTCTGGCAAGGAGGCCAACCCTGTCCCCATCTTGGAGGCTCCCAGATGGGCAGGGACAACCGGCCTGTAAAACAAGCATGGAGCAGCTGCCTGTGCACCTTGCTCATTTCTATAGAGCTCCCTCTCACGTGACTATCACTCTTGTTGGAGACTTGTGCTGCGAGGCTGGAACAAGAAGCAGTGTTGAAACAACGTACACTGCAAAGCTCTCATGGGGCTGGAAGGAGAATTTCTTTACATGCCCAGGAGCTGGCCAAACCTGATGCTCCAGAAATGATAGCTCTTATAGCCTCACTTTACCGGCAAGACAACGGAGGCCCAGTGCAGTTTACAGTTATTTGTCAAAGATCACAAAGGCGCTTACTAGCAGAACTCGGATTCTCATCCAGGCTGGACTGGCTTTCAACCCATGCATTTTTCCTCATGCCACTTGGCTCTGCATTACTTTGAGCTGGTTCTGAAATCAAAAGTCTCTCATTCAAATCAAAGACTTGTCAGTATTTGTCACAAATATATACGGGTTGTGAGCAGTTCCTCAGGAGAAGCTTGTTTTAGCCAGTCCTTCCTTACTTCTGAGAGCCGTTGGTCCATGCCTAGCTTGAAACTGGTGCCAAACTTCTGGGTAGGGTGGACTTTCCCTGCATGCATACGTGTGTACGTGCATGCGCTCACACACACACACACACATCATCCTGCTCCCTGCCTTCTCTCCTTGGCAGAGAGTAAAACAATGCTTGTTAGCTGCAATGCTCTGCCCACAGCCAAGGTAGTCGGCTTGACATGGATGCACCAATACCCATCTGACTCCTTTGTTTCTGTTCTTGGTGACACCCCAGGACCATGGTCTCCCTCATTCCCTAGGAACATCACTGAGGATCCTAACCCCAGCCACTGCACATGTCAGGCAGCCCCAGGTGAGCACTGGGAGAAGCCTCTGCAGGTCATGGAGGGGAGGGCTAAGGGCCCAGCCCCAAGTCCCAGCTCTATTCCCAACACTTAGCCTGACATTGGGAAAGGCTTTTCTTTATCCTGGGCCCTGGATTGTGTTAACCAAGTGGCTTGGACATGTTCTCTGGCATTCCCAGGATGGTACCTTGGAGGAATAAGAAGCCAAGGATATGCTTCTGCAAAGAAGACTCTTCTGAAGAAGACTGAAAACCGTTGGACTGAATGACCTCCAAGGGTGTCTCTATCCCTGACATCCTGTGATTGTGTGTGTGTGTGTAAGAGGGAAAGCTTGTGACTTGTTCTGGCACATTTGTACTGAGAGATTACCCATGTGCTGTGGTTGTGCCAGTGTGTTAACGTTGTGTCTCCTCCCTTGAACCTCACAACCAGGACTGCTAACCCCCAACCCCACCCCGCCATGGTCACCAGCAAATAACCTGGATCTTATCTTCATAACACTTATTATGAAATTATCATTCATAATGTTTATTATGAAATCACTGTGTATTCGTTGACTTCTTTTTCTCTCTTCCCCATCTAGACTGTCTGTTCTCAGAGAGCAGGGCCTGTGGCTGTCTTGGCTGCCAATTTGTCCCAAGTGCCTGGCAAGCTGGCTCCTTCGTAGTTGGTGTTGATTGAATGCCTATATGTGTCAGGCGTGCCTCTCTGACTTTGGGAGGGAGAGAGGGATGCTGAGTGAAAGGGTAGTCAAGGGACTGCTTTCAATACAGTAAATGTGACCTTGGTGTCGGTCTGAATCCTGAGCCAATCCCTAGTCCTGTTGCTGCCTGGTCCCTCAGGGGAGGTTCCATTAACTGAAAAAACAGCAGGCAGGGGAGAATCCAGGAAGGCAGAGGAGGGAGGTAAGGGATGGAACTCACACCCTGCCATTACTGAGTTCGGGGTCCCACACCGGACTTTTCTTCCGTGCTCTGCGTCAGCCAGTCTCCAAAGCTGTGATGAGTTTGAGGGTCCTGTGGCTTCAGCTCATAGGGAGTGGGGTGGGGTTTATAATAAAGAAAAGAGTCCTTTAATGTGCTGTTACTTTGGCTCCCCCACCTCACACCCAGCATGTCTGGGCACCAGCTCTCAGGCCATTGTCCCCAGCAGGTGGCTTTAGAAGTGCCTTCATGGTGCTGCCCAGCTGGCTGTCTGAGGCCCACACTGCTGAGCCAAAATCCTGTTAACAGACACAACATGGGCTTGAGATTTGCTGCCCTTCTCCAGTCAGACTAACATAGCCTCCACAAATAACTAATCAGACTGCTAGACACGTGCAGAGGCCCAGGGAAGGTCTCAGACAAACGTCTTTTCCCTACTTCCTGCTGGTGGCCCTGGAAAGGGCAGGAGGACACTGTGCTTCCAGGGTTTTCTCTAAAGATGGCATCACCGAGTGAGTGGGTAGCATTAGGGCCCTTTTGGTCACAAGCTGTGAGGCCAACAAGCAATCTTGTTTGCTTTCCCCAGTGTGCATTCCTATAGGCTACACCATGTAGCAGGCATGCCAGCTCCAAGCTCCAGAGAAAGATCAGGATGGGAATGCAAGTTCAGCTCTGTGAGTTGGGCCCACTCCCCTCACCTCTCCAAGCCTCCATTTCCTCATTTTGTAAATAAGAATAATAAGGTCTGCCTCTTGGGGCTGTGTTTGATGACTGACTCACACATATGAGATCTATGTAACCCAGTGCAGTCCTGGACAAGGCCAGAGTTGACATGTTGGGCCGGTCTGATTGTGGCAGCAGATCTCACACTCAGAACTGACAGTAGTATAACTGTGCCAGCTGTTGTTACCATCAGGGGTAATGAATGTCACAAACACAGGAAGTGTCTTTAAGGCTCCCAACCCTGGTCAGAGAACAGAATTCCACAATTTGGGGAGCTTATCAGCCAACTGGTGGGATGATAGAGGCTCCCTTCATAATATAGTCATGAGCTTTGTGTATTTCAAGCCACTCATATATGTGTATATCAAGCCCTTGTAGAATACCCCATCAATAAAACCATCTGAGGACTTCTAGCTTACCAATTTCCCATTACTTAAAATTTTCACTCTGTGTACATGACAGTGCATCATTACCTGGGGGGTGGGAGGAGCTGGTAACAGTTTTTTGGTAATGATGTAATTTTCATTGTTAAGAAAGCAAAGTGAGTGATTTTAGTTTTGATCATCACAATGGCAACTCTAAGTAGGTGGCTTTCCCTTTTAGAAGCCACTGGAAGCTAAATCAGAGGATTTGCTCCAAGGGCAGTGGTGCTACAGAGGGTGTTAAATCTTGAGCTTGAATCCCAGTTCTGTCATTGGCTGCTTTTTTTTCTTTCATCGTATTTTACTGTTGCCTGGCTATAACCCGAGCATTGATCCCAGTGAAAGCATGAGGGTCAGATCTCTTAGTGCTAGAGCTGAAATGTGGCCAATTCTTGGGCACCCACCTAGGATAGCAGTGGGAAAAAATATTTTCTTTGAAATATAGTTGACGTTATGTTAGTTTCAGGTGTATGATATAATGACTTGGCATTTGCTTGCATTATGAAATGATCATCACCATGATAGGCTAGTAATCATCTGCCCCCGTATGAAGTTATTACAATATTACTGACCATGTTCCCTGTTCTATACTTTACATCCCTGTAAATTGAAAGTGTTAGTCACTCAGTCGAGTCTGACTCTCTGCGATTTCATGGACTGAAGCCCACCAGGCTCCTCTGTGGAATTCTTCAGCAAGAATACTGTAGTGGGTTGCCATTTCCATCTCCAGGGGCATCTTCCAGACCCAGGGATTGAACCTGAGTCTCCCGCATTGCAGGCAGATTCTTTACTGTCTGAGCCACCAAGGAAGCCTTTGAGAGTTATTTATTTTGTAACTGGGAATTTGTACCTCTTAGTCCCCTTCACCTATTTCACTCATCCACCCCCACCCCCTCCCCTCTGGCAACTACTGTTTGTCCTCTGTATCTATGAGTCCTGTTTGATTTTGTTTTGTTTTTCTGTTTGTTTTTAATTTTAGATTCCACGTGTAAGTGAGATCATGTTGTATTTGTGTTTCTCTGTCTGACTTAAGTCCATTAGCAATAACACCCTCTAGGTTCATCCATATTGTCACAAATGGCAAAATTTCCACCCTTATGGCTGAGTAATACTCCATTCATTGTCTATATGTACCACATTTTCTTTATTCATTCATCTCTTGATGGACACTTAGGTTGCTTTCACGTCTTGGCTATTGTAAATAGTACTGCAATGAACATGGGGGTACATATATCTTTTTGAATTATGTTTTTCTCTAGATGTATGCCCAGAAGTGAGATTGCTAGATCATATGGCAACTCTATTTTTAGTTTTTCAAGGAACTTCCATACTGTTTTCCACAGTGGCTGTACCAATTTACATTCCCATCAACAGTGTAGGAGGATTTCCTTTTCTCCACACCCTCTCCAGCTTTTACTGTTTGTAGATTTTTTGATGATGGCCATTTTCACTTTCGCTTTCATTCATTCATTGTAGTCTTGATTTGCATTTCTCTTATAATCAGTGATGTTGACCATTTTCCCATGTGCCTCTTGGGTTTTCTTGGCTGTGCAAAAAAAGCTTTTAAAGTTTAATTAGGTCCCATTCATTTAGTTTTGTTTTTATCCCCATTACTCTAGGAGGTGGGTCATAGAGAATCCTGCTGTGATTTATGTCAGAGTGTTCTGCCTCTGTATTCCTCTAAGAGTTTTTCTAGTGTCCAGCCTCACATTCAGATCTTTAATCCATTTTGAGTTTATTTTTGTGTGTGGTGTTAGGAAGTGTTCTAATTTCATTCTTTTTACATGTAGCTGTCCAGTTTTCCCAGCACCACTTATTGAAGAGACTATCTTTTCTCCATTGTATATTCTTGCCTCCTTTGTCGAAGACAAGGTGCCCATAGGTGTGTAGGTTTATTTCCGAGCTTTCTATTTTGTTCCATTGATTTCTGTTTTTGTGCCAAGAGGTGCCAGAGAATTGGAGAATTCATTATTGTCTAGGAATGACACAATATTTGGTGTCAGATAAAACACACACTAGACTCCTTGAAGTCTGTGCCACACATGCGTGGCTTGAGGTCAGCAGAAAGTTGGGTGTAGTTTAGACATAGGATTGGAGTCTCTTTCTTTCTGGCTCTTATTTGGGGGGGCTTGCTCCTTACTATTCAGGTGCTGTGGTTGCTCTGAATGCTATACTCCAGTTCTTCAATCTCAAAAGGCTGCAAGTTTTCCAGTAGCGTTTTAGTTGCCCTGCCTGGTGCCAAGTGGGTCACGTCTTCAAAGCTCAAAGTCATACAACATACGGAGAGTGACCCAGTGGCATCTTCTTCTTCCCAGTGTTTGCTCCCCTCTAGTACCTGCCTGCTTTCAATCTCTCCTTATAGTCTTCAGGTAATGCATTTTTGTTCATTTGTTTGTACATTCATTTTGTTTGCATATTCTCCAGGTTTTTAGTTTTAACTGCAGTAGTATTGGTTCAATAAGAATTTGCCTGTTCATTGGTGGAAGTAGACTCTATAGCTTTTTAAAGACTTTTAAAATCATTTTTGGTGAATTGTGAGTCCTTTAAATCCACTCAGCACCTTGTATTTCTCTTCTGGCATCATTCTTTGCCTGGAGGAGGTGCAATTTCAGAGGAACCTCAACAAAGGGTAGAAGGAGGTTTTGAGACAGCCCTCTTGATGATGGCACAAGCTGAACTAGTGTGACCCTGCCACAGCCCCTGGGGTGAGCCAGGGAAGCCCTTTTCTTCTCTGGACCTCTGTCTCTTCACTGAAAAAGAGGGGCTTGGACTCCAGGGGGCTTGGACTAGCACATGTCATCTGGCTATGAATCTCCTGCAGGGCTTTTTCCACGTGGGTCTGGAGTCCGATATGCTTGGGCGATGCTGTGCTGTCTCTGAAGAGTCACCGTGCCCTTGGCCCATCACAGGCCCTGGGAAGTCGGGTAGTCAACAAAGCTTGGTGACTTTCCTCCACTCAGCTTTACTCAAACTTTTGTCACTACACCCCCTTCTGGAGCTGAGCATTGATTAGAATGTCGTGGCACCCCTATGTGTGGTGCCTGCTTTGGGAGATACTGGAGTAGGTGATTATTCAGGGCCAAGGACTTCCCTGTAGCTCAGACAGTAAAGAATCTGCCTGCAATGTGGGAGACCCAGGTTCAATTCCTGGGTCAGGAAGATCCCCTGGAGAAGGAAATGGCAACCCACTCCAGTATTCTTGCCTGGAGAATCCCATGGACAGAGGTCACTGGCAGGCTACAGTCCTTGGGATTGCAGAGTCAGACACGACTGAGCAAATAACACTACTACTGTGCCACTCAGTTCAGTGGGGATTCCACTGAAGTGTTTGAGGGGAGACGATGACGTCTGCCCCAGACGAGCATCTGCTACAGGAGGTGCTCAGATGACGGGCATTCAAGAGCGGGTGTAATGAGAAATGGGTAGATTGGATGCAAAGAG
Organism: Neotragus moschatus; assembly: GCA_006410615.1. Lineage (NCBI taxonomy): Eukaryota > Metazoa > Chordata > Mammalia > Artiodactyla > Bovidae > Neotragus > Neotragus moschatus. Next base: position 30,246 of record SJYA01003498.1, read on the forward strand.
AAGCTACTTTGGATGTAGACGAAGAGGAAAGTAGATTTTTCCCAGGAAGCATCTACTTGGTGGGGCCTTCTGAGGTCCACATGCCTGCACAGCCAGCCATGTCAATTCAAGGCCATTTTCAACTGACAGTTCCTCTGGGAAAGTTTACTCTGGGATCGGGGGCTGGTGGGAAGAGCAGTTGCCCCCACTCGTGTTCCCGTCATTGCATGGAAGACACCACTGGCCCTGGTAAATGTCTACTCTAAGTAGCTCTGCTATGAAATCCACTTTTAAGTTTCTGGCCTGTGTCGTGGACAAGCCAAAAGGCTGCGTGGCACTGGGCAGGGGGCCCGACCAGTTGTATTCGTCAGCTGGGTCTTGCATTAGCTCTGATGGCTGGCAAGGCTGTCTGCCCAGGGCTGTGTTTTTCTAATCAAGTGGCCGGTTAGGCACTCATGAGAGACTAGTCAGCTGGGCCACATTACTTTCCCTTCCTGGTAGAAATCACACACAGAGACCGTGGAAGCTTTTCCACAGAGACTGTGGGAGCTTTTCCAGGCAGAGACTGGCTTTTCAGGCAGCCCCTCACTTCGAGCCTGTCCTTTCCCACCACCGCAGGGCTCTTGCAGCCCTTCCTGTCCTGGGGCTGGTGGAAGAGGCCAGCCTTTCTGACCTGCTGGTGCCCCCCAGCATCTCTCAGTGCCAGGAACAGAGGAGGGCAAAAAGCGTTTCCTGATCCCCAAGCAGGAAGACTGAGGATTTTGTCTACTCTATCAGACTCCCTCTTTGGAAATATTTCACTTTCTACCTGGTTTTAGTAACGCAACGCCACTACGCATAGCTGGGATCTATTGACCACTGACTTGACTCCAAGGCAGGCACTGTTCTATAGGCTTTCCCTGCCCTGACTTAGCAACTCCTCATAACAACTCAACAGGGCACAGTACTGATATTACTCCTATCTGTAGACAGAGTAACCAAGGCCCAGAAAGGTATGTAAATTAACCTGCTCAAGGCCATGCAACAACTGGAAGTCCAAGAGGGCTCCCAACCCAAGTCCGCCTGGTTTGCAATGCACCCACTCATGACCGCCACACCGTATCACATCCTTATTAGGCTCCACCTGAGGTGGCGAGCTCTTTGAGGGAAAGGATCACTTCTGGTTCAGACCTGGCACAGGAGGTGTTGAGGGGAAGAGTGGTCAGTGCAAGGCTGCCTGTGTCAGAGCCTGGGGTCCCCTCATCAGAGTGTGGGGAATGTTCTCAGCCATGTAGGCTCAGAGAAAGAAGCGCATCTGCTCCATGCTTCCCAAGGCTGCCATCCCCTAAAGATAATTATTGTGAACTCTCAGCTGTTGGAGCTCAGAGTGTATTCCACATTGGTTCAGTCTGTTTCCCAAAACAAGTTTGCATTGTTTTGAAACCATGGTGCAGGGCACCCAGAGAGCAAATAGAAGTTGATCCCCACACAACAGGCAGTTACTAAGGCACCAAGAGTGCGTGGGACAGATTTGGGGAGGCTGAAGGGGAAGGCTGGCCTGTGTGGAGGGCACATACATTGCAGAGCAGGGCCCGGCCCGGGGGAAGGCAACCCAGGCCACTGAAGCAGGAGCCCTGGGGCTGCTCTTACCATTTCGCCCGATAATTCTCCTTCCTGAGAGTTTATTCCTCAGGAAGCATTTCAACAGAATTGAGAAGATACATGCACAAAGATGTTCATGACGAGATTGGCTGTAGCAATATAACACTGGGAACAAATGAATTGCCCAACAATACAGGGTGGTTAATTAAATTATAGCATATCCATTCCATTGCATATTATGAGGTTATTTAATATGCCCACTCTGAAACCTGCAGCAGGCTGAGGGACATGAGGAACAGAAGATTTTGTCAAGGAGAAGGTACCATTATATTTATATTGTGATTTGTAAGTTTGCAACTTATAAACACTTTCTGCACAGCAAACTCTCAAATATAAAGAGCTTTGTTAGGACAATGGGATTCGTGTGAATTCTTTTTTAAAAGAGTCTTGATCATAGTTATACTGTTTTCACACTTC
>SJYA01003498.1:34361-54252 GCA_006410615.1 Neotragus moschatus
GGAAACCTTTAGCCTGCTTCTCCCACAATCACTTCCTTGCTCATCTTCTTAGTTTGCTTAACTTGTAACTTAAGTAGGGATCCTTAAGCACTATACTTGAGCTTTGCCTATTTTTTAACTTAATGAAATCATGCAATATGTATTCTTTTCCATTGATTTTTTTTGGCCTGTTTTTATACCAATACCACACTTTTATGATTATTCAGTCTTTATAGTGACTCTTTAAAAGTCTGTCAATGTAACTAACTCCTACAATTTTGCTCATTTAAAAATTTTTATTTGCAAATTAACATTATATATATATTTCTGTGAATTTTACAAGGTATAGATTGATGTAACTACCAATATAATAAATACACAGAACAACGCAACCTAGGCGCAGCCTAGGGGAAGATCCAGAGAAACTGGATCACTCGTATGTTGTTGGTGAGAACATAAAATGGCACAGACATTCTGGAAAATAGTTTGGCAGTTTCCTTAAAAACTAAACATGCAACTACCATGCAATCTGGGAAATGCACTCTTGGCATTTATCCCAGAGAAATAAGAACTTATGTCCACACAAAATCTGTACACAAATGTTATAGCAATGTTCTTCATAATAGCCTAAAATTGGAAATGATCCAGATGTCCTTCAATAAGTAAATGGTTAAACAAGCTGTGATACATCTATACCATGAAATACTATTCAGCAATAAAATGAAGAACCATCAGTGCATGCAACAACCTGAATGAATGTCCAGAGTGTTATGCTAAATGAAACCTGACAATCCCATTTATGATTAGCTTTCTTATATGTATGATTCCATTTATATAACATTCTTAAAATGACAAAATTATGGAAACAGAGAACAGATTGCTGGTTAACAGGGTGAAAGATGGGGAGGAAAAGGTAAGGTTATAAAAGGGCAACATGAGGGATCCGTGTGGTGATTTCTTTTGACCTATGGCTATCCAATTTCTCCAGCAGAGTGTGTATCATTGCTCCCTTGTATGCAATGTATATTTTTTTTCTTCTGACTTCTTTTGAGCCTTTCTCTTACCTTTCATTTCCAGTGGCTTGACTATGATGTAGGTAGGCATGGTTTTCTTTGTATCTATTCTGCTTGAGGTTCACTGAGTTTCTTAGTTCTATAAGTCACAATTTTCCTCAAATGTTGGGCAAATTTGTCCATTATTTTTAACATATTTTTCTGCTTCATTCTCATTCCCTTCTCCTTCTGAGACTACGATATGCATGCATATTATACTATTTGGTTTCTCAAGGTCCCTGAGGTTCTTTTTTTGTATTTTATTTTTTTCCCTCCTCTTCACATTGGATGAACTCTGTTCATTTGTTTTCAAAGTTACTGAGTCTGTATTCTGTCTTTTTCAAACTACTGTTCATCCTACCCAGTGAATTATTCCTTTCCATTATTGTTCTTTTTCAGTTCTCGAGTTTCATTTGGTTATTTTGGATAGTTCACTCATCCATACTATATTTACCTTTTATTCTTAGTACATATTCTTTTCATACTTGCTTTATTGTCTTTGCTAAACCCAACATCTGGACCATCTCAAGGTTGATTCCTATTAATTGCTCTTTTCACAATTCCATGGATCCCTGTATGTTTAGTAAATTTTTATTGTATGTGTTTGTGTGTGTGTGTGTGCACTCAGTCATGTCCAACTCTTTATGATCCCATGGACTGTAGCCCACCAGGCTCCTCTGTCCATGGAATTTTCCAGGCAAGAATACTGGAATGAGTTGTCATTTTCTACCCCTTTTATTATATACGTAACAACAGAAATGATATCTTCCCCTGCCTATTTATAGCCCAGAATCAGCCAAAGACTTTCAGGGGATCCCACATGGACTCTTTCTTATATGTTGAATTGTGTTCTTTCCAAGTTTGTATGTTGAAGTCTAAACCACCAGTACCTCTGTGTGTCACCATATTTAGAGATAGGATCTTTACAGAAGTGATCAAATTTAAGTGAGGTCATGAAGGTGGGCCCCCATCCAATACAACTGGTGTCCTTACAAGAGGAGGGAATTGGGATGCAGAAATATCTGTTGATTGAAGGGGATGTGAAGAGACATAAGGATAAGATGTCCATCTACAAGCCCAGGAGAGAGGCCCGGAACAGATCCTGCCCTCATAGTTCTCAGAAAGGACCAACTCTGCCTACACCTTCATTGTAGATTTCTCACCCCCAGAACTGTGAAACATTCTCTTGGTTTAAGGCACTCAGTCTGTGGTAGTTTACTCTGACATCTCTATCAAACTGATAAATGGACTTCCGGTGCTTCCTCCCACTTGTCGCTCTCCTCTCCAGGATCCTATCCCAAAGATCACAAGCATTTTAGTTTCCTTAACTCTGATTTCTGCTTCCTCCCCTTAGTAGGATCACCATTCTCTGCTGGGATTCCAGCTTGCTTCTCTGCAGTTTGGGGATTTTCCCCACAAAGAGAACTAAAGTGGTTGTGTAGCTCATCCTTTGCCCTCAGGGATTGAAGTCTTGTGCTGTCATCTAAGGTCTAATGTTAAATCCATAATGCCTGAAAGCAATTGCCTTCTATATTTCATCCAGTTTACAGTTGTTTACTGTGAAGAGGGCTCTTCTGCTACCTAATTGGTTGCACTTCTAGAAGTGAAAGTTCTCCAGATAGTTTCATCTATAACTGTGGCCACTACTTCCAGTACTATTGCATCATTTCAAAGTAAATCCCAAACTAGAATTTAATTCTAACTGTGTTTGATATTTTCTGTTTGTCTTTTATTTCAGTAGTTTTACTGAGATATGCCTTAGTATACCAACTCTGTTTAGGTCTATAGGCCTTTTGAATCTGTGGTTTGATGCCTTTTTTAAGTTTTGGAAAATCTGTAACCACTAACTCTTCAGCTATTTCTTCTGCTCCCATTTTCTGCTTTTCCTTTTCTTCCTTAGACACCAGTTGCACATCTGTGAGATCTTCTCATTCTGTCCTCTGTGTCACTTTTAATTCAATTGTTTCTCTGTGCATATTCTATTTTCTTAACTTATTTTCCAGTTCATTCATTCTTTCTTCAAAAAATCATCCAGATTTCGTCTCTGTTGCTTTAAGGTAAGAGCCCTGAATGATAGAGGACCATAAATCCTTGTTGAGAACTTGAATGGTTACATATCCTTTCCTATTCTCTCCACAACCTAGTCATCCTTTGAAGTCCAACACAAATCTCTCTTCTAAGAACCACAGTCTAAGTACTCCATTCATTCTAACCACATTTCTCGCATATTTGTTTTGAGCCAGGCACTGTGCTAAGTGCTGAGAATGTAGAAATAAATTGGACCTTGTTCATTTGCTCAGAGAGTTCCTATTATAATGATAAATGGACTATCAAAAAGAAATGTGATAAGGGCTATATTAGAGGCTTGCTGAATCCAAGGCTGCCTGACCTTGATGGGAAAATCAGAGTTGAAACGTTGAGGCTTCCACTTTTGATAGTGGAGAATTTCTCCCACTGAAGAGAAATAAAAACCCTAGTTAAAAGTTTAAAGAACAATTTCTCTAAAATAGTAAAGATCTAATAAGATAATAGGGATTATTGGGGTAAGATCTGAAAGAACACAGAATCAGAGGAATGAGTGGAACATGTGGGTCCTTTAGATAAAGGAGTTTATAGGAAGGATACTGAGTAGCTCACAGAATTGCTGGGGGGATTAGAGAACCTAGCTTGCTGACCATGTGGCTAGATCCACAGAAAAAATCATGGTCCAGAATTAGTCTAATAAGGACACCTCTGTTGGCAGCACTGAGCAGCAGACCTTGCAGCTTGTCTACTAGCATCAGTTGCTCCAGGAATTGAGATGTTGTGGCAGATCCTTTGCTGGCCCTGCTTCTCTTCAACATTAGCACTGACCCCAAATCTAATGGCCTAAGCCCAAGTCGTACACCTGCTCTAGCTTCGACAGGAAACTAGGAGAGTAATTGGTGCTTTCAGCTTCCTCCGACCTGGGAATGGAGTTAAGATGTTTGGCAGCCAAAAAGAGCTGGAAAATTCCCACAGGCCCACACCAGGACTGTGTGGTCTTGGTGCACTTGGCCCATCTATGCCTATCTGGTGGCAGGCCAAAGGTGGGCATAGGCATGGACGGGGCAGCTACTTATGCCTATGTCCTCCCATGCCATCCAGGAGGACCTGTTCTCTTATGTTTGGGCCTCATATGGAGAGGCTGTCCTCATTAGTCCCCATGTCCCCACCACGTGTCTTGCCATATCCGAATATCTATGTGCCCCTTGGAGTTAGGAAGCCAACTTGCCTCAAGACTTAAATACAGAGCTCCTTGCCCCTAGTATGAATCCCAGCTCACATCCTTGCTGGGTGCCTTTACCACTGGCAGTGCCTTCCTAGGGTTTCTCCCCAGTGTCTAGGGCTGAAGCCAGGAGCTTCTCATGTAGAATACCAAGTCGCAGAGCAGTTGTCTTGTGAAGGCTTGGAAGGCTGCAGAACAGGGCAGACACTCAAAACCCTCTGTTCCTTCCACAGCACATGATCACAGCCAACTCTGGGGCTTTGGTGTTTATATGATGTTTATGTCATTATTTGATTTCTTGGCATTCAGAATCCTCATTAATATACATTTGTGTCTCCCCGTGGAAATAAAGAAGTGTGTTTGTGTATGTCCTCACATTTCTTTATTTAGCCTGGCACCTGCCTTCCTCCCCAGCATGTTAGTTTAGCATCCGTGCTATTCCCTTGCAAATCTCCAGAGCTTACAATGCTTAGAGGAAATGATTTGTTTCTCTCTAGGAAGATTTCCCTCTGTCCCCTTAACTATCCTCTAGGGCAGGAGTCCTGAAATTCCAGGATCTAATGCCTAATGATCCGAGGGGAACTAATGTTATAGTAATAGAAATGAAGGGCACAATCAGTGTGTTGTCTGAACCACCGCCCCCCCCCCCAACCCTGCCATCCCCGGTCCATGGCAAAATTGTCTTCCATGAAACTGGCCCCTGGTGCCAAAAAGGTTGGCGAATCCTGGTCTGGGGCTGAGTTCTTACAGGTTGGTGAGCTACACCAATAGCTCCAGCAGGTGGGGCCACTGAGCACCCCTCCCCTGGGCAGAGGTGGTGTCCCAGGCCAGAAAGACTTCTGCTTCCATAGACTCTCTTCCGTCAAGCCCTGAAAGTTTCCAAGGCTGAATCACTGCCAGGATTCCTGTCACCTGCAATGGGCCATCCGGGCTCCAGGCCAGCTCTAGGCAAGAGGAAAGGTGTCACCGGAGCATTCCTGGGTGATTGATGCTCACCAGCCCCTAAGAGAGTTTCAGGAGGAACTGAGACCGCTTCTAAATAACCTCTGGGAGCTAAGCCCCAAGCCAGGGGACTTTCTGCATGGATTACTGGCCCACCTACTGGGTACTGGGCATTTGGGGTCATTCCTCACAAGCATCTCATCGGGGATGAGGGCAAGTTGTCCACCTGGCCACTTGTTCCGGTCATCATCTCTGGAGGTCACCCAGGCAGGACAGCATTGAGAGGTTGTACCCAGCCAGGTCACAGAGTCAGCCAGATCTGCAGCTTCCAGCTTCCCCACCATCTCTCAGTCCGACGTCCTCATCTAGAGAACGGCAGGGCTCCATGAGTGTATCCACCAAGCCCCACGCTAGGCTGCCACTCGTTCCACAGGCACGCAGCACCCACCTTTCACTGTCTGCACCTGTCAGGTCTGATAGGGGCTTAAGCGATGTTGTGAATACAGAAGTGCCCGTGCATCTAGAGAGCAGTGTGGAAAGGTGGGGTGTGTTTTCATTATGCATCTGCGTCCATGTCAGATAGAAATAGGAAGCTGATTTAAACCTGCTACTGTTTTGCATACATGGGGCTGACCGGGCTCTGCTTCTCTGGGAAATGTGTCTGTCTGTGTTTCAGGCCTGGTGAAGGCGAAAGTGAAAGTGTGGGTCGCTCAGTCATGTCCAACTGTTTGTGACCCTGTCCTTGGGATTCTCCAGGCAAGAATTCTGGAGTGGGTTGCTGTGCCCTCCAGAGGATCTTCCTGACCAGAGATGGAACCTGGGTCTCCTGCACTACAGGCAGATTCTTTGCTGTCTATGTCACCTAAAGAGGATTTGTTGTTGTTGTTTAATTATTTTTAATTTGAGAATATTTGCTTTGCAATATTGTGATGGTTTTCTTATACGGCAGATGTGGGGGGCGGTGTGTGTGCATGCATATGTGTGTTAGTTTACTGGGGCTGCTGTAATACAAACTGGGAGGTTTAAACCACAGAAATTTATTCTCTCCTGGTTCTGGAAGCTCAAAGTCTGAGTTCAAGGTGTGGGCAGGGTTAGTTCCTTCAAAGGCTGAGAGGGAGAACATGTCCCAGGCTTCTCTCCCAGCTTCTGGTGGTTTACTGGCCACCTTGTGTGTTTCCTGGCTTGTAGAAGCATCACCCCATCTATCATCATCTTCCCATGCAGTTCTGTGTGTGTGTGTGTGTGTGTGTGTGTGTGTGTCCACATTTCCCCTTTGTCCCCTTTTTATAAGGACACGAGTCATGGTGGATGAGGGACCATCCTGCTCCAGTATGATGCCTCATGTTCACTTGTTACATCTGTGTGACCCTATTTCCAAAGATGGTTCCATTCTGAGGTCCTGGGGGTCAGGACTCCACTATATGAATTTTAGGGGAATACCATTCAACCCCAAACAGTATACATGTATTTTTTGATGAAGTACTGTCTTTAAAGATACCTGAGTTCCAAGCCATTGTAGCCTGTCTACTCTCCCAATGCTTTGGTGTTTCCTTATCCACTGTGACCCAACCCTGGCACAGGTGGGAGGAAGCCTGGGTTCCATTCAGGGTCCAGGTGGCTGAGGCGGGTGAAGAGCAGAGAACTGCCGAGCCTTGTGGCCCGGCACGCCTGCCTGACTACAACAGAACAGGGCTTCCAACACTCTTGGAACTAAGTTCATTGTCTTCCCTGCAGGGTCAGCAGCCTCCTTCTCTGTGCTGCTGCTGCCTGGCCAGCTGCTGAAGCACAGCTTTTTAGCTCCTTGACCTCTGCAGCCCTGCTGGAACTGGCCTGTCACAGGCCTGCACTGAAAGTGTTCTGCTGGAGACAGAAAGTGGAAACAAGCTGCTTCAGAGGTCTGCAGCATGGGTGGCCCCAGGGCAGGCCTGGATCTGCACGCCCATGGCATCTCTGATGTGGAGCCTTTGGGTATGCATAGGCTTTCCTTTCCTTTGTATGGTCCCACCTTGGAGCGGGCTTAGCAGTGATGCAATACTGCCTTCCAAACCCCTGGCATCCCTGGTCAGTTCTGAATCCAGAAAATTTCGTATTGACAATACTGGTCAGAATCTGGCCCTATGGTCCCTGTGTTCTGGATGCCAGGAAGCTAAGAGCCAAGCATATTTTGATCTCAATGACCTCGAACCCAGGGCTCAGTGAAACGACTCCTTTCTCTGAATGTTTCTGACTGCTTTCTTAATGGCTTATTCCCACTGCACTGTTTAATCTGTGTCTTCATTGTAAGCCACCTCAGATCACCACAGAAATATTAAAAATAATAGTGTTTTTCTTACCGCAACGTTGGTGGAGAAAAGGTGTTTCTTTGACTTATAAGTTAGGTGGATGAGCAGGCTGGAGAGTTGTCACAGGACATGGCCAGTCTGATGGAAAGGGCCCCGAGAATAGAGTCTAAAGATTTAGGTTTGATTCCTGGCTTGACCATTGACTAGCTATATAAAATCAAGCAAATCGCTGTATTGCCTCAAACCTCAATTTTATGATCTGTCAAATGGAAAAATAATCTTGCTCTTCCCACTTCAAGGGGCTTTTTTGGATCCAGATAAAAAATTTTTTTTAAGAAATAGCTAATGCTTTTACAGTCCATAGTGTGAGGCAGACACTGTCCTAAACATGGGTATATGTATTATTTCCTTGAACCCTGACAACAAACCTAAGGAAATAGGTTCTATTATCATCCCCATGAGGCTCAGAGATTAAGAGACTTGCCCCAGCTCACATGATGAGTAAGTTTCCAGCTCCAGGGGTCTGGCTCCCAATTACTAGCTCTTATCCACTGTATAGCCTGCCTCTCACTGGTGGAGTGAAAATTCAAGAGATGGTAAAAAGTTTTCTAAATCTTGAGGTACAACCCAAATTCAAAGGATGCTGCCTGTATTCATTTGTTCTGGGACTCAGCTTACTCATCACAAAAGGGCAGAGTTTGGCCTTAAGGTCCCTTAGCATCTCTGACAATCTCTCATGTTCATATGTCTCATGGAATATGCAAAAACCAGATACATAAATGTATTCTTTATCCTACTTCTTAAATGATCATATTTGTTACCAGGGTAAAGTGATACTCATGTTAGAAGTTGGAACGCTGTGTGTATTTTTGGCTGCATGATTTGATCATGAGATAAAAATCAAAAAATAGCTTGGCACCAACCAGAACATTCTAGATGTGTGTGAGGCCCATTCCCCAGTGACCTATCAAAGTCTTGGCCCTGTCAGCCCATAAAAGCATGTGTTGCTACCAGAGAATAAGAGCTCATGCCATCTCAGGGTCATGCCAAGCCTCTTGTGGATACCAGCTCTTGTGGGCTTGCTGGGGGGGCGGTGCAATGCTGCCCATGAATGACCTCCCCCTAGGCAGGAGTGTAAAGGAGATGGCACTTCGTTCCGCACAAGGGCCTGTCAACTTCTCAATGGGAGTGCCTGTGAGGAGTGCTTGTTTAAAAAAAAAAAAAATGGCCTTTTTAGGAAACGGAATGAGGTTAAAGGCCCTTGGGGTTCATCCTCAGTATTTTCTAGAGGCTCAAGCCCTGCCAGGCTCCCAAACCCCCCAGCCTCCCCATCACTTAAGCTGAGGCCTCTTCAGTTCCACCTACAGTCTGCTCTCTGTACACGTTCCCAGACTCTCAAACCCTCTCCCCTGTCACTTGCAACCGGGACTGACAGGTGGCCAGATGCGGCTCCCAGTCATGAGGCCCTGGGGCCAAACAGCAACCTGCTGCTCAGGAAGTCAGCACCCAGGAGGCAGAGGTTTGGGTGCTGAGCAACGGCAGAGAGCCTCGGATGGGAGACAGGGGAGGAGAGGGAGGCAGACACCTAGCCTAGGACCCAGTTCTTGAGCTTGCTTCTTGCCCCGGCTTCCCTGACTGCCAAGACACTCGGTTTGTGCTGTCGGGCCCTCAAGTCTCCCTGCAGGGCCTGGTCTCCTGGGACCCCACCTCTGACCCTGCCTGTACCTGCACCTCCAAGGAGCACAACCCTAGAGTTATTTCCTCCCGAGGCAAATTCTCTGGAATGTCCACAGGAGCCAGGGCTACAGGGTGCATTCAGTTTGCCCCTGGAGCAGCAGCCCAGCTCAGGTACAGGAACCAGATGTCCCTGGTCCCCCTTGGTGTGAGCTTGGCCCTAAATGTCACAAGAGGAACCCTGCGGTCTGAGTGAGGACTCAGGCCCTTCCTTCAGTAAGCAGAAGTTGCAGTCATCAGTGACCTAGGGGCTCCCCAGGATCACTTTTCTGCCAACAGTGGCTTAGCTGTGACAGTGTTGTCTTGAGGTGTCCAGGCAGCCACCAAGGTGGGTTCCGCTTGACTCTTCTCCCCTGGGAGTTTCTCAGGGCTCTCAACTCACAGGGCATCTCCTACAGCAGCCCCATAGAATGAGCCACTCAAACCTCTTCCTGATTTTCTGTTGTCTGTATTGTTCAACTCAGCTCACCCCGTATTACTCCCTCACTCAGATGGTTCCACGGCCCCTGCACCCCAGAGGCTGGAGTCCAGATGCACCTTCCAAGGCCCTCTGTGATCTGTGTTCAGCCTGCATGCCCAGCCTGCCTTCTCTTGAGGTTACCTGCTCCCCTGCCTACTTGAGACTCCTTAGTCACATCTCTGAACCACCATGGCCAATCTGTGCTTCTCTTCCGAGGTCTGATTCAGCCTATGCTTCTCTTATGCTCAGAAGCTCTGCTTTGTAGTGAGGCCCTCAGTGATCCAGGTGTGAACTAGGTGCTTTATATGTCACTTTTTATCTGATCAGTTCCCCATGTAAGCCCTAAAACATGAAAACAGTTCAGTTCAGTTCAGTCACTCAGTCGTGTCTGACTCTCTGTGACCCCATGGACTGCAGCACGCCAGGCTTTCCTGTCCATCACCAACTCCAGGAGCTTACTTAAACTCATGTCCATTGAGTTGGTGATGCCATCCAACCATCTCATCCTCTGTCATCCCCTTCTCCTCCTACCTGCAGTTTTCCCCAGCATCTTGTTTTCTGAGCAAACAGGCCCAGAAAGCTTAGTTGCACACCCACAGCTAACACAGGGCCACGCTGAGATTCACATTCAGATCTATCTGACCCTCCATCCCCTCTTCTTTTCACTTTGCACCACTTTCGGGTACTAGGCCCACCTCCCACCCTCCCTCTGGAACCACTTTTTCTCCTTCTTTTCTCCCTTCTCCCCCACTGCACTGGGTCAAAGTCCTTGGATGCCAGCATTCCTGCTTGGCCAGGCTGGCCTATGCCTTTTGCTCAGCTTATGTGAAGGGAGCTGTGTTTAGGGCCTGACCAAATCCTCAGCAAGAAAAAGCAAAGTATATAGAAAGGAAACGCCCATTGTCAGGGCTGGGGAGGCACAGGCTGTGGCACGGCTGGCAAAGTTCCAGAGCTCTGCTTGGACATCTGCTCTCTCGCATGATAGTAGCCGCTATGGATAGTGTGCCCAATTTGACTTTCAGTTCAGGTCAGTCGCTCAGTCGAGTCTGACTCTTTGTGACCCCATGAATCGCAGCACGCCAGGCCTCCCTGTCCATCACCAACTCCCGGAGTTCACTCAGACTCACGTCCATCGAGTCAGTGATGCCATCCAGCCATCTCACCCTCTGTCGTCCCCTTCTCCTCCTGCCCCCAATCCCTCCCAGCATAAGGGTCTTTTCCAATGAGTCAACTCTTCGCATGAGGTGGCGAAAGTATTGAAGTTTCAGCTTCAGCATCAGTCCTTCCAATTTGACTTTAAATAGAATTAAAAATCCAGTTCCTCAGTTGCACCAGCCTCATGCCAAGTGCTACAGAGGCACAAGTGGCTAGTGCCTACTGAGGGGATAGCTCAGATCTAGAACATTTCCATTATTGCAGAATGCTCCCCTGGACAGTGCCATCCAGGCCCTTGGAGGCTGAGAGGACTAAACAGAGCTGGGCTCCCACCAGAGATACCCGTGCCCATGCGCCCTTTTCTGCCCAGGTTCCTTTGTACTAAGGCGCCACCTGTGAGGCTCATTTACACCAACCAAGTGAGACTCATTAGAAGCCCTTTGGGGAGCTTTCTCCTGGTGGTAGTGATAAAAAGTCAGGTGGAGATGACTGCCCATGACTCTGAAAAGCTAATTGAAATCATGTTAATCCTCCAGAGGTTATCAAAGGGCCTCCGGCCACCCTAAGAACGAGGACCACAGATTAGTTGTTGATATTGTTGTCGGTTGCTTGTTTTTGTAGCCAAAAATATTGTCTGGCAAGGTGAACTCGAATCACTTACTGGTGTTTAGAAATTTGGGGAGAAATAAAGATGAGACTTGACCATGGAGGCCTAACAGTCAAGAGCTGGTCTTCCTGATAAATGACAGGCAGTGGAAATTGCAGGTGTCTGTGGGGACTAGGACAGAAGCAAGTTTCCCATGGAAAACTAGTGATACCTGATGCCCATGTTTCAGCTGGGTGGACCCCTCTGGCTGCCAGGGCAAACAGCTGCCTGCTTGGGGGTTCTGGGGTAGTCTCTGATGCAGGATGATGCTGAGTGATCTAGCGGGCTCCTGTTCTTCATATGCCAGACGATGGGCACAGGAGCAGGGGTGGCTTAGGAGAAGGCCCAGGAGGAACAAAATGGGTCAAAGGGCAACATGGGCTATTCAGAATTCCCTTTCTCCATAGCCTTGGATGCTCCAAAAAGCTGCAATTTCAGCTCTGGATCAAGCATATCAGATCTGCTTGTTCCCATTTCCCCTGTACTAGCACACATACATACCCCACCTCCAGACTCACTTTCAAAAATGAGATTGGTCTCCCTGGGGGTCAAGGGTACACATCATCTCTCTGTGTTATTTCTTACATATGAATCGACTATTAAATGAAAATTAAAAGTTTCATTTAAAAAAAAGAGAGATGAGAAAAAGTCAGTTCCTGCCTGGGGGCACCTCAGGCCAATCCTGTCCTCTGGACCTCAGTTTCCTTCTCTGTAAAAGGAGACTGACAGAGTAGCCAGTCTCTGAGGGCACTTCCAGGTCTGCTGGGGCCAGAAAGTCAGTCAACAAGAAATGAGGGCCCAAGGTAACAGGTCTTCTGGGGGCGGCCACAGGGTGGTCTAACCAGAAGCTCCATCTCCATTTGACAGTAGGGAAGGCGAGGCTGGAAAACTCATTACGATTGCCCTGGGGTCACCCACCTGTTGGCACAGGGCTGAGTCTGCAAGTCAGGCTCCGCTGCTCCGGGTCCAGGCTCCTGGCTCTCATGTAACCTCCCATCCGACGGCCTGGCTGGGGAGGTGTCATGCCACAGGGGTTTTCTCCTGAGGCTTCTCTCCTGCCTCGTCCTTGGAGATGCAGGGCAGATGAAGCCCAGAAAGTTGGGAGGTGAGCAGGAGAAACACGCTGAAAGGCAGGACAGCATTATTCAACAGCAGGGTTGTCCCTGGCATACCAGAAACCTGCCATATGGGGACAGGGCTTCAGCTCAGGGACTACCTCCCTGATCCCACTCAGTGCTGGCTGCTGGCAGTCCTAGGGCTGCGGGCTCGCTTTCCTGCATCTCCCTCAAAGATTCACCTGCTGCCTCCTGTTCACCTCATGGAGGATGGCTGCCCGGGACTGATTTATCTGGGAGGAAGTGAAACCAGCCAGGTCTAGGGAAGTGGCAGAGCAGGTGCCTTTTAAGCCCCTTGTGGAGGAAGGAAAGCAGAGCAGCCTCACATTCCCCTATCACAACCAAGTCTTTTAACACAGAGGCCTCACCGTGTGCCTATGATTTCGCCATGCAGCCGGAGCATCGTTTGCCGATACTCTCTGAGATGGTCCTGGCCTGCCTGTCTCTGCAGCAGGCGGGCTCAACGATGAATTTGTGAAGATGCTTGAATATCAAGCTGCTCAGAAGGCCCCAAGGAAAGCATCGTCCCTCTGTCCTGAGACAAGATAGATGGGAGGGCCCATGAAGATCCCCTGGAGAAGGAAATAGCAACCCACTCCAGTATTGCCTGGGAAATCCCATGGACAGAGGAGTCTGGTGGTCTCAAAGAGTCGGACATGACTGAGCAACTGCACACAATGGGTCCAGAGTGGGCCACAGCTCAGTGCCTGGGAAGCAAGCCCTCTACTGCCCTCACAAGCCCCTGGGCTGGGGCAGCTGGCAGGGGACCTGGTGCTTGTTCCTTGCCAGTGGGGCCTGCAGCCTCTGGGACCTAGGTGGGTGGGAAGATGCAGACTGGCCTTTCACCAAGGACCCTCTCCTCTGCATAGATAATAATGTAACTCACCTGCCCCGGCCCAACACAAATCAGCTGATTTCACAGAGGCTAGCATGATGTCATCCCTCCCTAGGGGGCCTCCATGCATTCGGGCTATTTTTGTCATCAACAGTAAAAAGCCCCTGCATGAGTCACGCCATACATAGAAATCTGTCTTACTTCACTTCTGAATCGTTGCCTAAGAACGTGACAAATGGAAGGTGGCCCTGGAGAGTACTCCTGAATTGGATTGCTGCAGTGGCCAGGGCTCCACCTTCCTGCAGCCCCCGCCCCCACTCGCCGGCTCCCTCATCTCATCCATCATTTCAAGTCTCCCTGTCTGTGCCAGGAGCTAGGGGCAGAGGCCTGGAGTCTGTCCTCCAGGAACCCACCACCCATGGAGGGCAGGTCTTCAAGTAATCTTCATCCTGCACACTGAGGGCCAGGGTGGGACAGGGCTGCTCACTCGGCCTGAGGCAGGTGAGTTGGAGGGTTCCTGGGAGGAAAGACCACATGGGCCTGTGTTTGGAAGGGTAGGGCAGGGGTGAGTGAGGCCAAGATGTGCCTGCGAAGGTGGAGATCAGGAACTTTAGAGGGCCCGGAACTGAGGCCTGGTAAGGTGACAGTATAGGACAAGCTCAAGCAAGGCCTCGTCAGACCCAGCTGGGTCCTGGGCCCCAGCCCTCCTCTAGGCACGCCTGTCTCAGTCTGTGTCATCTCTAGGATGGCAGAAATGCCATCTTGAATGAAGGGGTTGGAGAGGACTGTGCTTTCAAACTCCTGCTCTCCCAGGCCTAGCCAACAAGGCTCAGGCTTCTGAACACATTCCGGTACACAGAGTTCTCTCTAGATTGGGAGACACAAGTCTAGACTGAGGCAGTCTGTTCCTAGTTTAAGGGCCCTGAACCCACAATAGGACTTTTAAAAGCAAAGGATCTTGGTTGAAGAGCAAACATTCCTCCAGGTCCTGAGAGCTGCATGATAAACTGCTTATGTTAAGAAAGAAAAGGCCAGTAAGAGTCTGTTGATGATGAACATTCAAAGAAACCTTCGGGATTATCTCCGGCCCAGATGTAGCCTGCAAGGGCTGAGTGGCTGGGAGCCAGGCTACACCTCCCTACAGGGGTGATGGCTGTCCTTACCACAGGCCGGCCCAATTGGATAGCTGCCAGCATGGCTCCCCCAGAACAAGATCCCCCATGAGTACCCATCACTCTTCACCTGGGCTGTATTTGATACCAACTGGTTCAGTTCCAACCCAGACCTGGCAAGGATATCATCCAGTAGCATATCCCTTCTTCCTTGCTTATTTGGTATTTTTGATGGGTTCACCAAGGAAGAAAGTGCTTTCTCTGTAATGTTTCTGAAGGCAGCCTGTCATCTAATAGCAATGGTGGGCACTAGTCACAGCTGGGACTGTTCTTCTTTCTATTAATACAAAGAACTTAACTACAGCCCTGACAACATCCCTAAGGACTGTGATTTTAAAGTTTTGAAAATAATATTTTAATTGACATAAATAAATATATTCAAATTGGACAGTATTTTAGAGAAGCTGTTAAAAGCAGTACAGAGAGTTCACATCGCTTTGCTCAGCTGCCCTAATGGTAACGTCTTATGTTACTTTGGTACAGGTATCAAAATCAGGTAATCACTGTTGGTGCAATACTATTAACTAAACTATATATCTGAAAATTGTGATTTTATTTCGCCATTTTATAGATGAGAAAACAGGCTCAGAGGAGTGAAGTGATTTTACCCAAGGTCCCAATTCCAGGAAGCAGAGAGGAGTTGGGATTTGAACCCAGGGTTGCTTGCCTACTCTGCCTACTCTAGCACATTTCTTCTACCAGTGACAGCTGTTGGTTGGTGTTTAAACACCACTGGCCACCATATCCATTTCCTACTGCCACTGTAGCAAATTGCTTTACGTTTAGTGGCTTAAATACAACACACCTTTATTATCTTATAGTCTCAGAGGTCAGAAGTCCAAAATTAGTTGCACTGGGCAAAAATCAAGGTGTGGGCAAGAGAGTGTTCCTGCCGGTGGCCCTGGAGGAATATCATTTCCTGGCCCTTTCCAGCTTTCAGAAGCTACAGCATTCATTGACTTGTGGCCCCTTCTTCCATCTTCAAAGCCAGGCAAGGCATCATTCTGATCTCTGCATCCATCATTACATCTCCTTCTCTGACACTTTCACATTTTAAGGACCCTTTTGTTAACACTGAGCCCATTCAGATAATCCTGGGTCATTCTCCATCTTTTATGATCATTAACTTGATCACATATAAGGTAACCTATTCACAGGTTCTAGGGATTAGGATGGGGGCATCTTTAGGAGGTCATTATTCAACCTACCTGAGCTATACAAGAGCTCAAAGTCAAGAAGAGGGATGTCAGAGAAACAAGGCATCTCACAACTGGCCCAGGCTCTCCACGGAGGCCTTTTGGAATCCTTGATGGCACAAGCTGACAAGAGAGGAAGAAAGAATGAATTTATCTTGTGGCTGCTAATGGCATATGTTCTTTGTGAAGAGAATACTGAATCTAAAGTGTGTTAACTGAAAAGAAAGTGAGAAAACAAGAAAGTGGAATTGCACCATGGCAGACTTACTTTATTTAGAGAACATTTTTTTTAAAAAATTTTTGATAGTGCCACATGCATGTGATATCTTAGTTCCCCAACCAGGGATCAAACCTGTTCCCACTGCAGTGGAAGGGTGGGTTCTTAACCACTGATACTACCAGGGAAGTCTCAGACTTACGTTATTTAGTGTGATAATCTCTAGGTGAATCCATGTTGTCATCAGCATGTCCCCAGTAGGCAGAAGCTCCAGACCAATCTGACAACTGCAAGGCCTCCACTGTTGCCAGGAATCCCAAGGCTGCCTCAGGCTTGCAGAGCCCTTTGGAGCCTATCCTGGTTCTTATTACACATCATAAGGTCAGCCTAGACTGTCTTCTCCAGGGGCCTGGGATAAGGCCTGCCAACCCTTTTTCTGGAATAGATCAGGTAGGGCCAGCAAGCCCACAGAGAGCCCTGGAACAAGATGACTTACAGAAACCCATGGAAACCCAGCCTCACTGCAGGGGGCTGCAGAGCCCCAAAATGACAATCAGCCAGGCTCTGAGCAGTCCCAACTTCCCAGAAAGGGTGGCCCCATAGCACTTGGCTTTGGCCTCCTACCTCTGGGAGGCATTCCCTGGGGCACACAGTGGTTTAGTCCTTGTTGGAACCCTCCCCTACGATGAGACATTCTCTCCTCTGTGAGATGTGTGATTAGAAACAGGCCTCCATGGCTGCAGCTTCTGTCAGCCAGTGAGGGACCCCTAAAATCACTCAGATGCAATCAACCCCCTCTGCCTTCACGTGAAAGACCTTTGGTTGCTCCAAGCCAGCTTTGGTGCCTGTCCCCACCCATCCCCACCCTGTTGAGTACACACAAATTTTCTGAGCTGAAGCAGTGAGGCAAATATGGAGGTGGCCCATCCAGAAAAGGCCTGCAGGGGCCCAGGGCAGGCAGACTGTAAGCACTGGCATCCAGTGGAATGATGAGCTCCTTCCTCCTGCTTCCTCTCTCCCCCGTGTCCCCTTCCTTTTCGAGATGTACACATATGATTTGAATCCACTGGTTGCAGTAGAAATGACAATGAAGGAAGAGGAATTGCTAACCCTAGTTCAAGAGTCATCTTCTCCAACACTTTTCAACAAGAGAGGTATCAGACCCCACAACATGGCTTGACATGCCTCAAAGTGAGAGCAAGCAGAGTCGCTGCTATTTTCCTATTCCTGCCAGCCTGCTGGCCTGAGGGGTACAGTCTGGCCTCTGCCTGCCCGGTACAGCAAGCCTGATGTTGAAAGCTAAAGTGAAAGTGATAGTCACTCAATCGTGTCTGACTCTTTGTGACCCCATGGACTGTAGCCCACCAGGCTCCTCTGTCCATGGGATTCTTTAGGCAAGAATACTGGAGTGGGTAGCCATTCCCTTCTCCAGAGGATCTCCCTGATCCAGGGATCAAACTTGGGTCTCCTACACTGCAGGCAGATTCTTTACTGTGTAAGCCACCAAGGAAGCCACTAAGTACCTGATGTTAGCCATGGCCTTTGTCCGTGGTATTCTCAGCCTTACCTTTTCAAAAGTTTTGCTTTGCCCAAGTGTAAGCCTTGGATGGTCTTTGAAACGAGCAAATGGTCAGGAGACGTAACTCCCATCAACTTCATGGATATGATTATCGGGAAGGGGGTGTCAATACAGCAACTTGACCCTGGAGCAAGCCCCATAGGCTTGGGATGCTCACACCAGGTCTGCTTGAAGAAAGTTCCAGGTAAATGTTATTACTTGACTTGTCAGGAAAGTGTAAGGGGCTGGTATAGTGATGCCTTCATGTTTCTTTTGGAAAAGGAGCACTTAGTTGGGACTGTCAGTCTCTGAAGAGAGTCAGAAAATGTGTCTTGAACTGACCTGATTCTCTCAGCCTCAGCAAAACAGGGGTTGAGGGAATGTTTGGGTTTGATGGCTTCTAAACTTTTGATGGTTTACAGATAGAGCCATGTTTCCAAAGGGCATGCCCTTACCTGGGAGTATCATTTTTTATTGAAGTATAGCTGATTTGCAATGTTGTGTTAATTTCTGGTGTATAGCAAAATGATTCAGTTATACACACATATGGACATTCTTTTTTTTTTTTCAATATCCTTTTCCTGGTTTATTCCAGCATATTGAATATAGTTCCCTGTGTGATACAGTAGTACCTCGCTGGTTATCCATTGTCTATATAATAGTTTGTATCTGCTAACCCCAAACTCCAACTACATTCCTCCCCCTACTCCACCCTTTGGCAACCACAATTCTGTTCTCTATGTCTGTGAGTCTGTTTCTATTTCATAGATAGGTTCATTTGTCATATTTAGATTCTGTCATATTTAGATTCCACGTATAAGTGATAACATGGTATTTGTCTTTTCGTCTTTTCCTTTCTGACTTACCTCACTTAGTATAATAATCTCTAGGTCCATTCATGTTGCTACAAGTGGTGTTATTTCATTCTTTTCTGTGGCTGAGTATTATTCCATTCTGTATACCAAGTTTTCTTTATCCATTCCTCTGTCAATGGACATTTAGGTTGCTTCAATGTCTTGGCTATTGTGAATAGTGCTGTTGTAAACACTGGGGTGCATGTATCTTTTTGAATTGGAATTTTGTGACTATATGCCCAGAAGTGGATTGCTGGATCATATGGCAACAGTATTTTTAATTTTTTGAGGAAGCTCCATACTGTTTTCCTTAGTGGCCATACCAACTTACATTCCCACCAGCCATGTGGGAGGGTTCTACCTGCAAACATTTTTTGACTGGTCAGGTGAATAGCATCCCAGATGCCAGGCCCAAGGCCTCGTGGCCCTGGCCTTGCAGTCACCATTGACTAAGGAGCCAGGCCTGCTGTCCCTTGCTCTGCTCCCTCTTGCATTTGGTTTTCGCAACCATGCAGCTAACACTATATTATAAGGATTTCCTCAATTTAGAAAGAGAGTGAAAACTCTGCGTCCAAATGCTTGAGCAGTCTATTTTTATGACAGTGAGGATTTCTGTGGAAAGTCACAGGGGAGCTCTGTGGGCCTCACAACCCCCAAAGGAGGAATGGGCAGGTGGTTGGAAAGACCCAGAATTCTGTGCAGGACTAGGCATTCAGCTTAAGTGTGTGTGGCCCATCCGCAGCCAGGCGCAGGAGCACCACACCTGTAAGGTGCCGAGGCTCAGACGTGCAGAGTATGTGAAGTTACGTCGAGATTAGGTTTTCTTGTGGGAATTAGATGCTGACTGGGAGGACAGGCCTTTTCAGCCCTTGAGGAAAGGACACCCGTTCAGGGCGACACTTGCAGTGGCAAGTTGCCTCTGCCCTCAAGCTTTAGTTTCCCCAGCCATAAACTAAGGGAGCCCAAGTAATGTTCATTGACTCACAGCCAGGACCATCTGGGAGCCCATCTTTAGGGCTTGGTCATGAGTTATCTCTCCTCTGCCTCCTGATGCTGTCCAGGAAGGTGACCAAATGAGGCCACACAATTCCGTTTCCATAAACACCTGGCCAGGTCTCAGGCTTTCTCTAGTGGAGAGTCCTGCATGTGGCCTCTGGGTTCAGAGTGAATCGGGAGCCTGAACCAAAGGCTCGGCTTCCCAGGCCTGCCCACCTTAGCCCAGGGAGGCCTTCAGTACAGAGTTCCTTGCGCCTGGCCTGGCCTGTCTGCCCTTCTCCAGTAAGGAGGCCTCCCATGTATCTACCTGTCCAGACATCACTGAAGGGGAGGGTGGTCCTGGGCTGTGGGTCTGCCTTTTCTCTAAAGGATTCAGAGGCAGTGCTCCCCATGCTGCCTGCTTGCAGAATGAACCTACAGGGGAAAACAAAAAAAAAAAAAAAAAAAGATG
>SJYA01003498.1:54352-106181 GCA_006410615.1 Neotragus moschatus
TGAAAAATGAACCTACAGGGAAAAAAAAAAAAAAAAAAAAAAAAAGCTGTCTTTGCTACCAGAAGGTTCAGCTAGACATTTCGTGCTGATGACTCACTTTCTCAAAATCAGTTTCTTTATTTCTTCCCAAGTAAAATCTTCCCTCCTTTTTAATGACTTAATGACCTCCAAGCTCCAGCAGAAGGACGCGGCCCCTCAGGAGGCAGTGTGTGGGCTCACCCAAGGCCCAGCAGACAGCTCAGTCAGCAGACACACTTCTCCCGTTTTGACTCCCCAGGATCGAGAGCGACAAAGGCCCAGAGACAGAAACCTCCCCGCTGGGAGGGCTTGCCCCTTAGCCAAGCTGACATCCTCCAGGAAACACCTGGGGCTTGCTGAGGCATTTTCTGCAAATGGAGTTGTATCTGACCTCATTTGGCCACTTTTTCTGGAGGGCAATTACTCCTCTCTGAACTCCTGTTGACAAGTCTATAGCTTCTTGGAAGTATCTACAAGATGCTGACGCAGCACTCCCCACCACTGTGGGCTGGGACAATCACCTCTGCTCCCTAGGGAGGCTGACCCATCCCCTACGACACAGCAGACGCTTCTCCTGCATCACTTCTGTCAAGCCTCATAGCACAGTGAAGAAGGGAAGAGAACTGTCTCCATCCTTCATGGGAGAAATGGAGGCAGCTCTTCAGAGGCAGAGCCAGGGTTCGAGCTCCCACGTAGGAAGGCTGCTCCCACATTTCTTGACTAGCCTGAGGAGCTGTCCCAAAAGCCTGGATGGCTTCTTCCTAAGCCTTGTTCCAATATTCCCAAGCTTGCAGAGGCCTTTGTTCTCACAGACAGCATCCTTCTGGGCTCCCCCTCATTTGGGATGAAGTGGGGGCTGAACAGCATCTGAAGAGTGTAATCTGGCCACTCTGCTGACCCTTCTGTCCTGAGGGGCAGGGGCCAGGAGTTTGGCCAGCCTCCAGCAGCATGGGCTCAGGGCTCAGAAAGGCGGCGGCCAGTGGTGTGATGGTGAAGGGATGGGAGGAGGGAGCCATCCTTGAAAAATGGCAATAGGGAGGAAGAAGGTGGGGTTCAGATGACCTACTCTAAGCAGAGCCAAAGAATGCTCAAACTACCGCACAATTGCACTCATATCACACACTAGTAAAGTAATGGTCAAAATCCTCCAAGTCAGGCTGCAGCAATATGTGAACCGTGAAGTTCCAGATGTTCAAGCTGGCTTTAGAAAAGGCAGAGGAACAAGAGATCAAATTGCCAATATCTGCTGGATCATCAAAAAAGCAAGAGTTCCAGAAAAACATCTATTTCTGCTTTATTGACTATGCCAATGCCTTTGACTGTATGGATCACAATATGCTGTGGAAAAGTCTTCAAGAGATGGGAATACCAGACCACCTGACCTGCCTCGTGAGAAACCTGTATGCAGGTCAGGAAGNAAAAAAAAAAAAAAAACTGGTTATAGAAGCAAAGTAAATGGGATATATGAGATGACCCTGAGATGACTCATAGGTTTCTGACTCAGACCTTGGGGTGCTGGTGGTGCCATTTTGTAAGAAAGGAAACCCAGAGGGAGCAGTATTGGGAGGTGAAGATGGAGTTTTGGAAAGTCTATAAAGTTCAAGGTGCCAATAGGGCACCCAGATGGAGGAGCCCATTAGACAGTTGGGTATTCAAGACGGGGGCTTCAGGCAGAGGGGAGGTCTAGGCAGGAGATGTCTATTTGGAAGTCACTGACTTCTAGACATTTCCTGTCCAATATAGTGGCTACTAGCCACACGGAAATGTAAACAAATTTTAATGGTCAAAAGCTGAGCACAGACCTTCTGTGTGGGATGATGAAAAAGTTTTTGGAACAGATAGTGGCGATGGTTGCACAACACTAGGAATGTAATTAATACCGAAATGTACACAAACAGAAGCTAAAATGCCAAATTATATATATATATGTATACCACAACCTTAAAATAGACAATAAAAACTATTCATTATGATTTAAAATTCAGATCCTTGCTCATATGAGCCATGGATCCAGTAGCTGAGTAGCCACATGTGACTTAGGGTACTGTGTTGGACAACACAGATATGGCTCATTCCCACTGTCACAGAAAGTCCTATTAAGCAGCACTACTGTGGCGAGTGACTGTAAGACTGCTGGGTAGTATGGAAGGAGAGGAAAACGGAAGCAGGGGGGACAGCCCTGGGAGGAGCTCGACCTTTGAGGGTCAGGCAGGAGATGGTGATGGGGACTTGGACAAGTGCTGATGGAGAGCTCTATAGAGTGCTAAGGGAGCCNCAGCACTACTGTGGCGAGTGACTGTAAGACTGCTGGGTAGTATGGAAGGAGAGGAAAACGGAAGCAGGGGGGACAGCCCTGGGAGGAGCTCGACCTTTGAGGGTCAGGCAGGAGATGGTGATGGGGACTTGGACAAGTGCTGATGGAGAGCTCTATAGAGTGCTAAGGGAGCCTAAAAGCCAACAGTCAACCACATGCTAGAAAATATGACTGACCTGCTGTTTCCTCTAATACTCCATGCTTTCCTACCCCCAGGCCTTTCTCCATGAAATCCCTTCTGCTGATAACACTCATTGCCACCCCTACTCCTGTCCAAATGTTGATGGCCCCACATTGCTTTTTTCTTTTTTCAGATTGGGACATGCAAAAAGATTTTCATGAGGAAGTCAGTCTGTGCATTGGTATGTGGTGTAGCACTGTGTTCCAATCTTGGGGTGCCAGCCTCTGGAACCCAGGAGAGAAGACCTTCATAGTAGCCTTGGGGATGCTCAGAGAAAATAAAAGAGAGAGGGTTAGGTGATGAAAGGTCCCGGGCGAGAGTCCTACAGGCAGTGGTAGAGAAGCAGACACTGACTGGGAGGGCAGCATCCAGCCCAAGAAGGCTGCTGCCAGCTGCCTACCCCTGGGAGTGGAAGGGGCCAGGACAAGGATGCCCAGCTGCACTGTGTGTAGGTACATGCTGGCCTGTGCTTGGGGCCCAGCTCTGGGGAAGTCTGGCCTGCAGCCCTGCCCAGGCAGCCCTGATCCAGGTGGGGTTTCTTTGTTGAGCTGTGCTGAGCACAGAGGTGGGCTGGTCCTGCGGGTTGCCCTTGCTACTCTAAGATGCAGCCTGCACTCTCTGGGAGAGGCCTCACTGAGCCAGCAAGCATTCAGCTACTTGCCCAGTGGGCTCAGTGTTTAGACTTGGACTGAGCCTCCAGCTGGTGCCCTGGTTCAAGTGGAATCAGCCAGTGCCCCCTGGCAGCACCTCCTCTGCTCTGCCAACCCAGGCTGTGCATCCAGGAGAGGGACACTTATGGGTCTGCCAGATGCCGCCAGCATCTCTGCTTCCCTCACTTTTAAACTGCAGTCCCTCAAGGAGTGCCAAGCTGTGTGGAAGCAGGCTGAGTGTCCACAAAGATCCCTGGTTGAGTTCAGCGCAACCAGTTTTCCCTTGCACTGGCTAGTTCTGTGTTGATTCAAGTAGAGACAGTCCATGCTTGTCAGGAATATCCCGGGTTCCCTGATAACCATTTGGCAAGCCTTGCTCTCTGCCGATCCAGCTTGGAGCTGCGCGTTCTCCACGTAGACACAGGCTGCAGGTCCTCCAGCAGTCCTGGACCAGCCATGCACTGGATGCAAAATGCAGAGCTGGATGAAGCACAAGCTCTGGGTAGAGACATGGCTGGGTCTGCACAGAAACAGACCTTGCTGTCCAGGTAAAGGTGAAGCCCCAGAGGAGATGGTCTCCTTAGATGAAGTTGTATCTGTCCTGAACATGATTATATCCGCAGAGATTGAGGCTCTGTCTACCCAGAAGGAGCTTGTGTCTGCAGAGAACTAGCCATCTAGGATAGAACATTTCCTAGAATTTTTACTGGTATTGAACTGAATCTCTAACTCAATTTGGAGAGAATTGACATTTTAGCATATTAAATGTTCTTCCCAGTGGTCACATACGGCTGTGAGAGTTGGACCTCAAAGAAGGCAGAGCGCCAAAGAATTGATACCTTTGAACTATGGTGCTGGAGAAGACTCCTGAAAGTCTCTTGGACTGCAAGGAGATCAAACCAGTCAATCTTAAGGTAGATCAATCCTGAATATTCACTGGAAAGACTGATGCTGAAGCTGAAACTCCAGTATTTAGGTCATCTGATGCAAACAGATAACTCATTGGAAAAGTCCCTGAAGCTGGGAAAGATTGAAGGTAGAAGGAGAAGAGGTCATCAGAGGATGAGATAGCTGGATGGCATCACCGATGCAATAAACATGAACTTAGGCAAACTCTGGGAGATGGTGAGGGACAGGGAGGCCTGGAGTGCTGCAGTCCATGGGGTCACAAAGAGTCGGATGTGACTGGACGACTGAACAACAAAAATAGCATTTCATACTTTTTACTGTGGAAGTCTCTCACATGTTTTCACAGGTTTGCCCCCAAGCATTTCATATCTTTTGTGCTATTTTTTAAAGTAATTTTTAATTTTAATTTCAGATTGTTCATTGGTAATAAATAGGAATAAAACTGATTTTTATATATTGTATCCCATAACTTTGCTAAACTTACACATTAGCTTCAGTAGCATTTTTGTAGATTCCATCATATTTTCTACATAGATAGTTTATTGGTTGTGAATAGACAGTCATATTGGTTGTGATCGTAGACAGTTTGCTTCTTCCTGTCCAGTCTCTATTGCCTTCTCTCTCTTCCTCCTCTCCCTTCTTTCCTTGCTTTCTTTTTTTTAATCTTTTTTTTTCCCTAACTATAACCCTTTTTAAAAATCCTAGGCCTTTTCTTAAGATAGACTTGAAATTTAAAACTTCACTTATTTTTTATGTGGCCTGCACAGTATGGAAAGAGTTCAAAGAGGTGTAAAACCAGGGCTCTGGCCCTACTTCAGCTGCTGACTCACACAGGGATCCTCTTCCTTCTCTGCCTCAGTCACTGCCTTAGTTTCTTCATCTCTAAAATGGGGATCATATTTTTAACAGTCAGGAAATGACTTTGAAAACATCCTAAGTGCTGTGAAAAGGATTGCCCATTTCTGAGCAGCAATATGGTCCCAATATCAGAACCCTCATGTTTGCCCTTCTGCAGCAGTAGTGGCTTATCCATTTGTTTGTTCAGACCCTGAGGTGGTGAATGGGCTAAAGAGAAGATGTGGCAAGGCAGGAGGGAAGATAATAAGACCTTCCATTTTCTAAAGATCTCTAAGAAGCTCTTCAAAGGATAGAGTGTGTTGTTAAGTTGCTTCAGTCATGTCTGATTCTTTGTGACCCCCATGGACTGTAGCCTACCAGGCTCCTCTGTCCATGGGATTCTCCAGGCAAGAATACTGGAGTGGGTTGCCATTTCCTTCTCCAGGGGATCTTCCTGACTCAGGGATTGAACCCAAGTCTCTTACATCTCCTGCACTGGTAGGCGGGTTCTTTACCACTAGCACCACCTGGGAAGTCCCAAAGGGTAGAGAACACAGCATCATTCCCAGCTCTTCCCAGTACTGTCGGATGCTGAGCCTGGGGACTTCTTTCTTCCTGGGTCCACTGAGGAGTGAGCTACCACTTTGGGCTTGCTGCCTACAGCCTCAAGAAACTTATACGCTGGATAAAGGGGACCATAGGCAGAGTGAGGAAGGATTGGCCACATCTGTCTACTATCATAAACACCGCAGCTGTATAACTGACTCACTCTGTGTCCCATCTAAGAACTAGTGCTTATTAGCAATCCCTCAGCAGGAACAGAAAACATGTTTGTTTCTTATGCTACTGTGTCTGAAAAGTGTGGGAAACTACAAGCATTTTCTGATGCTGAATAAATGGATGAGCAGAAGGCTAATAGGCAGATTAACAACAGTAAGATGATGGACTAGGAAGCCCTCCACCCTCCTTCCCCTCACAAACACACCAATTCAGCAACTGTTCAGGGACACATTCCCTTTGTAAGAAATCCAGAAGCCAATTAAAATGCTTCTGCACCCCAGGCAAATATAATACAAGACTCACAGAGAAAGACATATATGCTGAGAACTATAAAATATTGATAAAGAAAACTGAAAATCATTCAAAGAATGGAAATAGACCCCATGTTTTGGGATTGGAAGAATATTGTTTGCATGACCATGCTACTCAAAGCAACCTATAGCTTTAATGTTCAGTTCAGTTCAGTCGCTCAGTCGTGTCTGACTCTTTGTGACCCCATGAATCACAGCACGCCAGGCCTCCCTGTCCATCACCAACTCCCAGAGTTCACTGAGACTCACGCCCATCGAGTCAGTGATGCCATTCAGCCATCTCATCCTCGTTTGTCCCCTTCTCCTCCTGCCCCCAATCCCTCCCTGCATCAGAGTCTTTTCCAATGAGTCAACACTTCGCATGAGGTGGCCAAAGTACTGGAGCTTCAGCTTTAGCATCATTCCTTCCAAAGAAATCCCAGGGCCGATCTCCTTCAGAATGGACTGGTTGGATCTCCTTGCAGTCCAAGGTACTCTCAAGAGTCTTCTCCAACACCACAGTTCAAACGCATCGATTCTTCGATTCTTCGGCGCTCAGCCTTCTTCACAGTCCAACTCTCACATCCATAGCTTTAATGTAATCCCTGTCAAATTACCCATGACATTTTTCACAGTACTAGAACAAATAATCCTAAAATTTATATGGAACCACAAAAGACCCGTAACTGCCACAGCAATCATGAGTAAAAAGAACAAACCTGGAGGCATAACCCTCCCAGACTTCAGGCAATACTACAAAGCTACAGTAATCAAAACTGCGTGCTACTGGCACAAAAACAGATATATAGATCAATGGAACAAAATAGAGAACCCAGAAATAAACTCACACACCTCTGAAGAAATAATCTTTGACAAAGAGACAAGAATATACAATGGCAAAAAGACAGTCTCTTCAGCAAGTGGTGTTGAGAAAGCTGGACAACTGCATGCATAAATAAATAATAGTGCATAATTATTAATAATACATAATTATCAATAATATAATAAAATCAACAAATCAATGAAGTTAGAATACTCCCTCTCACCATACACAGAAACAAACTCAAAATGGCTCAAAGAGTTAAACAAAAGACGTGACACCATAAAACTCCTAGAAGAGAACATACGCAAAACATTCTCTGACATAAATCATACCAATGTTTTCTTTAAGTGAGTATCCAAAAGCCATTGAAATAAAAGCAAAAATAAATAAATGGAACCCAATCAACCTTATTAGCTTTTGCACAGCAAAGGAAGACATAAACAAAATGGAAAGACAACTTACAGACTGGGAAACAAACACAAAATTGTAAATCAGCTATATTTCAGTTAAAAAAGCAGACTCAGCAAGACCAGCAGGGAGATTTTGGACACTCTTGCCAGAGTCCCTGCCCCCACTGCAGTGACCCGATCATAAAGCATCTGGGGGGAAAGCACTGAGTAAGGCAGGAAGATGGAGCAGCTGGAAAAGCCCAAGTTGTGGGCTGGCCTCAGGCACATGGCTCGACATTTCCAGGCCTCCAGTGACACAAATGGGTACTTGGGTCCAACTTAAAGTCTGAATCCTGCATATTTCAAAGATTAGGGTATATACAGTGCAGAGACACTTTAGTTATTCCAAGGTCATTTAGCTGGTGACCTAATAGAAAGTCATCAGCCTCAGAAAGGCCTCTAAAGAGCTGGCATTGTCCTGTCTCCTGCCCTTTCTTCACCAGAGAGCTCTGCAGATTTTGCACATGGTCTGTGGCTCTTCCATTTACATGTCTAATAAGCTCTGCTGCTAAGTCCCTCATCCTGTAGCACATAGAAGCAGCAAACAGGACCAGAGCTACTAGAAATGAGACTGACAGACATCAGAAATGGCATCTGACAGTGAGGAAAGAGGCAGCAATATTGTACAAAGCAGATTCAAAAG
The DNA here is from genome assembly GCA_006410615.1 of Neotragus moschatus. Classification (NCBI taxonomy): domain Eukaryota; kingdom Metazoa; phylum Chordata; class Mammalia; order Artiodactyla; family Bovidae; genus Neotragus; species Neotragus moschatus. Next base: position 62,247 of record SJYA01003498.1, read on the forward strand.
AAGAGGTTCAGCCACTTGGGATCATTTATCATAGGAACAAAGAGTATGATGATGCTAGATAAATGAGGTGATACTGGACTTTCTTTGCCAACTGTGATTTTCCAAGTTACCTCTTGAAACAACTAAGCTTATCTTTCTGGACTTAAGCACTTTGTTCAAGACGAGTATTAGGGTTTAAGGAGCAGAAATCATTTGCCATCATATATACAGGGAGATTATGCTACTGATCTAACATTAGAAGGACTACGAACTCCAGTGTTTTGACTGAAGTGAGGTTGGGTGAATGCTTCACATTCTTTAATCCAGCCCCACTTTTAAATTACAGAGTTTAATGGGGGAGCCAAATGGCCTCAGCTAGAGCTGGGAATCAGAAAGTGAGCCATGTATTTCCTTGCCTCAATCAGGAGCACAGCTTACCACTAGGACCATAGCCTAGTGCACTCAGTTGAGTACTGTCCCCCTGTCCTCTCCAGCACTGCAAAATACATGCCTATCCCAAACTAGTGAATGTTGCCTTATTTGGAAATGGAGGCTTTGTAAATGTAATTCTTTAAATTAAGATGAGGTCATACCAGATTAGAGTAGGCCCTACTCCAATAACTAGCATCCGTCTAAGAAGGAAATGCAAAATGCCAGGCTGGATCAAGCACAAGTTGGAATCAAGATTGCAGGGAGAAATATCAATAACCTTAGATATGCAGATGACACCACCCTTATGGCAGAAAGCAAAGAAGAACTGAAGAGCTTCTTGAAGAAAGTGAAAGAGGAGAATGAAAAAGTTGGCTAAAACTCAACATTCAGAAAACTAAGATCTGGTCCCATCACTTCATGGTAAATAGACGGGGAAACAATGCAAACAGTGACAGACTTTATTTTGAGGGGGCTCCAAAATCACTGCAGATGGTGACTGCAATCATGAAATTAAAGATGCTTGCTCCTTGGAAGAAAAGCTATGACCAACCTAGACAGCATTTTAAAAAGCAGAGACATTACTTTGCCAACAAAAGTCCGTCTAGTCAAAGCTATGTTTTTTTCAGTAGTCAAGTATGGATGTCAGAGGTGGACTATAAAGAAAACCGAGCGCTGAAAAAATGATGCTTTTGAGCTGTGGTGCTGAAGAAGACTCTTGAGAGTCCCTTGAACTGCAAGGAGATCCAACTAGTCCATCCTAAAGGAGATCAGTCCTGGGTGTTCATTGGAAGGACTGATATTGAAGCTGAAACTCCAATACTTTGGCTACGTGATGCACCTCCTTGGAAAAGATTCTAATGCTGGTAAAGATTGAAGGTGAGAAGAGAAGGGAACAACAGAGGATGAAATGGTTGGATGGCATTACCGACTCAATGGACATGAGTTTGAGCAAGTTCTGGGAGTTGGTGATGGACAGGAAAGCCTGGCGTGCTGCTGTCCATGGGATCACAAAGAGTCAGACATGACTGAGTGACTGAACTGAAGAAAGAAAAACAGACACAGACACAGGGAGAATGCCACGTGAAGATGGAGGCAGAGACTGGAACATCAAGGACTGTCAGGAAACAGGAAAAGGCAGGAGGAAGAGAGACCCTTCTCTAGAGCCTTCAAAGAGAGCATGACCAGTGAACACCGTGATCTCAGACTTCTAGTCTCCAGAAATGTGAGAGAAGAAATGTCTGTTGTTTTAAACCACCTCACTTGTGGCATTATGCTATGGCAGTCATAGGCAGCTACTACAGTCTGCATTTTTAAAAATCAGTGCAAGGTTCAAACAACACTACTGAAAGATTCCTGAGACCTAAACCAACCTGGACCACTAACATGGGTTTTAAGTTTACATATTGAGACATTACAACCAAAACATGGCAAGTATATACTATAAAGAGACAATTTAAAAGGCATAGCAGTGCTAAAAAAAATAAACTGTATATCTCAGTGGACCAAAAATGGAGCATAAACACATCTGCTAAGTAGGGATAAAGCCACAGGCCAGCTGAGGTCTGGATCTAGAAGCAGACAGAGACAACCAGGTGTTCTTCTATGGGGTAATGAGAAGAGTCTGGAATTTACTGCTTGAAATCAGATCCTAGTGTGGCACTTCTCCATTCAAGAAAGCATTTATAAATACTACAGCCACCCCACTAACTGGGGCTATAGTTCACATCAAGCTGAAAACCTAGTGATGTAGGGTGAACCAAACACAAGCTGACAGCCAGGACCTGGCTCAGGATGTCTATAAATCCAGCAGCATTCCCCAAATCACAGAGGGATGGAGGCCTTGAGCAACCAACTTACAACATGATTCTTGACTCTAGGATGCTAGGTGGAGACATTAGCAAGACTGCTAAACAGGAGGGGACGTGGGCACAGAAAAGATGAAAATGCACTGCTACATGAGATGAACCAAAATTTCACAACACATCACAAGGGACTTCCCTGGCAGTCCAGTGGTTGACATATTGCAGGGAACGCAAGTTCGATCCCTAGTCAGGGAACTAAGATCCCACATAGGGCATTGCACAGTCAAAAAAATAAAAACACATCAGGAACACTAATGCTAGGTGTGTCAGCTTAAAAAAACCAACACTAATGAGATGAATTTTCTACCAATAAAATGAAAATAATACTGCAATCTGAAAATGACTTAGTAAAATATATGTTTAGGATCTTCAAAGAAATAACATCTATTTTTTTAAAAGCTAAGAAATTCTGGACCAAACTAGACATAAATAAAAGAAGAACAAGTAGACATGAAAAAGAACCATTTAGATATTACGAAAATTTCTTCTTATATTTGCTCCTCTCACATTATAAGATCTCTAAGATGCTTGACCTAGTTCATCTAATCCAACAACCCTATATCATTTTCTTGGTAGTGTTTATCTTTTGCTTACCTAGACCCACTTCTGCTCTGGCAGACTCCTTAATTTTGGCTAGAACTGGTTTAAGGATCAGGTAAGCAAGCAACTAATCTATAAGAGTTGGCCAAATATCACTGGATACACTGTATGTTGACACTCTCTGTCTCTCTCTCTCTGTCTCTCTGTCTCTCTCTCTCTCTCTCTTTAGTTGCTAATTTGTGTCCAACTCTTGTGACCCTATGGACTGCAGCCTGCCAGGCTCCTCTCTCCATAGGATTCTCCAGGCAAGAATACTGGAGTGCCATTTCCTTCTCCAGGGGATCTTCCCAACCCAGGAATCAAAACAGGGCCTCTTGCATTGCAGGCAGATTCTTTACCAACTGAGCTATGAGGGAAGCTTGTCGAATTATTCACACACAAGCAGACCCTCAGTGTCATATCCCTTACCCTGCCCTTTCTTCTCTACTCATTCTCAACTCCCTGTCTTGTGTGCAGTCCTCAAAATCCCATTCTTTACCACATGAGCACCTCTCACTTTCAGCATCTATGTGTAGTCCCTGCTGACTAACAGGGGTTCCACAGTTCCTATGATACAGTGACTAACTCCACAAGTTCCCTTTTGTGTACTCATTCATACGCGTTTGAAAGACCAGTAGTTCTCAAAGTCCATTGGGTCACAAAGAGTTGGACATGACAGAACGACTGAACTGAACTGAACTGACCAGCAGCATCACCATTACCTAAAAACTTGTTAGAAATGCAAACTTTTGCCCTCCACCCTAGACTTACTGAGTCAGAATCTCTGGGGTGGCACCCAGAAGTTTGTAGTGTAACAAGCCCTTGGATGATTCTGATGTATGCTCAAATTTGAAAACTGCCCTCACAGACATTTGTGTAAGAAGTGCTTACAACATGTCAGGCACCACACTCAATGCTGGTCATACTCTCTTGGTGTTACAGCTGTTTTTTTGAAAGCCTCCATGGGACCATGTAGGAGATTCAGGGACTCCCAGAGTGGTGATCAGTATGGCATGGACTAAGCAAAGGAAACTGAATTGAACTGAACTGAAGCAAAGGAAAAGAAAGAGAAACATATATGTGACTGACAGGGCTGAAGCAAAGAGTCAGTCAGTCAGTTCAGTTGCTCAGTCATGTTCGACTTCTTTGCTACCCCATGGGTGGCAACACAACAGGCTTCCCTGTTCATCACCAACTCCCAGAGCTTGCTCAAGTTCGTGTCCATCTAGTCGGTAATACCATCCAACTGTCTCATCCTCTGTTGTTCCCTCTCCTCCTGCCTTAGGTCTTTCCCAGCGTCAGGATCTTTCCCAGTGATGCAGTTCTTCACATCAGGTGGCCAAAGTATTGGAGTTTCAGCTTCAGCATCAGTCCTTCTGTTGAATAGTCAGGACTGATTTCCTTTAGGATGGACTGGTTGGATCTCCTTGCAGTCCAAGAGATGCTCAAGAGTCTTCTCCAACTCCACAGTTCAAAAGCATTGATTCTTCACTCAACTTTCTTTATAGTCCAACTCTCACATCTATACATGACTACTGGAAAAACAATAGCTTGGCTAGACGGACTTTGTTGCCAAAGTAATGTCTCTGATTTTTAATATGCTGTCTAGGTTGGTTATAGCTTTTCTTCCAAGGAGCAAGCATCTTTTAATTTCATGATTGCAGTCACCATCTGCAGTGATTTTGGAGCCAAAAGAATAAAGTCTGTCACTGAAGCAAAGAGTACAAGAGAGGAAAGAGAAGGACTATTAATGGTACTTGTCCAGAGCTGGGTAACAGATGTAATGATTGTAGACTGTCTAAGATGAATAAACAGAGTCCTACAGGGGCTTAAAAGCTCAAATAAATACTTTTAGCCCCTGAAGCCTGGTGCTGGAGAGGTAATGGAAGAGGCAGAGAGGGTGTTATACATTTGCTGATACCAAGCGAAGTTGAATCGTGTCAGGACTATGTCCATGCTGAGTAATTCCTCTTGACAAACAGTAGTTCAGCAATGGACCAATGCAGAAGGCATTTGCTGAGCTTCTCTCTGAGAATGCAGAAATGAAGTGTCCATGGTCCCTTCCCATCAACAGCTCCCAGTTACTTGGGGGCAGACACGGAACCAGTGCCTATGGTGCAGTGCAGCCACACACTCCAAGAGAAAGTCGTGCGGGTCCCAGGGGAAGGCTTTTGAGATATTTGAAGGATGGTTGAGAATCACCAGGCAGAAAAGAGTTTGCCAAGCAGAGGCGATGGCTTGTGTGACAATATATATAGGAGGGGGGTGAAAGGAAAAAACAAAAGGTTTGGGAAGGCTGGGGTGTGAAAGTAGGTAACAGTGAACATCAAGAGAAAAGGCAGGAGGCAGATGGGATTGTAATGGGTTGTGGCACTGGGTTTCATCCTGTAGGTGGTGGAGAGTCACTAAATACTAAAGAGCAGAGGGGCAATGTGGCAGACTTAATGGGTTACCAAGAGCATGTTGAGGACTGTGGAGACAGTGGCCCTGAGACTGGAGGCAGTGAGGCCAGGAAGCTCATGGGGAGGCTGTTTCAATAGTCCTGAAGAAAGCTGATATGGATCCGAGCAGGGTCATTGGCCCCAGCACAGAATGAAGAGAATGGATTTGAGAGTTCCTATCAGGACCAGGTTATGTGCAGGGCTCTGGGGTCACATCAGGTGAAGCAAATACATCCCCTCCTCCTTCCTTCAAGAGCTTAGCATGCAGGAGGAAGCCTAAGATAAAGGGACATCATGCAAGAGAAATTGACTTCTTTCTCCTTGTGTGATGTACTACTTTCCTATAACAAATCATCACCAACTGAGTGGCTTAAAATAACATGAATGCACTGTCTTACAGTTCTGGAGGGCAGAAGCCTGAAATGAGTTGGTGGTGCTGTCTTCCTTACGGAGGTTCTAGGGGAGAATCCAATTATTTGCCTTTTCCAGTTTCTAGAGTGCCCACAACATGGGACTTGGCTCATGGCCCCACATCATTCTTACCTCTGCTTCTTTCATCACAGTACTTTCTTTGACTCTGACCCTCCTGCATCCCTCTTATAAGGACACTTGGATGATTAGGGTCGACACAGAAAATCCAGGATGATCTCCCCATCTTACGATCCTTAAGTCAATCCCCTTTGCAAAGTCCCTTTTCCCATCCCAGGTAATGTATTCACAGGCCCTGAGGATTAGGACGTGGACAACAGTGGGAGGCCATTATTTAACCAACCACATATGAGAAGGATTCTTATGTTTTCATGAGTAAATAATGAAAAGGTAATGGTCCACTCTGTTGGGGGGCTTGCTAACTGCTGTCCATTTTTGTTTCATTCTCACAGGGACTCTAAGAGGCTGTGTTGCATTCTTATCCTTCCAGTGGCCAAAACAACCCAACTAGCACATGTCAGGTTGAGGGATTTCCTATTCTTGGGGCTCTACCTTCCACCTCCATCAGTTCAGTTCAGTCACTCAGTCATGTCCAACTCTTTGCCACACCATGAACCACAGCACGCCAGGCCTCCCTGTCCATCACCAACTCCCGGCGTCCACCCAAACCCATGTCCACTGAGTCGGTGATGCCATCCAACCATCTCATCCTCTGTCATCCCCTCTCCTCTTGCCCTCAATCTTTCCCAGCATCAAGGTCTTTTCAAATGAGTCAGCTCTTCACGTGAGGTGGCCAAAGTATTGGAGTTTCAGCTTCACATCAGTCCTTCCAGTGAACACTCAGGACTGATTTCATTTAGGAAGGACTGGTTGGATCTCCTTGCAGGCCAAGGGGCTGTCAAGAGTCTTCTCCAACACCACAGTTCAAAAGCATCAATTCTTTGGCACTCAGCTTTCTTTATAGTCCAACTCTAACATCCATACATGACTACTGGAAAAACCATAGCCTTGACTAGATGTACCTTTGCTGACAAAGTAATATCTCCNTGTCAAGAGTCTTCTCCAACACCACAGTTCAAAAGCATCAATTCTTTGGCACTCAGCTTTCTTTATAGTCCAACTCTAACATCCATACATGACTACTGGAAAAACCATAGCCTTGACTAGATGTACCTTTGCTGACAAAGTAATATCTCCACTTTTTAATATGCTGTCTAGGTTGGTCATAGCTTTCCTACCAATGAATAAGCATCTTTTAATTTCATGGCTGCAGTCACCATCTGAAGTGATTTTGGAGCCCCAAAAAGTAAAATCAGCCACTGTTTCCACTTGTTTCCCCATATATTTCCCGTGAAGTGATGGGACCAGATGCCATGATCTTCATTTTCTGAATGTTGAGCTTTAAGCCAACTTTTTCACTCTCCTCTTTCACTTTCATCAAGAGGCTTTTTAGTTCCTCTTCACTTTCTGCCATAAGGGTAGTGTCATCTGCATATCTGAGGTTACTGATANGTCTTTCCCATTCTGTTGTTTTCCTCTATTTCTTTGCATTGATCACTAAGGAAGGCTTTCTTATCTCTCTTTGCTATTTTTTAGAACTCTGCATTCAGATGCTTATATCTTTCCTTTTCTCCTTTGTTTTTCTCTTCTTTTCTTTTCACACCTATTTGTAAGGCCTCCTCAGACAGCATTTTGCTTTTTTGCATATCTTTTTCTTGGGGATGGTCTTGATCCCTGTCTCCTGTACAATGCCTTCATATCTGGTTCTAAACAATCAACCACTGTGGTTACAAAGCTCTGTGCTAATGTTTCATCTTCTACTTTTCTATTTTTGAAAATAGCTTTATCTTTTTTGCAGAAAAAAAGGTACATGCCATTTAAAAACAGCAAACAATATTGAAAGTACAAAAAAAATAAAAATAAAAATCACACCCAGATCTCATTTTCCAAGGATAGTTATTCTTAACATTTGGTGTACATACTCCAGACTGCTGTCTATACATCATAGATATTGTTCTAGAAAGCACTTTATCTCCATTCTACATCATGAATATCTCCTCTATCAATACTTGTAAAGTCCTCAAAATGGGCTTGTTGGGTCAAAGGCTGTGCACATGATACTACTGATATACATTGCCCAATAGTCTTCAAAAATACACAAATTTATACTACCAGAAGTGCACGAAATTCACCAGTTTAGTCAAGACTTTAAACTTTTGGCAATTTGATAGGTGAAAAATAAGATATTTTCTTGGCATTGCTTTGATTATTGGTGATAGTATCTTTCCACATATTTATTGACCATCTGTACTCATTCTCTTGGGGAATGGTGTTTTCTGGGCCTTTGCCTATTTTCTTTGGGATGTTTTTCTCTTCCTTATGGATTTCTAAGAGCTTGTTGTAGAAAGGGCTTTAAATCCTGTCTCATATCTATTCAAAATATTTTTGTCGCATAGAGATATGACATACATATTTAATACATTAATACATGGAATAGTCTACATAGCATATAGCATAAAGATATATACTTAAAATACAAATGCATTGCATGTAATAAATTACATATGTATATAATTATATTTCATACATCACATTTATAATAAATATGATAAATTATAAATATTACATATTGTTTATGGCATTTTTCCCCTAAAAGATTTTTATTTATATGTAGTCAAATTGGTAACCTTTTTCTATATGACTTCAAGGTATTTTTTTAAGCTTTTTATTTTGTATTGGAGTATTAGTTCATATCAGTTCAGTCACTCAGTCGTGTCTGACTCTTTGCGACCCCATGGACTGCAACACGCCAGGCTCCCCTGTCCATCACCAACTTCTGGAGACTAATCAAACTCATGTCTATCATGTCAGTGATGCCATCCAACTATCTCACCCTCTGTCATCCCCTTCTCCCACCTTCAATCTTTCCCAGCATCAGGATCTTTTCCAGTGAGTGAGTTTTTCACNCATGGACTGCAACACGCCAGGCTCCCCTGTCCATCACCAACTTCTGGAGACTAATCAAACTCATGTCTATCATGTCAGTGATGCCATCCAACTATCTCACCCTCTGTCATCCCCTTCTCCCACCTTCAATCTTTCCCAGCATCAGGATCTTTTCCAGTGAGTGAGTTTTTCACATCAGGTGGCCAGAGTATTGGAGTTTCAGCTTCAGCATCAGTCCTTCCAATGAATATTCAGGACTGATTTCCTTAGGATGGACTGGTTGGATCTCCTTGCAATCCAAGAGACTCTAAAGAGTCTTCCCCAGCACCACAGTTCAAAAGCATCAATTCATCGGTGCTCAGCTTTCTTTATAGCCCAATTTTCACTATTGGAATATAGCCTATTAACTATGTTATGATAGTTTCAGGTGGACAGCAGAGGGACTCAGCCATACATACACATGTATTCATTCTCCCCCATACTCCCCTCCCAACCTGGCTGCCACAAAACATTGAGCAGAGTTCCCTGTGCTGAACTCTGCTATACAGTAGGACCTTGTTGGTTATCCATTTTAAGTATAGCAGTGTGTACATGTCCATCCCAAATTCCCTAACTATCCTTTCCCCCATCTTCCCCCCTGTGACATCAAGGCTTTATTTCATCTTTGGAAAAGCCTTCCCAAACCCCAAAATATAACTTGTATAATAAGAAGAGTTAATACAAGTTATATAATGAAAATCTGTAGCTTCCCTCATAGCTTAGTCAGTAAAGAACCTGCCTTCAGTGCATGAGACCTGGGTTCAATTCCTGGGTCAAGAAGATTTCCTAGAGAAGGAAATGGCAACCTACCCCATTATTCTTTCTTGGATAATCCCATGGACAGAGGAGCCTGGCAGGCTATAAGCCACTTGGTCACAAGAGTCAGACATGACTTAGCGACTAAACCACCACCAATGAGAAAAACTCCGTGATGTGATGTGACTTACAATTTTCTATGTGAAGTGAACATCACTGAGTCGTGTCTGACTCTTCACTACCCCATGGACTATACAGTCCGTGGAATCCTCCAGGCCAGAATACTGGAGTGGGTAGCCTTTCCCCTTCTCCATGGGATCTTCCCAACCCAGGGATCGAACCCAGGTCTCTCGCATTGCAGGCGGATTCTTTACCAGCTGAGCCATAAGGGAAGCCGAACAATACTGGGGTAGGTAGCCTATCCCTTCTCCAGAGGATCTTCCTAAACCAGGAATCGAACCAGGATCTCCTGCATTGCAGGCAAATTCTTTACCAACTGAGCTATCAGGGAAGCCCTATTTTCTACATAGCCATTTTGAAATAGCCATCACCACTTATGGAATAATGTGGCCTTTCAACACTGATTTGAAATATCAACTTCATCATATACTAAATTTGCATATACATTTGGGTATATATGGGGACATTATGCTTTAATCAATTGATCTGTTGGGTGTTTTCTCTATGTAAGAACTTTACAATATGCTTCTCTATCCAACAGGGAGAATTTGTCCTCATTGCCTTTCTTTCTGAGTATTCTTGCCATGTACTTTTTCTTCTAGATGATCTTTTGAATAACTTTATCCAGTTTCAAGAATGCCTCTAGAAGTTTTGAGATTTTATTGAATGTATAGTTCAATTTTTAACAATTGATGTATTTTCAAGATTGAATCTTCATATCTAAGAACAACACATTTCTCTATATACCAGGCCTCCCTTTACGCCCTCTAATGGAGCTTTGTATTTCCTATTGTTGTTGGGAAAGATTGAAGGTAAAAAGAGAAGAGGATGGCAGAGGATGAAATGATTAGATAGCATCACCAACTCAATGGACATGAACTTGAGCACACTCCAGGAGATAGTGAAGTTCAGGCAAGCCTGGCATGCTGCAGTCCATGGAGTCACAAAGAGTTGCACATGACTTAGCAACTGAACAACAGCGACAAGTTTCCCAAGGTCCCTAAGACTACCCAATAAACTGCCACAGGCCCTTGACTGAGGTGTATTCCTAGGTGCCCACCCCATGCTCACCTGCTGCCATCCACCATCAGCAGATACACCAAACTGTCTTTAATTCACTGCCCCCATGGGTGCTCTGAAAATGAAGTGAAGTCGCTCAGTCATGTGCAAGTCTTTGCAAGCCCATAGACTGTACCCTACCATAGACTGTAGTCTACCATAGACTGTAGCCTACAGCCTTCTCTGTCCATGGGATTTTCCAGGCAAAAGTACTGGGGTGGGTTGCCATTTCCTTCTCCAAGGGATCAAACCCGGGTCTCCCGAATTGCAGGCAGATGCTTTACCCTTTGAGCCACCAGGGAAGCTCCAATGGGTGCTCTGTCTGTGTGCAAAGCACACATTTGACCAGCTCACTCTGTGAAAAGTGATGGCTTCTGTTACCCACCCAGTGGAGAACTGTCCCTTGCATCTTTCATTCACGTCCTCAGGACCAGATCAAGCCTCTTCAGGGCAAAGTGAATCAAGCCTTCAAGGGCTCAGGACAGTGACTATTCCATGGTCATTGGTCCATGACTAAAATCCAAGAAGCCGGAGCTAGTCCAACCTCATCATTCTTCAGGTGGGGAAACTGAGGCCCAGGAAAGTCATATCTCCAATCACCAGCAGGATTGAATCTAAGTCTTTTGATCCCCTGCATCCTCCACCCCACCAGCCTTCCCCAGTATCCCCCTCTCAAAATCGCCTTGACAAAAACTCAGGTTGCAACTAACAGCCCCATTAGTGGTACAAATGTGGCAGTGAAGGGGGTCTGACAGGAGGGTGTCAGCTTATTACAGTGGGGCTCAGAGCCAATGGGTGCAGGCCTCGGAGGCCTGGACGCCCACACCAATGGTAGCAGAGGCAGTCTTACCCCAGGAGTCCTGCACCATCAGAAGGGACTCCAGTAGGAGAGTATGTTTCTATCCTTTGAGAAGAGAAGGGGCTGTGTGGGCGTGGCCATGGGGAGCTACCATGTTGAAAAGTGCCTCTCAAGTCCACCCCTGGGGGCCTTCCAGAACTGGGGGACAGAAGCATTCTGGGTCTGGAGCTAAAACATGGCTCTAGCAGGAAAGCTTAGTGCGAACTTCCTTGCTCTTCTAAAGCCCAAGCAACCTGTGCACAGGGAGCAGCTGAGCTAAGATGAAGGCCCCTCAGGCCTCAAGCAGACTATGCTGCCATGATCTTGCTATATTCTGATATTAGGGGCCCCTTGCTCCCACGGTCCCAAGGCAGGACCAAGCCGCAGCGGTGGCTCCTGAGCTGCACACAGAGTGTGAGAGCAGAGAGGACAGTGTCAGCATTTCCCCTTTTCTGTCAATGTCGTTGTCATCACTGTAAACAACACCCTCCCTGCAAATGCCTTTCTGCCATCCAGTGCCTGCTATGGGCTGAGAACACTGTAAGCACTCACTCCTACACTGATTCTCATAACTACCCTGAGAAATGGGTATTCTATTAGTTCCACTGTACAGATAAGGAAAATGATGCTCAGAGTGGTGAAGCTACTCACCAAAGTCTTGGGGCTTGTAAGCAAGAATGACAGCTGGCTCTTATTCTGGAAACATTGCCCATCACATCTAGAGGCTAAGTAGACAGAAATGGAATCCATGCTCCCTTCTGGGAGTTGATAGGAGCTCCCATGTATTGAATGTCTACTACGTTCCAGGAACTTTACATGCCTTTTCCCCTTAAATCCTCACAACACTCCCATGAAGATGATACTACGATCATCTCCATTTTAGGAGTCAGAAAATGAGGCTTCTAGGAATTAACCAACTTGACCAAGGTATCACAGCTAATAAAAGCAGAGCTGAGATTTGAAAGACTAAAGCTAGTGGTTCTGAAACGGTCTGAAATTGATCTCAGACCCATTTGTACTCTTTAAATTTACTGAGAGTAAATCCGCGGAGACAGAAAGTGGATTAGTGGTTGCCAGGGGCCAGTAGGAGGATGAAAAGGCAAGTGACTGCGTAATGGGTACGGATTTCCTTTCAGGGTGAGGAAAATGTTCTGGACCCAGACAGAAGTGTAGTTACACAGTCCTGTCAACATACAAAACACCAATGAATTATATGCCTTAAATAATATTATGTCATGTGAGTGTCACCTTTTTAAAAAAAAAAAAGCAGTGTAACAATGATTTAAATGTTGATTTACAATGAGGTAAATGAGAGCTTCCCTGATAGCTCATTTGGTAAAGAATCGCCTGCAATGCAGGAGATCTCGGTTCGATTTCTCGTTCAGGAAGATCCTCTGGAGAAGGTATAGGTTACCTACTCCAGTGTTGTTGGGCTTCCCTTATGGCTCAGCTGGTAAAGAATCCACGTCCAATGCGGAAGACCTGGGTCCAATCCCTGGGTTGGGAAGATCCCCTGGAGAAGAGAAAGGCTACCCACTCCAGTATTCTGGCCTGAAGAGTTCGTTGGACTATATAGTCCACGGGGTCACAAAGAGTCAGACACGACTCAGTGACTTTCACTTCACTTACAATGAAGTAAATCAACAACATCAACCAAGTTTGTTGAGGACTCCAAAGAGCTTCTGTTTATGTGGCTTTTAGCTCTTCATGTTAACCATACTCAAAATAAGATTGTTAAAATATTTATTTATTAACAGAATATTAAAATAATAAAGTGATTCCATGTATAAATATAAATAATGGAATGAAAATAAGTGTATTTTTCCAAACAAAAAGGTGTATTGAAGAAATTTGCATTCCTTAGATTTTTTTTTAATTTCTCTAATATCTAGCTTGATACAAGACAACTAGTGTCTCCCGTGTCCTTTTCTATTCAGTTTCGGTTGAAATATATGAAGGAAATCTGTCCTCATAAAGATATGTAATGAGAAAAAGGAGGCTTAAGGACTTCTCTGGCTTCCAGTGGTTAAGACTCCATGCTCCCAATGCAAGGGTCCCAGGTTCGATCCCAGGTCTGGGATCCCACATAGTATGTGGTGTGGCCAAAGAGAAAAAAGGAATATTTCAGTTGACATTTCATGTACTTGTGGACATTCTTCTTTGATATGAGACAAAAATTCAGCCAGTGGTTGTTTCTTCCAGGTTAAGTGCAGTGTAGGGTGTGAAACCATATTAATGAAACTTCCACTGTTGACCCCACTGAGCCAAGTCTCTTATCCTCTGACTGGATCTTTTACCATCATTCAGGAGCATCATGCACTGGTCACTGGAAAGTGTTAGTGCCTTGACTTGGACAGACCTTCCATGTGTTGACACATTTTATTCTACATCAGAACATCACATTTGTTATGCTTACCACCCATCTCATTGGAAAAAGTCATTAAGTATTGGAAAGCTCTCAAGTTCAAAGTAGTGCCTTTTCAAAATTCTTAATGTTGCTTGAAATCTTAAATGTGAGCATTGGCAAAAATACTGTCAGTTGTTTTCCTTGAAGTGATGAGCTCACTTCGTTCATTTACAAGAAAATGTCTGCCAGATCTCCAAAACGGAATAACATTAGTTAGTCATTCTTTCAAGTAAATATGATGTTCTCTGAAAAATCAGCCAGTTCAGCTCACAACTCAGAATTGTCGCCAGAGTGCTCTGCCTTGACTCAAACTTGCACTTGAGTTTCTAGCAGAAAGTTTCTAAGTGTATTTCCCATTTTGTCACAAAGGATTTTTAAAATATGGGTACTCAAGGGTCAATATTTATAAGGTTAATTATTACTGCTTCTCTAACAACCTTTTTATGTGAGGCCAGCTTTTTGTTTCTTCACTGCAAGCTCGTGCTGATGAAGGATCCATCGATGGCTAGGAAGATCTGATGCCGCCACTGTTATTTGTGCTCAGACCCCCTCTGTCTCACCCACCACTGCCTTTGCACCGTCGGTGCTAATGTCAACCTAGTGGAAAAGTCCAAGAACATTTTAGCAGTGCTGTGACATCAAAGAGTTTTGATGTCATGCATCTCCTAAAAGGGTGTTTAGGGGCCTCCATGGTTCCTCAGGTCTTACTCTGAGAACAGCTACACGATGCTTTGCATATATCTTGCTTGTGCCATCTCCATTAATCATGGCCTTGGATGGCTTCCGATTGTCTGCAGAATCAGGCCTGACCTCGACTCAGAATGACTGCCCAGGACACACTGTTCCAGCCAAGTGGGTCACTCGCCACTCTATGCTCTTCCCCCATAGAGAATACCTTCCTTGCCAACTCTGACCATTGCCATACTCTTTATTTTCCAAGGTCCAGATCAACTACTGCCTCTTCCAGGAAGACCATCAGGGTTTTTAAGTGCAAACCATCCTGTTTTCCTCTGAGTTTCCTGAACCCACTCTCAGAACATCCTCTTTAGCACTTAGCCAGCTGAGAGTTCGACAAGGAAGTATTTCCTTGTCTGTGAGCTCCCCAAAGGCAGGTGCCAAGTCTCCATTTCCCCACAGTGTAGCCATGTTCATCCCCAGGGTGGGGGATGTTTGTTGAATTGCACTGGATCATGTGTCCAGCACCCACAATCTCCAACTGGAAAATGCTGGGTGGCTACAGCTGTACCTGCTCAAAGCTAATGGAGCATATTCTGACATTTGTGAGTCTCCATGGAATGCTTCCATTGGTACTGATATTTGTCCATGCTTCTTAAAAATGATCTTATTTCAGGGATAAGAAAAATGGGCAAGACTTCCAAACCACTGCAACTCCATGAATCGCCATTCATTGGGCTAGGAAAAATTCTTAGAGAAGAAAAAGCCCCCCACCTTCAGGCTTCACTAAAAATGCTATGTCTCTTGCCCTGCATTTTACAGATGTCCCTGTGAGAAGGTTGTGTGCTGTGCCATAGGGAGGCCCTGATGCCCCCTCTTTCCTGGTTTCCATCAATGGCTTGCAATCCAAACTGGTTCCTGCTAATGGCGTCCATAGATCAGCCAATCCTCTGCACCCATGTGCCCAGTCCAACCTGGGCTGCAGGACTTTATCTCATTTAAGGGCTCATTTTGGAAGCTTGCAAGATCATAGTTGGTGCCCGTGGAGATGCACTTGTTTGTTTCAAAGGCCGATTTAATTTTGATGCTTTTGGCCTTGATGGTTGTTTCCTGATTTCCAGGAATTGTTCTCAATTTAGTGGTTGCCAGCTCATGGCTCTGTGCACCAACGCTTTGCTCGCCTGCTGTGCTCTAACTTTACTCAGTAATCATGTTGGCCTGCAGAGGCTGAAGCAGGGCTCAGTTGGAGGAGGGGACCTAGGCAGTGGAGACCAGGGAACTCTGAACTAGGGCCCAGAAAACACAGGGAAAGACATGGAGATGGGCAAGAAGAGTCAACTGCTCATCATGAGTTAATGTCACAAAGGAAGAGCCAGATAGGCAATCAGGGCCCTGGGCCGTATCAACAGAGGCAAAGTATTCAGAGCAAGGGAGGTGAGTGTGCTGCTCCCCTCTGCAATTTAGTGTGTAAGGCCTGGGCTCTAGAACAATGTGGTCTGATTAGACTTTTGACTCTACTGCTTATTATCTTTGTGACTTTTGGGAAATGACTTAATCCCTCTGAGACACAGACGGCCTTTTTCATCTTTTCAACGATTGTGTGCATGCTCAGTTGCTTCAGTCATGGCTGACTCTTGGCAACGCTATGGACTTCAGCCTGCCAAGCACCTCTGTCCATGGGATTCTGCAGGCAAAAAATACTAGAGTGGGTCGCGAATCCCTCCAGAGCATCTTCCCGATCTAGAGATCAAACGCATTTCTCTTATATCTCCTGCATTGGCAGGTGGGTTCTTGACCACTAACTCTACCTGGGAAGCCTAGGCCTAGCAGGATTCAATGCAATACTAGGTTTCAAATGTTTGGCAGTATCTGATGTGTACAGCTTGCCTCGGCTCTGCTCTGCCTTCACACCAACCAGATATTCTGGTTATTTCTGGGACCCATACTCAGAAGGACCTGACAAAGTGGAGCATATCTGGAGGAGGGAAGGCTGGGTGCCCACTGGGAGACAGGGCATCTCCTGATGTGGCTGGTAGCTTCCTTGAGGACAGGGATGGAGATACCAGAAGTGACTGAGATGCAGCTTCCCATGCCATAGAGGGACTAAGACATCTCCAAAAGTCAGTTATACTAGTACTGGTTGCTTCAGGAGGAAGGGAGGTAGGTTTCCGCTGGTGGAGGCCTACCAGAGGGTGAGGCAGCCACAGGACAGACGTGTTAGAGGATAGCAGGGTGTGGAGCAGCACCCAAGCCTAGGCCTCTGGGCTATATGGAGCTCACTTCAGTCCTGTCTGTACCCACTCTGAAAGCTTTCTGTCCTGATTTGGCTCACTGTGAGAGGAACATTAATTCTTATGGACACTCGAGTCCCAGGCCAGCCAAGGGCATACCTGTTGAAATTGCGAAGGGGATGCTGCCAGTCTATTTGCTCTTGACAACCTGAGTCCTCTGGATCCTGGAGCTGCCCTCCACCCAGCTGATTGCAGCCCTCCCAGAAGCAATGGTCCCCATGGCCTCCTGAGCAACCATGGCCTTTGGAGCCCAGAGAAGCCCCTGAGCTCCTTCTCTAGCCCTCTCCTGTCAAGCTGAGGGAATAAGGCTTCCCAATGCCACACCAAGCCGTAGAAGTAGAGTCACCTTGTGCCAAGGAGCCCGTAGGCTTGCGCCCCTTGCAGATGCCCATGCTGTGTGAAAGAGTTGGCCCTGGCCCTGAGGGCAGCAGGCTTATCCAGGCCATAGGAGCCTAGGGCACAGGGTGGCAAGTCCTTGCTCTGCCCCTCACTTACCAGGGGACCTGAGGCCTCAGCTACTTCACTTCTGAGAAGATGGCACCTGGTCTCATCAATGATCCCTCTGCCCTGACAACCAGACTCCTAGGAAGTCAGTGAGCTGTGATCCATTGGTGGGGATGGATGGAGTGGGGTGAATGGTAGCCCACAAAGACATCTAGTCAAGCCCTAATGTCCAGATTCTGTGAACATGACCTTACTTGGAAAAACGTCTTTTCAAATGTAGTGAAATTCATGATCTCGAGATAGGATCATCCTGGATTATCCTGAGGAACCAGAGATTCAATGACGAGTGTCCTCCCAAGAGACAGGAAGAGAAGAGAAAGAGCAGAAAAGAAGCCATGTGAAGAAGGAGGAAAAGATTTAAGTGATGCAGCCACACAACCAAGGAATTTCTCTGCTGCCAGAAACTACCAAAAGCTAGGAAAACAAGGATAGATCTCTGTCTGGAAAGTTCAGAGAGAGAACGGTGCTGCCAACACCTGTATTTCCAACTTCTGGCTGCCAGAACTATGAGACAATAAATTTCTGTTCTTTTAAGTTCAAGCCTTTGTGGTAAATTGTTACAACGACAGTCCCAGGAAATTCATCAGTGGGTTATGCTGCTTCAGAAATCCTGAGCCCATTGACCATCCAAGGCCTGTGTGCTCTTGACTTTTTACTTGGTTACTTTAAGGTCAGCATATGAAACCTGTGACTAGATTATAATTCAATTGATAAAAACAAAGCTGTGCAGCACCAGGACCCTCAGAGAAAAGCACATTGGGTGTGGAGCTCTCAGCTCTGCCTGATGCCTCTGCCCCTTGCTGCTGGACCGGGGCTTTGGGCTAACGTGTGTTTGAGGAGCAGAAATTCACCAGGGTAACTATTAGTAATTTACCTTCATCTCCACTCTCCCTGGCTGACATAGGTTGAATGTTCGCATTCCCCCAAATCACAAGCTGAAACTCTATCCCCCATAGTGATGATATTTGGAGATGAGACCTTTGGGAAGTAATGAAGGTTAGATGAGGTCATGACGGTGGGATCCCCATGATGGGATCAGTGTCATTATAATACGAGATACCAGAGCAGCGGCTTCTGTCTCCGTGCACATGCACCCAGGAAACACCAAGAGAGGACACAGCAGGGAGGTGGCTGTTACCAGGCAGGAAGTTGCCCTCACCTGGAACCAGATCTGCAGGCACCTTGATCTTGGACTTCCTGCCTCCAGAACTGTGAGAAATAAATGTCTGTTGTTTAAGCCAGCAGGGTAGCCCCTGTGGATAAAGAAACTGGACTGGAGGTTGCTGCAAGACAGCTAACTGAGTTCAAAAAGCAGGCACTGCCATCACTGTGTAGCCATCAGGGTTCCCAGGAGCAGAAAGCAGGCTGGCCTGAGGCCAGGCCTCACTGGGGATCCTCAACTTTGAATTTCCTGCAGGCCTGGGCTATGGGTGGGGGTGAGTGGCATTGACAAGGCTGTGGTCTGTGGTCTTGGGTTCTCCAAACGACCCTCCTCCTATCCTAGCCTCAGCCTCCTCCTCTTCAGATGGGATGATAACCCTTCTCCAGACTGGTTGGAGTTCAAACGCACACATTGGGCCAGCATTCTGTAAGCCCAAACACTCCAGACAAGGCAGGGCTCTGGGCCTGAAGGGAGTGGTGCCGAGGAGGAAGAGACAAAAGAAAGATGATCCCCATCTTGGGCCTCTGGGAACAAAATGATTCTCTCCTGAGAGAGGAAATTCCAGCAGTCCAGTGAATTTTGATTAGGATGCAGAGTCCCTGGATGTCAGGCCATCTCCCAGGAAGACACTGGTAGAAGAGGCAGGTCCCAGCAAGACAAAGGCTGGGTCAGGCACCATAGCACTCACTGACAATGGCTAGCAGCCACCATGCTCACAGCACCGACCTGCACCTCTGCCTCCTGGCTTCTGTTTTGCCATGATGCCAGCCCAAGGTGTAGTGATACAGACATTATCCAGGGACCCTTGCCTGGCCCTGCTCATGTCCTCCGCCCAAGGCCACCTACCCAGTGTGTAGCAGGGAGTACCCAGCAGGTGAGCCAGGCCCCGGCTGAGACAGTGACACCCACCACTGTGTGTCCATGAGCCACTGATTTCTTGGTGTTGCCTGTAAGGGGGAAGAAAGCCAGAGAGGGTCAGACCACAGGCAGCAGGTGGCAAGCCAGAGCTGCCAAAGAGCTCGTGGGACAGCTTCAGACCAGCTGGGCTCAGAAAATGACAGCTCTGACCCCTGGTGGCCCAGGCATACTGGTGCCTGGAATTCCATCTGAGAGCCTACCGATAACAAAAACAGCATTTGGTGCTGTACCTAGGTAGTCAGGGAAGGAAAAACCACAGAAGTTTCCCTTCGACCTCAGAGTAAGGTCTTACCACCTCTTCTCATGTAGTCTTGAAATCCTGATTATATTATTGACAGCTCTTTTTTTTTGCTTTTTATTTCTGAGCCTTCAGAGGCTCCTATAGAAGTAGAAGTGGCAGAAAGATACATGTGGGGAGATCATTCCTTGTGCTAGAGGAATAACATCCAGCATAGGGTCACCTTGAGTGGGGCCCAGGTAAAACTCACTGTGACTAACTTCTCCAGTTCCTTTTGTGTGGTCTAGACGTGTTCTGAGAAACATCTTCCAATGGTGGAGGGAAAAGGAGGCCACCCTTCTGACCCTCTCAGGTCAGGTGCCTCCGGCCTCAGGGGGTCCTGGACTGACATGTGCGGATCCCTGGGAGGGCTGACAGGAGAATGAATAGCATCGAGCTCCCGGACAGCCTGGGTCCCCAGGGATGGGAAGCCATCTTGTAAAGCTGCTGGAAATCGGCGGTCCTGGCCTTCAAGGGCCCGTCAGGCGGCATCTGGAGTACAGCCTGAGACCAGGGACACATTTCCTAGGCCACTCACTGAAGAGCAGAGCCTGAGCGTGAGGACAGGGAAACAGGCTCCAGCTGCTGCTTCCCCCAGGAGACAAGGCTGCCTTTTCCTGCCTTCTGTGTGATTGCTCTTGTCTCTAGCCTCTAAATATCTTTGTCACATAATGAGACCCTGGGGTTCAAAGGGAGCTCTGAAAGGAGCTTTTGTCTGCTAGTTTTAGACTTTTATGAGTCACAAGCAGTAATGAGCTTCCCTCCACCAACCCAGAGGCACATGGAGACAGGCAAGGCTCCTGGGGAGCAGGCTTCCCCCTGAAAGCATGGTGAGTACAGCCCGCAGGTGTCCAGTAGGCAGGGGTGGCCTGACTCAGGGGGTCAAGGTCCAAAGCTAAGGCAGGAGTGAGGTGCGGGAGCAGGCCCCCTCCACTCCACAGGAGCCAGGGAAGCACTATTTGGACAGCTTGACAAGTTGACCTACTGTATACAATTCCCCTTCGGCACTAAGCAATCTGCTGCTGTAAAACATTTACAAGCAGCTACTTTCATCCAGCTCTGCTGTTGAGCAATGGGGACACTGAGGCCCAGGGGAGGGGAAGGACCTTGCTCAGGGTCAGCATCCAGCCCTCCTCACTGGAGGCCACTGGCCTCTGCAGACCACACTTGTGTGGCCTGCTCCAGCTAGGGGCGGAACATGTTTGAGTCCATGGAGGGGGTTGGGGGTGGGCAGGGACCGAATGCAGGCTGGGAGCATGGTACACAGCTGTGGGTTCCCCAAAGGTGCTCATATTTCCCAAGTGTGGCAATGGCTGCCACATGCCTATCCAGCCAAACCTCTTCCCTCACTTTCCACTGTATGTGGCAGAAAGAGGCAGAGACAGACACAGAGAGGGGCAGAGGGAGATTAATTTTTAAGGGGGTGGCTCATGCTATTCTAGGAATTGTTATGTTCAAACTGTGCAGGGCAGGCCAATGGAATTCAGGTTCCGGCAGGTGTTTACTTTGCTCTCTTAAATCTGACGACTGGAAACTCAAACAGAGCTTCTACATCAAAGTCTGGGGTCAAAATTCCTCCTTTGGGGAACCTCAGTCTTTGCTGTTAAGGCCTTCAACTAATTGGATGAGGCCTACCCACATTACAGAGGCTGATCTGCTTTGCTCAAAGTCAACTGATAACAAATGCTCATCACATCTGAAAACTACTTTTACAGACACATCTAGAGTGGCATTTGACCAAACAACTGTACAACCATGACTTGGCCAAATTGACACACAGAACTCAGCATCATGCCCACTGTTCGTTTTGCACCAACTCAGGCTGGCTTTGCCCAACAGATTGTGAGCCAGGGCCAGGATGCAGGTAGAGGGTGGCAGTGCCAAGAGGGCTGAGAAGCAGACGGTCAGCTGATGGGGGCTGCAGCCTGGTGGAGTTAGAGGCTCAGCAAGAGGGTGGACTCCATGGGGGTGTCTTCAGGGAACAGGGTACCTTGGCAGTGGATCTAGCTAATTCTCAGCAGTGAGCCCTTGGGGAGGAGTCCTAAAGCCTGAAATGTAGGGGTGCCCAAGGAACCAAGACTCTTCCTAGAGCCAGGGGAGGGGATTGGGGGTATGAGGATCCTGACAGCAGATGACTTGCTCCACACTTGGTTTGGAGGGATTTGCTGGATGACCTCCAGGGGCCCTGCACACCAGGGCTGGGAGCCACCAAAGGCTTCGGGTGTAGGTCGTAAATCAGAGATGGAGAAAAACAGAAGGTGCCACTGGGTGGTGGCCTGCTGGTGTGGGGAGAGGAGATGACCTTGACGGGTCTGGGCAGCTTGAGGCACTCTGGAAGCTGTTTCCCCATCTCCCCACCTTCCACAACTGCCCTTGGCCTCACACAATGGCCTCCTCCCAGGGCTCAGCATCCCAGGAGGCAGGTTAAGTATTGGCAATGTCATCTCAGAATCCAGGCTTGGCTCAGGGCTTGGCCTAACTCTGTCTTCTCCCCTGGGTATCCTGGTCCTTGCATCTCAGCCCCTCCTCCACCCAGTCAGTAGTGGCCATACTTGGATTCCAGCCCACAGCCTGACCTCTCATGAAGAGGAGGAAGCTGGCCAAGGCCAGGCAAGCGTGGTTACTCAGGAGAGGGGACACCAGATTTGTGCAAATGCTCTCCCTTCCCTCCTTGCTGACAGTCTTCTCAGTGCCACCAGGGATCCATCCCCTTCTTGCTGTCCCCGGCAGTGAAGCTCTCTCCACGTGCCCTGGTCTTCTATGTACCCCCTTGGCACCAGCTGAGACGGGTTCTCAGCAAGCTGCTGCTTCTTCCTACTCACTGCTCCTGCCCCCTCATGCCTGTGCCTGGGAGTGTGTTCTCTCCAGCCTTCCTCTCAGCAATTCTTGGTGGAGTTCTCTTCCCAGGGGCCTGACCTCAGGTCTAGTGGGGACATGAAGGACAAGGCCAGGAGGAAGGCTAGAGTCTCCTTGGGAGAGGCCTGGAGCTGGGCTCTCTCTGAAGCCTCCCATTTAAGGTCATAGAAATCCTAAGGCAGGTGACAATTATATCCTCATTTCACAGAGGAGCAGACTGAGTCTTCAGGAGGGTGAACAACTTGCCCAGGGTGGTGCAGAAGGGAGAGATGGGCTGAGAATTCAGAGTCTTGTGCTAACCACCTCAGGATCAAGCCAGCCAGTCCTTCTCTGACACACAACCCCAGTGGAGTAGGCATCTTCCCTGCCTTGAACAGAAGCCCAGCAGGCTCATTGGAAGCCCCAGCTCAGGTCTCAAGCCCCTGAGACCATCCTAGATGGGGAGGCAGTGTCTTTGGGTGCAGACTGCTGAATGAGGGCAACCCCAGGAGGAGGGGTTTAGAGGAACCAGACCCAGTGCCGCTGCCTTGGGCTCCTAGAGCTCTGCTCCCAGTAGCCCATGCTTCTGGGCCCATCCTGGCTCCCCAGGGACAACAAGGTCAGGGCAGGCTCCTGAGCTACTCAAACACCATCTCCCACCCCAACCCCTAAATTCCCCTCCAGTTCTTGAGGTCCTCCAGAGTAGGGCCATGACCCCCTCATATTCGAGAACTTTCCTTTTCCTTCCACAGTACAATTCCCACCAGGCTTCTCATGCTTGCCTGCACCCCCAGCCCTTGCCCTTCCCAATGCAGGGCCATAAGCTGCTTTTATCTCTGTAGTGACTT
The DNA here is from genome assembly GCA_006410615.1 of Neotragus moschatus. Lineage (NCBI taxonomy): Eukaryota > Metazoa > Chordata > Mammalia > Artiodactyla > Bovidae > Neotragus > Neotragus moschatus. Next base: position 85,704 of record SJYA01003498.1, read on the forward strand.
TCCCAGTGTATTGCTCTAAGTCCAGCAGCACCCCTGCCTCGGCTTCCCCTATGTGCACATCTGGAGGGGTTTTTCCATGTCCCCCTGCCTGCCAGACACCCTGGGTTTGCATCTAGGGGGTTCCAGTCCTTGTCGCAGTGTGTGTGGCTTAGAGGGGAAGAGTCCCAGGTGACAGAGGGTCTTTGGCAGTGTGCCCTCCACTTCTGAGTACCCCCTAGGGGCCTGGCTCAGATGAGGTACTCAAGGAAAAGAAAGTGAGCTGGCCCTTCTTTCCAGAAACTTCTTGGAACTTGTGGTGGAAAGACATTATAGTATCCTAGAACTGAAAGCCTGGGGCAATGGACAGGGCCCCCAAAGCAGCTCTGGTGGGGCCTCCAAGCCAGAATGGGCACCCTGGGCAAGGGGGCTGCTGGTGAGGATGCAGATTCCCAGGCCCTATGCCAGAGCTCTGAAATCAGCATCTCCCTGTAGGTGGGAGAGACAGCAATAGCCAGCTGCATTTTTAAGAGTTCTACAGGTGGTTCTGACTGGTTCTACAGACTGGGGAGGCCAGAGCCCAGCTCACATGGCGAGTCATCACAGACTAGAACAGGAACTGTGGCTCCCAACTCCCACCCCAGGGCTCTCTCCCCTGTGTCATCAGGCCCAGCCAGCTGCCAAGGCTGAGGAGCTGCATCCGTGATTCATTGGCAGACAACAGCCATCCTGCCTGATGGCATGAGTCATAACAGGCCATGCTGATGATGGGCAACTCCAAAGATGTCAACGGGAGACATCCAGGACTGCCTATCTGTTTTGCTGCCCTGGTACTGGGGCTTGGAGTGACAGCAGTCTGGGGTGGGGGGCACACTGTCTGTGTCCCTTGAACAGGAGTGCTTATCTGTTGCCAAGAAGCCTGGATGTCCTTCTGTCCTTCAGTCCAGCCTCCATTCTGCTGCTTCAGACCCAGATGTACAGTTTGTCCAGTACTCAGCTGGATGCTGGAGATGTGGTTGTGAACGCTATCATCAGGACACTGCAAGAAGCAGGAAGACCATCACCTGGGTAAGGTGCGATGCAAGTCTGTGCCTGGGTTCCACAGAAGGCCCAGTGCAGCCCTGGGTGCTCCCGCAGTACAATGCCTCATATGGATGGACACTCTGCCCTGTCCCAAGGCTTTGTCCCATTTGTTGTCTCTTTCCCAATTCTGATCATGCAACCAGTCTTGAACGTAGCCAAGATGCTGAATTTTGTCCCGCTGTCCACACCAAGGGGCCAAAGTTTGGAAATAAGAAGTGAATTGGCTGATCCCACTCAGTCCTAAACTTTCTGCTGTCTGTCACTGCTATTTCAGGGTCCTTCCTACGAGAGGAACCTCAGGCAGAGATTCCTCTAAGACTCCTAAGATGAAAGCCTCCTCTACCGGCCCCCAAGCCTTACCTGGCAGCTTCCCAAGCTACCTCTTGGCCCCCAGGAAGAGCGCTGCCAGGTTGGAGCAGCACAGGTAAGTGTTAACCACTGATTCAAGCCAGGACCATGGGGGCCAAAACCTCCATAAAGCTGTGACAAATGTAATTAAGGGTTATAATCAGTGCCCTAGACATGCCCACAGAGTAATCTCCTGGCTCAGTCAGGGTTCTCCAGAGAAACAGACCAATAGGAGATGAGATAGATGAATAGATAGATAGATAGATAATGATAAACTCATCAATATGTAGATAATAGATAATGGCAGATAGATGACAGATGGATAGAGATAGGGGAATAGGTGGATAGATAGATAGTACATGGATGGATAGATTGAGCAATTGACTATTAAGGAATTGACTAGCTCAACTGTGGGCTCTGGCAAGTCCAAAATTTCTAGGACAGGCCTGCAGACTAGAAACAGGCAGGGGTTATAATGCAGTCTGGAGGCAGAATTGCTTCTTCTTTGGGAAACCTCAATCTTTCCTCTTATGACCTTCAACCGATTGGATGAGACCCCTCCACATTATCAAGGGTTAGTTGCTGCTGCTGCTGCTAAGTCGCTTTGGTCGTGTCTGACTCTGTGCGACCCCACAGATGACAGCCCACCAGGCTCCCCTGTCCCTGGGATTCTCCAGGTAAGAACACTAGAGTGGGTTGCCATTTCTTTCTCCAGTGCATGAAAGTGAAAAGTGAAAGTGAAGTCGCTCAGTCATGTCCAACTCTTAGCGTCCCCATGGACTGCAGCCTACCAGGCTCCTCCATCCATGGGATTTTCCAGGCAAGAGTACTGGAATGGGGTGCCATTGCCTTCTCCATCAAGGGTTAGTAGTCTTCTTTAATTAGAGTCAACTGATTGTAGATGTCAAGTAACCACAACTACAAAAAACCTTCACAGCAGCATTCATATGAATGTTTTGTTTTAATAATTTTATTTATTTATTTACTTTTGGCTGTGCTGAGTCTTTATTGCTGTGCACAGTCTTTTCTCTAGTTGCAGCGAGCAGGGGCTACTCTCTAGTTGTGGGGCATGGACTTCTCATTACAGTGGCTTCTTTTGTTGCAGAGCATGGGCTCTAGGGCACAGGGCTTCAATAGCTGCAGGGCTCATTAGCTGAGGTTTCCAGGCTCTAGAGCATAGGATCAGTAGTTGTGGTGCATGGGCTCTGTTGCTTTGCAGTGTGTGATACCTTCTCTGACCAGGGATCAAACCTGTGTCTTCTGCACTGGCAGGTGGATTCTTAACCACTGAGCTACCAGGGAAGCCCTCAGATGAATGTTTGACTGAATAACTTAGGACTATAGCTCAGGGCACAATGGCCAAGGTCAGGCCTTACTAGCTTCTTTGTCCACTTGAATCCTCTATAATTACCCTTCTGCTTCCCTAACCAGGAAGACCTAAGTCAGGTTCTCAGTGAAGAAGGACTTTGAGCCCCAGAGCTCAGTATCTGACTCTTTAGCTGGGTCATAGTGAAAAAGAGGGAGAAAACATAGCCCCCTCAGAGAGGAAGCCACTTTGAAGCAGGCTACAAGCACAAACCCCTAAAACCCCCACAGTGTCCTAGAGCTTAAGGACTGGCTGAATGCCCTGGAAGCATCTAGAACTGTTTAAACTGCAACTTGTTACCCATATGTGATTGTCCTAAAATTGACTTACCAAGTCTCAACAGAGACTTGAGTTAGCAAGTCTCTGCATATATTTGGAAACATGAAACAGAATAAAAAAGAGATAATACAAAACAGCCAAGTACACTGTCTTTCTTGTAACAGAAATACCACAGACTGAGTGGCTTAAACACAACATCTCAGTTCTGTAAGCTAGGAAATCCAAGATCAAGGTGCCAACAGTTTGGTGTCTAGTGAAGTTCACAGATGTCTTCCTGGTAGATAGATGGCCATGTTCTACATGTGACTTCATCTGTCAGAAATGTTGAGAGAGTTCTGTGGGGTTTCTTGATAAGGGCACTAATCCCTTTTATGAGGACTCCACCCTCATGACCTCATCACTTCTCAAAGGCCTCACTCCTAATACCATCACATTGGGGATTAGATTTCAACATATGAATCCTGGGGGAGGGGACACAAATATTTAGTCTATAGAACTCTATTCTTGGACCCTCAAAATTCATATCCCTCTCATATATAAAGTACATTTCATTCCATTCAATAGCCCCAAAAGTCTTAAACTGTTTCAGCATTAACTCTAAACTCTTAGTCCAAAGTCTCATCTCAGTTCAGTCTCTCAGCCATGTCCAACTCTTTGCGATCCCATGGACTGCAACACACCAGGCTTCCCTGTCCATCACCAACTCCCAGAGTTTACTCAAACTCATGTCTATCATGTCAGTGATGCCATCCAACCATCTCATCCTCTGTCACTCCCTTCTCCTCCCACCTTCAGTATTTTCCAGCATTAGGATTTTTTCCAGTGAGTCAGTTCTTTGCATCAGGTGGCCAAAGTATTGAAGTTTCAGCTTCAGCATCAGCCCTCCCAATGAATATTCAGGACTGATTTCCTTTAGGATGGATTGATTGGATCTCCTTGCAGTCCAAGGGACTCTCAAGAGTCTTCAACATCACAGTTCAAAAGCATCAAAAGTTCAGTTCAGTTCAGCCACTCAGTTGTGTTCGACTCTTTGCAACCCCATGAANGAATTTTGAGCATTACTTTACTAGCATGTGAGATGAGTGCAATTGTGTGGTAGTTTGAGCATTCTCTGGCATTGCCTTCAGGTCTCATCTGAATATCATCTAAATATAAATCAAATATGGGTGAGACTTGGGGTACAATTTATCTGGAGGAAAATTCTCCTGCTATAAACTGTAAAACCAAACAGGTTATATGCTTCCAAAATCCAGTGGTGGGGCAGACGTGGCAGAGATATTCCCATTCCAGAAAGGAGAAATCAGAAAAAAGCAAGGGTTATAGAGGTCCCAAGTAAGTCCAAAACCTAACAGAGCAAACAACATTAAATCTTAAAGCTCAAGAATACAGTAAGTCCCATACATATGAACCTTCAAATATTCAAACGTGCAAACTTTCAAAGATGCAAATGTGCATCTGGTTCCAGCAAGGAACCTGAACCTGTGCCATCCATGGCAGGTGTGAGTGAAATTGCAGCTTGCCCTCCGTCTCCTACTGCTGACAACCCCTCAGCTCTACCATCTCCCACCTCCTCCCTTCTGCAGTCAGTAACTCTTCTTGCCTGTTCCCTCTATGCCAGCCCCTGTATGTCAGCTGTTGTACCATACTACTGTACTTTTCAAGCACTGTACTGTAAGATTAAAAATGTTTTCTTTATTTTTTGCATTTTTAACATTATTTTTTTGAAAAGTATTAAGACCTATTACAGCACAGTACTATATAGCTGATGGTGTTAGTTTGGTACTAGGCTAACTTTGTTGGACTTCCAAATGCACTCTCAGAATGGAATTCATGCTTATGAAGGGGACTTACTGTAACCCTCTTTGGCACCGTGCTCTGCCTCTCAGACCCCTTGGGAGGCCACTCTTCCAGGCCTTGCACCATGACAGCTCTTTGCTGGTGCCCTGAAGCTCTCCTGGGCTAGAGTCTCAAGCTCACAGCTCTGCTTGGTCACTCTGTCCTTTGGAACCTAGGTGGAGGCAGCCATGCCCACAAGCCAGTACAGTCTGAGCCTGGGATAGGAGTAGCAGTCCTAATAACCTCTCCATCCCCTCTGGGGTCCTTCTTCGTTTGTTTTGAAGAATAGTGTATGTTCACAGCTGAATAGCTCTATGGTCCAGCCCTGTCAGGTCAAAGAAATTAGCATTCTTTCTTTATTTTTCTCTATTTTTTCCATTTCCTTTAGTCCCAGCTGGCAGTGTTTCGGCTGGCATAATCTTATCTCTATTCCTAGCTTTTGTAGAGAAAGTTGATAAGTCTGGAGTTTACATCTATACTAATTTCCCTATGAAACAGGCATCTGGCCACATCATTGGTATTCTCACTTTTTTGCAATATAAAGAGGCTGAGAATTTTCCAAATCTTTAAGTTCTGCTTCCTTTTTGCTTAGCAATTCCATCTGTAAGTTATTTCTCTCATCTCACATTTTACTATAAGCAGTCAGGAGAAGCCAAGCCATACCTTCAACACTGCTTAGAAATTGTTTCATCCAGTTTCATCATTTGCAAGTTCTTCCTTCCATAAACTACTAGGACTTGGACCCAACTTGGTCAGCTTCTTTTCCACTTTTAACAAGGATTACTTTTCCTCCAGTTTCCAATGACATGTTCCTGTTTCCCATCTGAGACCCCATACCATCATTCTGTTCATGAATATTAGTTATTCTCTGAGAAGAACAAGGTTCTCTGTGAGCTCTCACCAGAATCCTCTTTAAAGATCTGTTCATGGCAGTGTAGGTTTTTTTTCTAGTCTGTATCTCAAAAGTCATCCACCCCTCTACCCATTACCCAAATCCACTTCCAAACCCCGACTTCACAGTAACAATCTCTTAGTCTATCCAGGCTGTTGTAATAGAATACCATGGATCAGGTGGCTTACCCAGCAAACATTTACTTCTCACAGTTCTGGAGGCTGGGAACTTCAAGATCAAGGCACCAGCTGTTTCACTGTCTGCTGAAGGCGGACTTCCTTGTTCATAGAAGGTCATCTTTTTGCTGGGACCTCACATGCAGAAGGGACAAAGAACTCTCTGGGGTTTCTTTTATAAGGGCACTAATCTCATTCATAAGAGTTCCACCCTCATGATCTAATCCCTTCCTAAAGTCCAAATACCATCACACTGACAAGCTTCAGAAGGATACAGACATTCATTCTGTAGGAGCATCTTATGTAGTAATGGTAAGCATTGATTATCGAAACATTCATTGTCCTGTATATTGATTTGTATGGATATTTGTATTGAGCCCTGATACGAAATATATTTCTTACTATAAATATGTTTGAAAGTCACCAATGTATCCAAACAAGACTTTGTGCAGATGAGGAGAGTGGGCCCTAAATTTGGGATGGTACATGTGTAAGGTGTTGTAATGAGAAAGGAGAGACAAGGATGCGAGCTCAAGTTGTCTCCTGACCAGAGCCCATGGGCTCCACCTCAGCTGCTGGGCAGTGGCAGCAGCCACCCAGGGCTCCAGGACTTGACACTTCCAGGGAAGTTCAGGACCCCAAACAAGCCGAAATACATGTTAGAGAAGCAAATAGAAATGGCTGCTTTTTATTGTGGGTTGGGCTCTTTCAACTATACAACAGGGTACCGGGGAACATTTTACAATATATACATACACATGTCAAAACAGCAAGCTGTGGATCTCAAGAATATACAATTATTACTTATCAGTTAAACCTCAATAAAGCTGAAGACAAAAAGTCACCAAAGAAAAAAATGCATTCACCTTTGAGTTGCAGTTGTATTAAATATATGCCAAGTGATTTTGCTCCTTAGAGGATGCTGGCTTTTGGTATGTTTCTGCCTGCTCATCATTCAGTCCCCTGGTTTCTAACTTTTCTTTCTTTTGAGGTGTCTCTGCAACATCCAGGGTCCAGTTAGAGAAGCTAAGCAGTCAAGGTGAGGTAGAACACAAGGATTATCATGGCAAGGGGACCTGCTTCCTGTGCGGACTGGAAGGGTCTGCACATCAGGTATTGAGCCTGAAATTGCCCAAACCAACTATCAGCAGGGAAATGGGCCAAGGGCAAGTGTGAGAACAAACCAGCAGCCCATCATTCTCTGGCCACCTCCAACCTCAATACCATGAGTGACCTGCAAAGGAACTGGTCTCCATCACCAAGAGCTGCACGTACACTTGACCCAGCTGAAGGAGGATATCTGGTGAGAACTGGGGGAGTGGCAGGGCCAGGGCTGCCCCACAACAACGAAAGGATCAGGGACACTACCCAAGCTGCCGTGGCACTGGCTTCTTGCTTTTCTTATGTCTTCCAAAGTCATCTGATTCTCATGTGGCTCCCACTAGCCCAGAACCAAACAGGGAAGGGAATTCCAAGCACTGAAGCTCTAGTTTCACTCCAAAGCTACGGTTTTTAGCCATTTTTAGCTCTCTGAATAAATATAGTGCCTAAGTAAAGAAGAAGTAGGGGCTAAAAATCTCGACTATCCCAACATCCTGAGACTGGTGAGTGTTCTTCAGTACATGGCCTGATGGGAGCAAGGCATGGCAGCGACTCTGTACCCTGATACTTCCTCTGCCCAGAATTCACAACACCCTGTCATCTGCAGGTTCAGGGCCTCACCTGCCTGCAGACACAGGATCCTCAGAACACTAACAAGCCCCTGTTATGCACTGAGTGTTCGTGCCTCCCCCAAAGCCCTGACTCCCAGTGGGATGGTATTTGGAGGTAAGGCCTTTAGGAGGTAATTTGGTTTTGACGAGGTCATGAGTTGAGCCCCTGTGATGGGATTAGTGCCCTCATAAGAACAGGAAGGGACCAAAGATTTTTCTCTACCACATGAGGACATAGCAAGACAGCAGCCATCTGTCAACCAGGAAGCGGTTCTCCCCAGGAACTGAATTTTCCAAAGAAATGTGTATTGTTTAAGCCACTCAGTCTGTGATATTTTGTTATAGGAGCTCCCATTGACTCATACAAGTATTTCTAGGAATCCCCAGAGAAGCTCTTGTTAGTGTTCACCATCACATCTGTCTACTTCTTTCTTTCTTCCTCTTCAGAATCCATGACTATGTGCTGACATTTATTGCCCAGGAAGCCCCTGACAGAAACCATGCTGCTAGTTGGTCAAAGGCCTTGCCAAGGGTCCCAAACTGCCTAAGCTTTCTGGTGACAGAAGTGGAGGGGCTCTAGTGGGAAAAGGAAGAACAACCTTGACTCTCTATCTTGGGCATGTTTTGTGCTCTGAGAAGCAAGACGCTTTGGACCCAGAGGCTGTGGGTTTCTCAACAGAGCTTTAACTCAGGCTTCTCTGGGATTCCCAGTCCCAGCCACTTAACTTCTGGGATGCCTCTGGGCATGCCTGGAAAGTTCTGTGGGCTGTTTGCAAGTCCTCAGGCTGAGCCTTTTGGCAATTCACCTGGAGTTTGAGTATTAGCCTACCCCCTTATCCTCCTTTCCTGATCTCAACCCCCAATAGGAAAAAATGTCTCTCTGCTCCATCCTCGAAAGTAAACTAACTGGTCCTGATTTCTTCCCATCACTGAACGGGGCTCAGTTCAGGCACTCAGGAGGACAGCCCACTCCCAAAACTGTTCATTCTTTATCAGATTAGGAAACATAGACATTCCAGCTAGCTCTTTACATTTCAACCATGTGCCCGGCTATCCTTATAACTTTCTGAAAACTTCCATTTAGAAGAGGAAAAAATCTGCTAGGATAATGCAGACTATGTGGAGTGGTGTCCACAAGTTGGTCCCATGTGAGCATTCCATATAGTGTGATAATGAACATTGGGATTGTCATAGTTAAGATGAGTGTCATGCAGCTTAGTGTAGGGCCCTGGTCTCCAGGCCTTGTGAGAGATCACCAGTAGGCGAGGGAGTGGAGCAGTTCACAAAATAGCAGCCCTTCTTGGAAGAGCATTTCCTTGGAGTTTAAGGAAACAGGGAGGCCTCTTTCCATCACAAGCAAATATTATTGAGACACATACCTATCAATGCAGCCCATCCCTTGGGCTATCTGCTTCCCAGTCCATGTTGCCATCGACTGTCATGGTCATCCCTTTTAAACTTGACCTCAGTTCAGAAAGGAGAACAGGCTGTTCCAAGCAGAACATCTGTTAGTACACAGGTCAGCAGCACTCACTTACACGAAGCTGTGGATCCAAGTGAGTTCAAGGCCCCACTCTTGACTTTTGGTAATGATATGCACTTAGATGGGTGCTGGGAAAGGAAGCCAGCCTTCTAGGTCCCCACTGGGTAGACATCTCGAGTGAGAAATCTGGCTGCTGAGAATATGAGAATCGTGAACGTCTTGCAAGGACTCAAGGAAACTGCCTCCTTTGGGGACTGGAGGAGGTTGCCCCTTCCTTGGCCAGCTCCCACCGTATGGAACACTCATGTGGCAGAAGGGGATGGCTGGGACAAGCACCCGCCTCTCAAGGCTCTGGACTGACAGTGACCTCCAAGGTAGTGGCCACCTCTACTTGAAGAGTGCCAGCCCCCAACCTGGTGCTCTGTGACAACCTAGAGGAGTGAGATGAAAAGGGAGGTGGGAGGAAAGTTCAAGAGGGAAGGGACATATGTATACCTATGGCTGATTTGTGCTGACGTATGGCAGAAACCCGCACGATATTGTAAAGCAAGTATCCTCCAGTTAAAAATAAATGTTTAAAAAAGAGTGCCAGCTTCAGGTAGCATCCTGAGCAGCCTCAGAAGGGTGGGGGTTTGTGGGGGATCCTTACCTGAATGAGTTCTGACTGCACAGCTAAAGGTGTTCCTAGGACCTGATTTCAGGTCCTTACTAGAAATTTCAGCAAGACCCTCCTATCCTCTTTGCCAAATGCTCTCTCTGGCCCCTCGGGCCCAGGAGGCTGAGTCCTGGGAACAATAATGGTGATCATTGTCACAGTAGCCCGAGTTGCTTACATAAATAGATGTGGTGTTTCATAGTCCAAGGAAGGCTTTCACCACCTTATTCCATGGTGGCCCTCCCAGATGTACGAGCTCTTCCTCTAACCTCCTCTAACCTGCCCTTCTGTCTATTGTTGTTGTTGTTCAGTCTCTTAGTCGTGTTTGACTCTTTGTGACCCCATGGACTACAGCATGACAAGCATCCCTGTCTGTCACTATCTCCCAGAGTTTGGTCAAATTCATGACCATTGAGTCCGTGATGCCATCCAACCATCTCATCCTCTATCATCCCCTTCTCCTCCTGCCCTCAATCTTTCCCAGAATCAGGGCCTTTCCCAGTGAGTCAGCTCTTTGCATCAGGTGGCCAAAGTATTGGAGCTTCAGCCTCAGCATCAGTCTTTCCAATGAATATTCAGGGTTGATTTTCTTTAGGATTGACTGGTTTGATCTCCTTGCAGTCCAAGGGACTCTCAAGAGTCTTCTCCAACACCACAGTTCAAAAGCATCAATTCTTTGGCACTCAGCCTTCTTTATGGTCCATCTCTCACATCCATACCTGACTACTGGAAAACCATAGCTTGGACTATGGACCTTTGTTCGCAAATAATGTCTCTGCTTTTTAATACTTTGTCTAACTTTGTCATACTTTTCCTTCCAAGGAGCAAGTGTCTTTTAATTTCATGGCTGCAGTCACTGTCCACAGTGATTTTGGAGCCCAGGAAAAGAAAATCTGTCACAGTTTCCACTTTTCCCCCTTCTGTTTGCCATGAAGTGATGGGACTGAATGTCATTTTCTTAGTTTCTTTAATGTTGAGTTTTAAGCCAGGCTTTTCACTCTCCTCTTTCACCCTCATCAAGAGACTCTTTAGTTCCTTTTCACTTTCTGCCATTAGGGTGGCATCATCTGCATATCTGAGGTTATTGATGTCTACTTCACCAATTAATGGAGAAGTCTACAGGTGGCTACATGGGTAGTCTATCTGGTGCCAGGGTAGGCTGTGGTCATGGCCTGCAGCCCCAGCTTGTTCTTTCCTGGAGGACTCAGTAGTGGAAGGAGTGGTGCTATTAGCATACATATGAAATTATCCAGGGCCACTGTGCCACACAGCTCAAGTAGATGACACCCACATTGTGTTCTAGGCATAACTGTGGGTGGCCTTTGCCCTACGGCCAACCAGGGCCAAGCTGTACTCCCAGCAGGCTTCCCAGAGGTACTGTCTGAGGCTTGGGAGCTACATAACTGCCCCTNTATCCTCCAGTTAAAAATAAATGTTTAAAAAAGAGTGCCAGCTTCAGGTAGCATCCTGAGCAGCCTCAGAAGGGTGGGGGTTTGTGGGGGATCCTTACCTGAATGAGTTCTGACTGCACAGCTAAAGGTGTTCCTAGGACCTGATTTCAGGTCCTTACTAGAAATTTCAGCAAGACCCTCCTATCCTCTTTGCCAAATGCTCTCTCTGGCCCCTCGGGCCCAGGAGGCTGAGTCCTGGGAACAATAATGGTGATCATTGTCACAGTAGCCCGAGTTGCTTACATAAATAGATGTGGTGTTTCATAGTCCAAGGAAGGCTTTCACCACCTTATTCCATGGTGGCCCTCCCAGATGTACGAGCTCTTCCTCTAACCTCCTCTAACCTGCCCTTCTGTCTATTGTTGTTGTTGTTCAGTCTCTTAGTCGTGTTTGACTCTTTGTGACCCCATGGACTACAGCATGACAAGCATCCCTGTCTGTCACTATCTCCCAGAGTTTGGTCAAATTCATGACCATTGAGTCCGTGATGCCATCCAACCATCTCATCCTCTATCATCCCCTTCTCCTCCTGCCCTCAATCTTTCCCAGAATCAGGGCCTTTCCCAGTGAGTCAGCTCTTTGCATCAGGTGGCCAAAGTATTGGAGCTTCAGCCTCAGCATCAGTCTTTCCAATGAATATTCAGGGTTGATTTTCTTTAGGATTGACTGGTTTGATCTCCTTGCAGTCCAAGGGACTCTCAAGAGTCTTCTCCAACACCACAGTTCAAAAGCATCAATTCTTTGGCACTCAGCCTTCTTTATGGTCCATCTCTCACATCCATACCTGACTACTGGAAAACCATAGCTTGGACTATGGACCTTTGTTCGCAAATAATGTCTCTGCTTTTTAATACTTTGTCTAACTTTGTCATACTTTTCCTTCCAAGGAGCAAGTGTCTTTTAATTTCATGGCTGCAGTCACTGTCCACAGTGATTTTGGAGCCCAGGAAAAGAAAATCTGTCACAGTTTCCACTTTTCCCCCTTCTGTTTGCCATGAAGTGATGGGACTGAATGTCATTTTCTTAGTTTCTTTAATGTTGAGTTTTAAGCCAGGCTTTTCACTCTCCTCTTTCACCCTCATCAAGAGACTCTTTAGTTCCTTTTCACTTTCTGCCATTAGGGTGGCATCATCTGCATATCTGAGGTTATTGATGTCTACTTCACCAATTAATGGAGAAGTCTACAGGTGGCTACATGGGTAGTCTATCTGGTGCCAGGGTAGGCTGTGGTCATGGCCTGCAGCCCCAGCTTGTTCTTTCCTGGAGGACTCAGTAGTGGAAGGAGTGGTGCTATTAGCATACATATGAAATTATCCAGGGCCACTGTGCCACACAGCTCAAGTAGATGACACCCACATTGTGTTCTAGGCATAACTGTGGGTGGCCTTTGCCCTACGGCCAACCAGGGCCAAGCTGTACTCCCAGCAGGCTTCCCAGAGGTACTGTCTGAGGCTTGGGAGCTACATAACTGCCCCTGGTTACAAATGAGAGCCCCTAAAACTTGGGTTGGATGACACAATGACTCTAGAACCAACAGTCCTTCTTTTCATGCTCTGCTGGCTTTGCCCTCTAGGGCAACACTTCTTGAGAGAGTCCCTCTGATTTCAGCAGCCGGACCTCCCTTGAGTGCCTGCTCTGAGATGGGCCCCGTGCTAGGGCTTTTTTCCCCAGTTTTATTGGGTATAATAGACAAATAAAATTATAATGTAAAGTATGCACTTGGATGTTTTGATATGTGTGTGTGTATATATATATATATATGCATTGTGAAAGGATTCCCACAATTGAGTTAATTAACACATTCATCACCTCACATACTTACTTTTTTTTGAGAGCACAATTTCTACCCCTCTAGCAAATTTCAGTTATACCATACAGTGTTATCTAGTCACCATACTTAGATTAGATCCTCAGATCTTATTCACCTTGTAACTGAGAGTTTGTACTCTTTTACCAACCTCTTCCTATTTCCCCTATCCCTCAGCCTCTGGAAACCACTTTTCTACTTGACTTTTTTTTCCCAGATTCCACATGTGAGATTATGCAGTGTTTGTCTTTCTCTGTCTGACTTCTTCCACTTAGCATAATGCGCTCAAATTTCATTTATGTTGTCTCAAATGGCAGGATTTCTTTCCTTTTTAAAGGTTTTTTAATCCTGTGTGTGAGTGTGTATCACATTTTCTTCATCCCTTCATATCTCAGCTGACACTTAGGTTGTTTCCATATGTTGACCATTGTGAATAATGCAGTGATAAACATACGAGTACAGATATCTCTTTAAGATCCTGATTACATTTATTTTGGATATATGTATATCCAAAAGTGAGATTGCTGGATCATATGATGGTTCTATTTTTATTTTCTTGAGGAGTCTCTGTACTGCTTTCCACAGTAGCTACACCAATTTACATTCCTACCAATAGTGCACAAGGGTTCCCCTTTCTCCACATCCTCCCCAGCATCTGTTATTGCTTGTCTTGTTGATGATAGCCACATCTTAACAGGTGTGAGGTGATCTCTTATCGTGGCTTTGATTTTCATTTCCCTGATGATTACTGATGTTGATCATTTTTTCAAGTGTCTTGGCCATCTGTATAACTTGTTAGGAAAAAATGTTTATTCAGAGCCTTTACTTATTTTTTTTAATCAGGGTTGCTTGGGTTTTTTTGTTTCTTTCTTTCTTTTTCTTCTTTTTTTTTTTTTTTTTTTACATTGAGTTATATGTGCTCCTTTCATATTTGGATATTAACCCCTCATTGGATATGTGATTTGCAAGTATTTTCTCCCATTCCATAGGTAGGTTGCATTTTCATTTTGTTAATGGTTTTCTTGGCNTTTCTTTTTCTTTTTTTTTTTTTTTTTTTTTACATTGAGTTATATGTGCTCCTTTCATATTTGGATATTAACCCCTCATTGGATATGTGATTTGCAAGTATTTTCTCCCATTCCATAGGTAGGTTGCATTTTCATTTTGTTAATGGTTTTCTTGGCTGTGCAGAAACTTTTTAGTTTTATATCACTCCACTTCTGTATTTTTGCTTTTGCTGCCTTTGCTTTTGGTGTCAAATCCAAAAACTTCTTACCAAGACCAATCTCAAGTCCCCATATTTTCTCCCAGAATTTTTCTGGTTTCAGGTCTTACATTCAAGCCTAATTCATTTTGAGTTGATTTCTCTATACAAGATGGGGTCAGTCTCACAGTTTTCCATGTGGATATCCTGGTTTTCCCAGTACCACTTATTGAGGAGACTATCTTTCCTTTAATGAGGATAGTTTTAACTGTTCAAAATGACCCCTTAGGGGCCCTCACATAGATAGCTGTAATTAAATCTTTTTTTATTAACACAGCACACACAGAAAAGTAATTTATACATAAATGTCCAGCTTAACAAATTGTTGTCAACTCTGGTGTAACCATCACCCAGATGAAAACATATACCTTTGCCAGCTCCCCAGAAGCCCCCCACATGCTCTTCCAGTCACAACCACAACTTTCATTCACACCCCTGACTTCTGTGATGATCATTTCCTTGCTATTGATTATATATTACTCTTCAAGGGTACATCGTGGAACACCATGGATTACTTTTTTGAGGTTTTTAAAAATGGAATAATACCATACACACTTTTTAATTCATATTTTAAAACTTCTTCTTTTAAAATTATTATAAAAACACAGTAAGTAGCAAAAAGGGTACAGGGAGGTCCTATGCAAACTTCACCTAGATTCTCCCATTGATATTATCACTCAGGATATTGACATTGGTACAATCCACTGATCTTAGAGTTCAAGGCTCATTTGTGTATATACATGTGTATATATACATGTGTATATTCTTCTGTGTCTCATCCACATTCTTTCTTTCCTGAACTCTTTCACTTAACATTGTACTCTTGAGTTTCCACAATTTTTATTTTCATAGTATACTTTTCCTCTGAGTGCACCACACTCTATTTACCAATTCTACTGCAACGGGCTATTCAGTGGTTCCATGGTTTGGACATGTGAACGTGGTCATCTGCATCTCCTGCTACACATGTGTATTCATTTCCCTTTTGTATATAACTAAGAGTGGAATTACTGGGGCATTGGCTGTGGCTTTACTAGATAACATAAACTTTTTCCAAAGTGCCTATTCCATTGTACACTCCCCTTAGTGATGCATGAGTGTTCCAGGGCTCTACATCCTCACCAACACTTGTTAACTGTAGTCTTTCAGGTAGGTAAGCAGTGAATCTCACTGTGGGTTTCATTTGCACTTCTCTGTTACTAGGAAATCAAGCAGCATTTCACACATATATTGGCCATTTGGATTTCCTGGTTTGTAAATGAGTTGTTAAGTCTTTTGCCAATTTTCCTATTGGGTCATCTGTCTTTTTGTTAGTAATTTGTAGAACTTGTAAAAACATTCTAGCTTCAAGCCTAGTGTCGGTTTTATATGCTCCAGATACCTTTTCCCAATTTGTGGGGGGCTTTTTTTCCCCCTCTGTTCATCAGTCTACTTATCTAGTCTTCAGCAAAACCACAGCAGGCAGACGTCTCTCAACAACTACTGGCTCAGGCTGTGCTCATTAGGAATTAGAAGGCTAAAAGTTAGGTATAGCCAGATTAGTAAGGATCTTGAAAATCAATGGAAAGGCTTGGACTTGACCCAGGGAGCAAAGGAGTTCCCCAGTATGTCGGAGAGATTCTGAATAAGCGTCTTAGGAAGATAAATCTGGGAGTCAAGTTTCAGCACAAGAGCATGGAGCCAAGAAAAGAATGTGGAGGTTACTGAAGTGGTTCAAGGCTGAGATCCCAGGGGCTCAGAGGAAGGAGGTGGCAATGGAAACAGAAAGGAAGAGATGCATCCAAGAGACATTTAGAAGAGAAAGTTGGAATGATGGCACTTTGTTATGAGTCAGTGGAAGAGAGAGAGAGTTGGAGACTGAAAAAATGATGCCAAGCTTTTCAGCCCGGAAACTGAGAGCTGCTTCTGCTTTGATGAAAGACACTCATAAAGTAGTCGGGGGAGTGTGCTTTCCACCACTCAATCCTGAAAGTTCAATTCATGTTCCAGATAATCAATCAGAGGAGTCCTGACTGTACACAGATTTGCTCAGCCTGGGCTATTGAGCAGTCACCCTTGGCTTCAGACTTCGGGGAGTTGAAGCAAGACTTAGAGCCCTGTTCAGTCCCCCTTGGGCGTTGTTGATTGAATCTGCTTTGCAGTCTGAACTCAGTTGGATCATAAGGACATTCTCAAGCACACCACCTGATAATTCTGATGGCAAAGGTCACCCAGACTAAAACCAGTAGTAAAAATAGAGATGAAAACCCAAGGGAAAACTAACTTAAAAAAAAAAAGCAACAGGTACTCTAGACTAACCCATGGTAGACTATAAAACATGTGTAGAAGGTACATTGAATACTTGTGAATACTTGTAAATGTGCTCTTTTCTGTTGGCCTGGTAATGTTTAAATGTATATAGCAACCTCCCTTTCAGTCTCCTTCCCCTATCGATATGTGCCAAAGCATTCAGGTCTATTATTATTACTGAAAAGTCAAAAGCATATTTACAGAGACTGAATGTGTCTAAAGAGCAGATAAATCAAACCTCTTGAGAAAATAAAGTCTCATAGCAGATTATGTTATGAAAAGACGAAAATAGTGCTCGCGACTTGATAAAGCCACCGACTGGGTTTTTAAAAAGAGGTCATTCACATGTTAGGTCATAAAATCATTCCCTTAATCCCTGAAACATCAAATAAAATTAAGATTTAAGATAAATTCACTTGATTAGAATTGATATGAAAATCCTCAGCAAATAATTAAAAGGGATTTGGTAACATAATAACCAGCTAATTCCAGCACATATTTAATAAAGAATGGATTATGGGAGGAGTTGGTGTTTACTTTTTTTTTTTTTTGGCTATCAGAAAATGCAAAAGTATTTGTAGTACTACTAATGTTTGCAGAGGAAAGCAAAGGTGCTTTGAGAGCATGATGCTCTGGGTGCGAGGTATCAAGTCAGGAATGCTAGATCCCTGGAGGTGCCTTCCCCTGAAAGACAGCCAGAACCCACAGTCGGATAAGGCTGAAGTGTGGTCTGGGCCATGAAATTAATCTCTGAAAACTCTGTAGCCACTGCTCATTTGTTCTGTAGTGTGAGAGCCAGTGCTGACTCTTCTCCTGGCTCTCTGAAATCCTGTGCTCAAGCCTGTCAACTTTAAAATGTAGAAGCCTTGTTTCAGAAAAGCCAAACACACATGTGTTCTGAGCCTACATACTCACCTTGTCACTCACTCATCCATCCACTCAGCCAGTCAGTCTCACTCAATTCATAAGCAATTCTTGAATGTTTGCTGTACGCCTGGTGCTGAGGGGGGCTGCAGAACAGGCTAGGCCTTGGTCCTGACTCTCAAGGAGCTCACCTTCTAGTGAGAGAGAGAAATACAAAGTAACCACGTACGTGCTAAGTCACTTCAGTCAGGTCCGGCTCTTTGCGACCCCATAGGCTGTAGCCTGCCAGGCTCCTCTGTTCATGGGATTCTCCAGGCAATAATACTCACATGGGTTGTCATGCCCTCCTCCATGGGATCTTCCGGACCCAGGGATCAAACCCATGTTTTTTTATGTCTCCTGCCATTGGCAGCCTGGTTCTTTACCACTAGCACCACCTGGAAAGCCCCACAAAGTAACCAGAGCACAGGGCAAAGGAAAATAAGGGCAGCATGGAGGAATGAAGATGCATGGAGTGCAAGTTCCACGGCTCAATTCTACATGGTTTACTTGTCTTGTTTTCTGTCTCTCTCCCCCACTAGACTATGAGCTCCATGAGGGCAGAGATTTATATCTGCCTCATTCATTCCTGCATCCTCTGTGCCTAGAACAGTGCCTGGCACATGGTGGGCACCCATTAAGAAATTTGTTGAATAAATGAGTGACTCTTGGGAGAAGAGAGTGAGTTGATGGAGCTGTATTTGGAAAGTCTTCACAGAGGAAAGAATCCTGGAGACAGGCTCTACCAAAAGCAAAGACTCTCAGAGCACAGCAGAATTAAACAGCATCTTGCTTGGAGGGAACAGCTGGAATAACAGCCTGGGGGTGGGGAATTGCTTGGTGTGTCCAAGGAATGGATGTGATCAGCAGAAATGAATAGAGGACACAAGGTGAGAATGATGCCAGAGAAGATTGGGACCAGATCACTGAGAGCACTGAAAGCCAGGTGGAGGTGCTCTATGTTCTCCTGCAAGTGTTGGGAGTCTGTAGAGAAAGAAATTGCACAGGAATGCCTGACAGTCTGGCTTACAACCTGGAAGATGACAGAAGAGCTCTGGTCCTTTTATCCAGGACCTAGGGAGCACCCATTGGGTCTGCGAGAAAAGACTAACACTGTGGAAGGAATGAGCAGCAGAAGGTGAAGCACGAAGGGCCCTGGCAGGGAAGGAGGGGGAGGGGTGGGCCTCAAGCTGGGCCTTCCATGCTGGCTGTCAATCCTGTGATGGGGATGAGCCAGCTGATCCCAAGGGCCCCTGCAGCCCTGACATTCTGGCACTCTAATTATAGAAGTGAAAGCTTCATTCCAGATAGCTGGGGAAATCCTTGGGTGCCATGTCACCTCCCAGTGCTGGGAGTTGAGCTGGCACTAAGGCAGTTAAAAAGGAGTGGAATGGACATGTGGATAGCCTGTGTCAGCCTCGTGGTGATTCAGTAAACTTTTAGCTTCTAGGTGTCAGCAGCTCTTTCAGGAATGCACAACAGCAGCCTCTGCACAGGCAAGGGTCTACAGGTTGGGCTGGTTTCTGATCTTTTCTTTCTGCCTTAGGAAGAGAATGAGTCCCCTAGGCCAAGAAGAAACCAAAGACCAGGTTTCTCCTAAACTTGGCTTTCAAAAAAGCCATTAAGAGAGATGGCGCTGTACTCCAAAGAACCAGAGAGACACTCTTGCCATAAACAAGTCTCAGTTTTCACAGAAGTCCGGCCTCCAGGCAGCTGGGAGGAAAGCCCCCAGTCCAAAAGACTCAGCTGGGCTGCCCTGCCTGGGTCTGCACAGATGGGGCCCGTGGCAAGCCAGAGCTGTTGGACATCATTCCTAATACAGAAGTCGGGCCCACACAGAGCAACCAGCTTAGGGAAAAGAGCTATGACCTGTCAAACAACTGGTTATTACATAATCACCAGAGCCAGTCACTGAAAAGCAAAATAAATATACACCTCAAATAAACTCTAATTGGTCATTTTTCTGGTGTGACTGAATTCCACTGTCTGCGAAGTGTGAGTAGAACAGGGTCTGAGCTGAACCCCAACACCACGGAGGCCCAGCAAAGCCACCCACAGTGTATTTAAGGTTGACAAAGAAAGTCTGCCCAGGAACACAGAGAGGATGTGGGCAGGTGGGGAGGCCAAGATCCAGGAGGGGTTCAGCCTGGGCCCCTGGCACCAACAGCATCATCAATAGATGGGGAGCCGCTCTGGGGTCCAGGTGGGAAAAGAAAGGTCCAACTGGAGCCCAGTAAGATCCAGGAGCCCATGGACCACCCTTGCGGAGGGGCAGGAAAAGAGATGGGAGTTCAGGTGGACACTGGGGAGCTGCCTTCCACCGAGAGGCCTCTGTGTGGACAGCACACACTGAAGTTCAAGTTTGGCCACAGCCAGCTGGATAAGCTTCAGGCCTCTGCAGGGAGCTGTATCCAGCAAGCTTTTGGATGCACAATCCTGGCACCGAGGGGAGAGGGATGGTGGGGAAGCCTGTGCTGGGAGCCGAGGGAAGTGATGGCCCCTTTCCCAGCCTCACCCTCTCCTTAGTCACTGCAGCCACCAGGTCCCCACAGCCATTTCTGGTTTAGTCAGACCCCTCTGGATCCCGGGCTGTTCAGGTCCCTCACTGCCCTGGGTGGGGCTTCTCTGGGGGCCCAGCTGCCTGCCCTGGCAGGGGCATCCCAGCACTGGCCTCTTTCACCCCCTGCCTTCATCTTCAGGCCTGTCCTGTGGGCATCTCACACGCCCACAACTGTCCTCTGCCCCGGGGCTGCCGCACCCCCCTGGTCCTCCGTGATGGCCAGGTGGGAGCCCGTGGGGTGGAGAGATGGGCACTGCCAGCTGTGTCACTGTGTCCTGTTCCACCTTGTGGGGACAAAGCCATCCCGGTGGCGTGGGGGGTGGCACCCCTTGGGAAGCTGGTCAGCCGCACAGGGACCAATGTGGGGCCAGGACGGCTGCTTCTGAGATGCATCCTGA
>SJYA01003498.1:106211-137686 GCA_006410615.1 Neotragus moschatus
ACACAGGTCTCACGGCCGCCGCGTCGCCCCGCCGGCTCCCGCCCAGACGGTCAAGGTGTTCCGCGGTGATAGCCGTGGAGACCCGGCCTCTCAGGTGGCGACTACCGAACTGCACCCGCCCCCGCTCGTGGCCTAGAGGCGCCCCTCCCCCGGGGGCCCCCGGCGCCCCCGCTCCCACCCGAGTGCGGACTCTGTCGCGGCCTCCCGCCTGCGTGCTCGGCGAGGAGCCCGGGCGCGCCAGCCAGTCTCCCGCCTCTCTGGCCTCGGGCCGGCGGAGCCCCCGCGGGAGCTGGGCTGGCCTGGCCTCGCGCCGCGCGGGGTTATCCTGGGGCAGACACCTGCGGCTTCTGCAGGAACACGGCTTCTTCGTGAACTGCCCAGCGGCGAGCTGGAGCGTGCTGCCCGCCCTCTACCCACCCCCTACCCCCCGGGCAGCAAGGCCCGTGGCTCCCCTCCCCGTCTCCCCGGGGGGCTGGCCCGCGCCCCCTATCCGGGGTCCCCGTCTGGGCTGTGTTTCCTAACCTGAACTTCCCGAGTGGCAGCAGGGGCCGAGCCCGCGGACGCCGCGCCTGGTCCGACAGCAGGAACCCCGAGTGCAGCCCCCGAGTGGCCTGCAGACTCCCGCCTGCACCTCAGAGGAGCGACCTTTTAGCACATCTGGTCACGACTCGGCCGAGTTGCGGGCCGGGAATAAAGGGGAGGGCCCGCCGCCCTTTCGGCCCCTCCTCCCCTCCACGCCCACGCCCTCGGTCTGAGGGAAGCGCCGAGCCCCCTTACAGAGGTGAACGAAGTCCTTTCGTGGGCTGCGTAGGTGTGCCCGAGCAGAGCGCTGGCCTCGGAGCGTTTCCCGAAGTTTCCTGACGGAGCTCGGGTCCCGCCGCGGGCACAGGTGTCGGAGTCCTGCACCTCCGTCCTCGTCCCGTGGCGAGCGCGGCCCAATGGGGGCGACAAAGGTGTGCGGCCCTGCGGGGCTGTTGGGAAGGAATCCACCTTGGCCGGGCCCCGCTGGGGCTGCCCTGGAGAGCGCCAGCGGCCAAGAGAGCGTATCGCGCTCTGGTGATCGAAACGGATCGCAGTTCCTTAACTTCGGTCCCCACTAGGCCGCAGTTGGACATCCGGGACCCTGGCGGGTGGGGGTCCTGCGGGGACGAGGGTCATCTTAGACCCACTGCGTCCCCGTAAAGCGAGAGCAAGTTTCCATCTTGAAGGAAATTGGATTAAACAAAACGGAAGCAGGCATAACTGTTGTCTATTACCGAGTGTTGTGAGTGGTTTTAAAATTTGCTTCCCACCCACCTCCAAGTGCACTGATCCTGGGGGTGGAAAACGGGGATCCGTTCTCAGGAGCCTTCCCTCCACCCTCGTGTCACTTCTCAGCTTCCTCAGTGGACCAGGTGGTCCTCACTTCCCCGCGGGGCCTGGGAGTCAGGGAGATCCCAGGCGCACCCGTGACAGAGGATCCACGGCCTGCTTGGCACAAGGGCCTGGATGGCTGCTAGACATCTCCAGCTCCACAAGGCCTGAGCCGAACTTCTGACCGTCCCTGAAACACACTCCTCCTTAGTTCCTATCACCTTAGTTCACCGCGGCTCCATCCTGCAAATTCCCTACAGGTTTCCTGGATTCTTTTCTTTCGCTCACAATCCACATCCAGAGAGGCAGCATCTTCAAAATGGTTCCACGCTCCCAGCCTTCTCCCTTCTGCCACTGCTACCCTCTGTGCCCAGCCACCAGCATCGCCCGCCTGGATTATTGCAGTGGGTGGGTGAGGTGGGTGAAGTCGCTCAGTCGTGTCCGACTCTTGCGACTCCATGGACTGTAGCCTACTAGGCTTCTCCATCCATGGGATTCTCCAGGCAAGAATACTGGAATGGGTTACCATTTCCTTCTCCAGGGGATCTTCCTGACCCAGGGATCGAACCTGGATCTCCCACATTGGAGGCAGACGCTTTAACCTCTGAGCTGAGCCACCAGGGAAACCCTGAAAGATTGCCATTTCCTACCTCCCTCAGTCTCTTCTCCCCTGTCCCAGGAAGCTCTTCTGCAGCAGCTCCCGACTTCTCCCAACCTGGATGACACCATTTTTCTTCTTGCCCTCGCTTGCTCTGCTCCAAGCCTCCTGACTCTTCCTCAACACACAAGGTACATCTGTCCTAAGGGCCTTTGCACTGGCTCTTCTGTGTGTTGGAATGCACTTTCCCAGATAGCCACTGGGTCTCCTCCCTCCTTTCCTTTCATCTTGACCAACCTTGGCAGAAGTCACCTGGCCAATCTATGCAACAGTTCAAAGCTCTATACCCATCTCTGGCACTCCCCTCTGCTTCCCTTTGTTTTCTCTCTAGTACTTAACTAGCTTAACTAACTGACCTGTCTATAGGTTAGATCCCAAGAAAGCCGCCATCAGTGCCTGTTTTGCTCACTGTTAAATTCGTAGCTGGAAAATCCCATGGATGGAGGAGCCTGGTAGGCTACAGTCCATGGGGTTGCTAAGAGTCAGACATGACTGAACGACTTCACTTTCATGTGTTGGAGAAGGAAATGGCAACCCACTCCAGTGTTCTTGCCTGGAGAATCCCAAGGACGGGGGAGCCTGGTGGGCTGCCATCTATGGAGTTGCGCAGAGTTGGACCCAACTGAAGCGACTTAGCAGCAGCAGCAGCAGCAGCAAATTCGTAGCTCCTGGCATGGTACCTGGCACAGAATATCTGCTCACTGAATGTTAGTAGGATTCTGTTTTCATGGGACATTTCAGAAAACTCTGGGAGCCACAGGATTGTACACACACACAGGGAAAAGAACCCATAGCTGTCATTACATTTTAAGGAGGTTTATGAGACCAGTCTCAGATCATGTTACCAAGGGGCATTGTGGCCCAGCTATGTTGTGGTTCTTTCAGTTCCTGTTGGAAACAGAGGTTCCCTTGTGGTTTTTGCCTTGAGTACTTCAAGGCTAATGGAGAAATGGGAGGCAGTGAGGAAGATGACTTTGTACTCATTGAATAGACTGGCTATGAGACCCTTTTGTTGCCCCAAATGTGGACCAGGTATGGAGCTAACAGCTCTCTCCATGCATCAAGGTATACTGTGTACTTTACCTGCATGAGTCTATTTACCCAGTAGATGCTAAGCTGTTGTCATCTCTGTGTTCTCGATGAGGAAATGAGAAGCTCAGAGGGGGCAGCATGTCTGGGGTCATGCGACTAGAAAGTGGCCAAGCAGTAGGCAGCTGGGCCTCAAAACTTGGGCTGCTTCCATCTGTCAAGTAGCTGCTCACATTTAGCGGGAGCAGCCCTGGACTGCAGGTCCAGGCAAGGAAAGGAATCCTGCAGCCTCTCCAGGGGCTGCCCTTCCTCAGGGGTCTCCTGGCCCTGTTGCTTGAGAAGCTGCCAAGCAAAGGGTCAAACTTGGGCTATGGGAGTTCAGGGGCACCATGGCAAGGCCAATGTGGGCCCTGCCTTTGGTCTGACACAAACCTGTAGCTTGCGAGATAAGAAAACAGACAGCAGACACCTCTCATTCATAGGCAGAGTCCTATGAACATACAATAAGTTTTTCCACATTCATGTGACAGGTGTGGGGCTTTAACTGGGCAGCTTCTGGAACTCTGTGTCGCCTGCATAGGTGGGGGCCCTTGGAGAGCAGGCATGCTGACTGCAAGTGTAGCAGTTGCTCTGTTCGTCAGTACACCCTTGCTCCAAAGCCTCCTGTGGCTTTCTACTGCTGATAGCACTAAGTCCCAACTCCTCAGCCTGGTGTCCCACAGGTGGGCCTCATCCTTCATCCAGATTCATCTTCTGGTGTTTTCACACATGCTCCTGGGCCTTCTGCCCAGTTGGACTGTTGATTGGACACCAAACAATCCTGGTTCTTATAACCTCTACACTTTGCTTATGCATTTCTGCCTAGGATGCTGGCTGTTCTATCAAAATTCCACCTGACTTTCAGGGCTCCTCTCAAAAGGCTCATCCTCCTTGAAGCCTGGCTCAAGTAGCATCACAGCACAGCAGCAGTGGTAAGCACTTTTAAGATTCACAATGGAAACAAATGGGAAATTGTTAAAATATTGATTATAATTTCCTGGCGACTTCACTGATTTAAAAAATAGGAACCTTTAAGAAAAAAGCCTTCATTAGCAAGCGAGCAGTTAATTAAAGGGCTGGAGAATGGCTTGCATCGATTTCACCATGGAACCAGAAAGCTGTGGCTACATGTCAATTTTTCTCCTGAAGCTCCTTGCTTACCACAAATGCTACTTTCATAATGCCATAGGTAGTATCATCAAAGGGTAGATAAGGATGGGAAATGGTTTTGGAAACAGATAGATAAATAATTTAGGTAATTAACATAAATCCAGATGACTGCCAGTTTTCCTCTTGCACCATACATACAACTGAAAGACACTGTCAAAGCTCTTATATAGAAAAAAGTATGCAGATGGCTTGCTAATTATTATTCTCTATGCAATGACATTTTTTTTTTTTTCCAACAGCACAGGCACGACTCAGGCCCCACATGGGAAGAGGCTCCATCCACTATTCTAGGACCCTTCAGAACATTTGCAATTTTGTGATTAGAAATACACACACCCACCAAAATCCAGGCCTGTGGCTGTCCTAGCAACCAGCTAGGCTACTGCCGCATCATCGCTACAACGGTTCAGAAGGTTAATATGACCTAACGCCAGGGGACCAGCCAGAGCCCAGCAGCAAGTAGGCATACTGTCCAGGCAGACATTGGGAAAAAACAAAAACAAAAACACAAATGGACAACGTGCTCCTGCTGTTCTTGGTTTGGAAAACACAATCATCTTAACATTAAAAGCAGCCCAAACTGTTGGCGTACCCACTCTGCACCAGGGCCTGTGCTTCACATCACGAGCTCATGAATCCTCATAAGAACTAATTTCAGAGTGGTGCAGACTGAGGTTCAGAGACGTTCAGCAACTTGTCTTGAGATCACGCAGCTGCTCACTGGTGAAACCAAGATTTGAATGTCCTAGGCGGTCTGCTACAGCAGCCTCCAAAAAATTCCATGAAGACAAAACTCACCAGGGAGGTGGGAAATAACATGCACTCCACATGTTACCAGCTCTGTGCCTATAGCTTTGCTACTTGGCTGGCTTGCACTGCCTCATGAAAAAGGACTGTCACATTTTCAGCAATTTTGTGAACTTGTTGATAGGTCTTGGTAGCTTGTAATTGACCATGGTAGGAGTAGCTACACTCCCAGAAATGGGCCCAAGTCCAGGCTGGCTGTAAACGTTGAGAAACATTCCACTGCATACAGACATTAGAGCCAGTCTGCCTGGTTCAAATCCTGGGATCACCACTTGCCATATGGCCTGGGGCAAAATGGAGACCTTAGTCTGCCAAAGGGAGATAATCACAGTGCCTGTCTCATTGGCTGGTTGCAATCATTCAAATAAAAATAAATCCATATAAAACACCTGCCACAGTAGAAGTGATTGGCTACTGTTTGTAAAAATAAGTATATTTCAACTACTAATAATTACTATTATTTTTATTATTACTTCATCTAGAGTACAGCAACATGTCCTAAATATTCTCTCTGCCTCTGGTCTTGTGCCCTCCAGTGCATCCTCCTCACAGATGTGAAGGTAAATTTCTAGAACACAGATCTTACCTTGTTCCTCCCTTGCTCAAAATATTTCAATGGCTCCCTATTACCCTCAGGGAAAAGTTGCTGCTCCAAAATATCAAGATCTCTTAGTCTGTTTGGGCTGCCAGAACAAAGTACCCTGGACCGGGGGCTGAAACACCAGAAATACATTGTCCCCCAGTTCTGGAGAGTAGATGTCTGAGACCAAGGAGTGAGCAGGCTCAGTTCCTTCTGAAGGCTGTGAGGGAAGGATCCGTTCCAGGTTTTTTCCTTGGCTTGTAGACAGCCATCATCTTCCTATGTCTCTTGACATTTTCTTCTTTCATTGGACACCCTGTGTCCAAATTTTCTCCATTTTACAAGGACATGGGCAGTATTGAATTAGGGTCCCACTCTACCCTAGTAGCATCTCACCTTAACTAATCATATCTGCAATAATCCTAGTCCCAATAAGGGCACATTCTGAAGTACTGACAGAACATCAACATATGAATTTTTGTGGGACACAATTCAACCCATCACCATCCACCCTCTGGCACCTCAAAAGTTCATGTGTTTTTCTCACATGAAAAATGCATTCAAAATCTCCAAAAGTCTTATCCCAATTTAGCATCAACTTTCAATCTAAAATCTCATCCACATATCATCTAAATCAGGTATGGGTGAAACTCAAGGTATCATTCATCCTGGGCCAAAATTCCTCTTCATTTGTGAACTTGTGAAACCAAGTAACAAATTATCTGCTTTCAAGATGGATGTGATGGATATGTTTATGTGTTGACTTGACTGGGTTAAGGGAGGCCCAGAGAGCTGAGTGTGTCTGTGAAGCATTTGTGGAGGATGTTTGCATTTGAATCAGTAGACTAAGTAGATAGACAGACCCTCATCAATGAGGGTGGGCATCATGCAACCCATGAAGGGCCCAGATGAATCAGATGAAGGAAAGGCAGACCCCACTCTTCTCTTAAGCTCAGATGGCCATCTTTTCCTGCCCTAGAACTTCAGAGCTCCTTGTTTTCCCACTTTCAGACTCTGGGACTTAGTCCAGTGGCTCCCTTGGTTCTCTGGATTTGGGCTGAATTGTACTGTGGGCTTCCCTAGGTCTCCAGCTTGCAGATGGCAGATTGTGGGACTTCTTGGCATCCCTACCATGTGAGCCAATTTCTGTCATAAATCTCCTCTTCTTTCATCCATCTATCATCTGTCGTCTCCTACTGGCTGTGTTTCTCTGGAGAACCCTAATACAGCGGGACAGGCAGAGGATAGCCATTTCCATTCCACAAGGGAGAGATTGGCAGGAAAATAGGGACTACCTGGTCCCAGGAAAGTCGGAAACTTAGCAGGGCAAATTCCATCTGATTTTAGGTTTTTGAATAATCCTCTAGTTCAATGGTTTGCCCTCCAGGTTTGCCCCTCAGCCCCCACAAAAACAACTCAGGCAGTGGACATAGCCAACAACTAGCTATTCCAAAACACATTGTTCTTTCACACCTCCGTGCTGTGCACTCTGTGTTCCCCAAGGGTTGCAAGGGGCCCTCCTTTCATGGCTCACTTGGGCCACTCCTCTCAGCCATCAGGCCTCAGCCAGAGCTTTTGTTCTCATCTGTGTGGCCTTCATGGACCCCCACCCCCCACCCCTGCCCAGAGGCCAGGAGAAGGAGCTGCCTGTTTACAAAAAGCACCTTGGCAAGTGAGCTGCTCTTTGACGGGGGTGGAGGGGTGGGGATGGGTTAGGGGGGACCAATGAAGGATGAGGGGATGGGATGGAATGTGGAAGTGGGGGGAAGTGGGGTCCTCACCACCCTGCCCTGTAACTGCGGATATGCCACACTAGACTGGGGACCCCAGGAATTCAACTTGTTGTGTATCAAGTCTCAGCCCAGGGCCAGGTGCAGAGCTGTTGTGCCATATATAAATGCTTTTGCTGAGCACTTCCTGTGCGGAGTGTTGGACTTAGGCTGAGCATGCTTGGGAGAACAAGAACGGACCATCTCACACTCATCATTAGAGCCAACTGAGGTACTGCTTTGCAGAGCCGCAGGGCCCTTGGCTGCAGGTGCTGACACCTGACATGTTGTAACTCATGGGATCCAGAGATTACACGACACAGTGTAAAGGCAAGCAACCAGAAGCCAGTCGACTCTCAATCCAGGCCTTGCCACTTCGTATCTGTGTGACTTTCCCCTCTCTGTGCCTGTTTCCTCTTCTATAAAATGGAGCTTGTGGGGTGCCCACCTCACAGGACTTGTGTGGACTCAGTGACTTCATATCTTTCCGATGTCAGCTGTCACTCAGCTACAGCCAGTTTCGAGCTTCTGTTTCTCTGATGCAAAATGCTTGCTAAGAGCTAAGCACGCTCATCCGCCCAGGGACAGGGCTGGGAAAGGAGAATCTCAAGGGCCCCTCCAGCCCTCACAGGGCATCTGCTCCATGCATAAGATGACCAGAGTGCACTAACAGGCAACAGGGACAAATAAATGTGTGGATGTGGGGAGGGGGATGGTGACACCGGATGTGGTGGCAGCTCCATCAAATGATAAGAGGCCTGGCTTGGGAGGCAAGACCCTGGGTTCCCAGCTCAAGCCTATGCCTGACCCAGTGTAGGACCTGGAGCAAGCTCCCTTCTCCCCCTGGGCTTTACTTCCTGCTCTCCACAGGCACAGACCTCCCAACTGAGGCATTTTTCAGAAAGGCCCCCTACTTGCTTTGGTAGTTGAGAGACCGGTCCTGGGTTGCAGGAGGCCACTGATTGCGTTGGAGCTGGAGCTATGCCTCCACCATCCTGCCTCCCAGCCACACAGTGTGTCTGCCATCAGGGAAGCGCTACTGCCTTAAGGAATGAGTCTAGATGTTACCTGGTGCAGTTCAAGTAATGAAACCAAAGGGCAAGGCAGTGCCTTGCTGATCTACCCTGTGAGCTGGGACACTCGTCTCCCCAGCCCTTTCTCCTGAGCGCAGGGGCAGAAGAGGCCAAGAAGATGCTTTGCTACCCAAGTGCATTCTCTCTGGATACCTCATCTCTGCCCCAGGACCCAAGAGCCTCAGGACCTAAGATTTGGTGCAGTCTTCTTGCCCCTGCCTTGTTGTCCAAGGCTTTTCCAAGGTGACACTATATGGGGAATTACGGTACTGGGCACTTGCCAGGAGGAAGAGAGTGTGTGCTTTACATGGGACTGAAATGTCCCTGCTGTTCAGAGAAAGGAGATTCAGAGAAGATGGCAAAATTGGTGCCTTTTGCAGCAGCCAAATTTCCATCTCGTTGTTGTGTGCTGGCAACGTGATTCCCAGAGCCAGATCACACAGGCTGGTGTCACATTGCCTCAGCAGCAAAACAGCATTAGTAATCAAGTACTCTGGATGTGGTAGCAGATGCCTGGCTGGCTCAGGAGGGCCATAGTTGTCGTTTTAGAGTTTGGGGGTGGTCAGAAAGCCAGATGTGGTGCCACGCTGAGCCTCAAGCAGGGCTCAGCTTCTTTCCCGTCCTTCCCTGTCCCCAGCCCTGTCCCACAGAAGCCATCCTTCCCAATACGTGTCATTGTCCATCCCTGAGTCCTGTCCCTGTTTGGCTTCTCATTCCTAAAGACCAGACATGGCAGTGTACCACGTCACAGGTGCCACTCCACCGTGCTCAGTGAAGCCGGTGGAATCAGAGTGGAAGCCTCAAGAAAGCTATGGAGTGTAAGTTCTGTAGAGTGGCCACAAGGGACTGAGTTTCTGTGTAGTGGGATGAACAGCAGGCCAAACATTTCCTGCCCATTCTCCCAGCCAACACCATGCCAACCCCTCTTGCTGTCTGCTTGTTCCTGATAATGAAATGGCCGTTTTGCCTGTGTAACATTACTGATTTTATTAGTGATTATTGATTTTCAATTGTGGTTTCCTGGGACTGTGGGATGGAGCAAATCAAAGGCATCTCCATCTCCATCCATTCACTTGAGGCTGTGGGCTTGGACTTGAGCACACACTGACAGTCCTACTCACTGTCTTCTCAAGAATCCTCCATCTCTCTTCCTCCGAAGACCCAGCTACAGATGGGAGCAGATAGGGCTGTAAGTAGTGGCACTGATGATTTTTTTTCCATGGCTCTAACTGATCTCAGGACCCACTCTGCCCCCATTTTCCCCTGGAGGAAATGCTGGGTGGTATCTTTGGCAGAGACACCTAAGTGTAGATTCCTAAGGTCTGGAGGCAAAGTCATACCTTCTGTGATAGAGGTTTTCCTCCCTTTAGAAAACAGCTCTTGGAGTGCTACTATGCCTTGGTAGAGAGTGTTTGACCGTGGAACCCCAAGTAACCATGTCTGCAGTTGCCCATCATGAACTGCTACTAAGTCACTTCAGTCATGTCTGACTCTGTGTGACCCCAGAGACGGCAGCCCACCAGGCTCCCTCATCCCTGGGATTCTCCAGACAAAAACAGTGGAGTGGGTTGCCATTTCCTTCTCCAATGCATGAAAGTGAAAAGTGAAAGTGAAGTCACTCAGTCATGTCTGACCTTCAGCAACCCCATGGACTGCAGCCTTCCAGGCTCCTCCGTCCATGGGATTTTCGAGGCAAGAGTACTTGAGTGGGGTGCCATTGCCTTCTCCACATCATGAACTAGGTATTATTAAATCCAATAAATCATAAGGTCAGGTAAGTACATCCTTTGTATGGTAAAAACAGTATAATTGGACTTTGGATCCAAGAAACTCCAGAGATTCAAGTAAATGACACAAACAGATGGTCCAGACTCTTGTGTCATCTACATCTGTTGTGTTGACCACACCATTCCATCAACTCATCCCTACAGCTTCATGGAGTTTCCCAGTGACCCGCTGATGGAGATTAAAATGATTTGGGCCTGACTCTCAACTGGCTTGGCACAATGTATTGGTAAAAGCTCAAAAACAAGTGGACTGCAGCTCCATTCCAACTCTATTCAGTGATAACATAAAGAAGGGTGATAAAAGGAAATGCTCTTAGTGGGTGGAGTTGCAAGTGACAGAGTTGGTTATCAACCTGATGTGGCGGGAGAAGTGGTCTATAGGCCACTGAATGGGAGTGATTGCCATAGCTTATGGTCATGTGTTGAATTTTGCCCACCTTCCAAATTCATGTGTTGAAGTCCTAAGCCTGGTACCTCAGATTATGAACTTACTTGGAAATAGAGTCATCGCAGATGTAATTAGTTAAGATGAGATCATACTGGAGTAGGGTGGGCCCTAATCCAATGTGACTGGCATCTGTATAAGAAGGGAAGTCTGGACACAGAGACACATATAGTGAAGAGATGAGGGGAGAGGGGGCCATCTATAAACCAAGGAAAGAGGCCTGGGACTGATCCTTTTTTCAGAGCTCTCAGGAAGAACCAACCCTGCTCACTCCTTGATTTTGGACTTTGAATCTCCAGAATCTGGAGACAATACATCTCTGCCCTTTAAGCTACTTTGTTATGACAGTCCAGGCAAATTAACACACTAGTTGGCTAGGGGCCCAGAGGGAGCATGCTTGGAAAATCATGTTCATGGCCAAGAAGATGCAGGAATGGGCATGGGATTCACCAGGATGACCATGAGGCCAAGCATCACTTGTAGCACTTGGCCTGAATAGAATAGCCCATTAAAGGCTTATCAAAGGTGCTAGTTTGGGAATAACACATTTGGCTAGAGGGGCTGTCCTTCAGGATACAGTAAGGACATGGACCCCATAGCTAGGACCCACAGGTCTGGAAGCTAAGGGCTGGACCTACAGAGGAGTGGGCCTTCTCACCATCACTTCCGGTGAGCCCTTTGTGAAATCCATGCTTCTTGGCCCTGAAGCAGGAAGCTTCCTGGCCTTCAGGCAAATTAGAAGTTCTGGTTTGCTGGGATGGATTTTTTGCCCTAGGGGTCACAGTAGCAATTCCATTGAACTTAAAGCTGCAGTGACCATCTGGTCAGTTTGTGTTTCTCATGCCTGCAAGCCAGCAGGAAAAGAAACAAGGGGTTAGGGCTTGCTATAACAGTGATGGGGACTAGTATGTTTAGAGCCTAGTAAATTCCATGGGGGCATTTTCTTGGTGCTTCTGTGTCCAATAATAAATGCTCACAGGCAATTGCAGGAACCGTGGCTCAGGGCAAGGCAGCCACAGGCTTAAACTCCTCAGGGGTACAGGTGTGAGTCGCCTTCCCAGGCAAAAAGTACAAAGCAGCCAGAGAAACAGAGGGTGGAGGAGAGTGCAAGGGCTAGCAGTTATGGCCCTAGCATCAGCTGTTGCACTGGAGACTGTCACTTTTCCACGAACCTTCTTGGATTAAAGTCTCTGCAGAGGTTGCAACTGGTCAGCACCCTGAAGGGGCCTCTGGGTAGATAGAGTGGTCTTGGATTTCAAATGTCTTGAGGAAGAATTGAAGGCATTTTCTCAGAAATGAAGGCCCCATATGGTCCCATGGGAGGGGACATGATGGAAGGCCCCTCACTTCTGTTCCTTCGGGTCATTCTCCCCGCCATATCCTCATACATAAGGCTTTGTCTTAGTTTCAACTTTCCTGGGCATGCAGGCTGAGGGAGTAAGCACAGGCCAGCCCTCACGGAGGTTCCAGACTGGCTAGAACCATTATGTAGCTGGTGCAATGTCTCTCATTCAGTACGGCAGGAATGCGGGAGATCATAGCAGCCTTCAGTCATCTGGGGGAAGAAGGCCTAGGAGGGCTTCCCTAAATTGTGACACATGTCTCATCAGGAGAAAGGAGTGTGGGCCGTTGCTCTTGAGGGGAGTGTTTTTTCAGGGCTGAGGGAGTGGCGGTGTGTCCAAGACTGTTGGATGTTTCAGTCTTAGAAGCAGAGCTGGCTGTGGGGAAGGGGAGCAGCTGGAGCTGCGAATTCTTTCTAGAAGAAGTGAGGCCCTGCAGGAGATGAGGCACAATGGGGTTCAGGACCCAGGGGGATAGGTCTCTATCCACAAAGGAAGCAGCAGCCCTTTTCCCTCCGAGGTTGAAGAGAAAGAAGGAGGGGCGGCTGCAAATGGTGGGTATGCCGACTTAGAAGTGGCAAGGACCTGAAAGCCTCAAGTTGACCAACTCGGCCCTTCTCTGTGAAGCCCAAGTTGAGTTGGCCTGCTCTCAGTGAAGCTGAAGCTGAGCCTGTGGCTGGCGGAGTCGGATGGGGCTAGGGCCAGAGGAGGCTGGTGGTGGGCTCTGGGCAGCTGCTGTGGAGGATTCCAGGGGATCAAATAGATGGAAGGAGCGGTCCTGCCCCTAGAGAAAGGCCGTGTAACTCTGCTGAATAAAGAGGGCTCGCCCTCTGTGCCCTGAGTTGCTCTGAGTTCACCTTTCCCTCCTTTTGATCCCATTGCGTTCTCTTTCTACCATCCCTTCCGCTCTCTCAAATGCTCCCGTTCCCCATCCCCTTGGCCTTTGCCTGAGTTGTCCCGCATGCAAGCAACAACTGGTCTCAGATCCCACCCCACCAAGCCACAATGCACATTCTTCAAATTGCAGTGTAGAGCCCCACCTCTAAGACGCTATCTCTGTGATTAATACTGACCATTCTCGAACCTCTGAGCAGAAGCCTCGTGTCCTATGCACTCCTGTAATTCCGGCTGCTCTTCGAATTTAGCCAGGGCCTAGCTCTGGGCTCCTGTTAGAGTGTCAGCTCTGAAGGGCAGGGGCAAATCTCTTGCCCCCAATCTCCCAACTACACAGGAAAGAAGTCTCCAGACTTCCTTGAGGGGTCAAAGATTTTCAGAGGTGAGCCTGATCCAGGAGGACAAGACTGTTCCAGGGGTTCTTAAGCCAAGTCCAGACAGTCCTAGGACGTCCAGTAGGGGTTTCAGGTTATTCCTGAGATCCTTGGATTTGGATACAAGATATTATATATACATATGAGTGCATGTGTGTGCTTCTGTGTCTTTTTCTGTGGGGGGTGGGGGAAGTTCCATAACTTTTTTCAGCTGTTCAAAAACGTCTGTCACTCCCAAACAGCTCAGAATCACTGCTGTAAACTTTTCCTGGAGGACATATCCTGCGGGGAGCCTGCACCCCACTATACAACTCATGGGCTGTTACAGTGTTGAATCCAGACAGTCAAATGTTTGCTGCTCCCAAGTCCCTTGGCCACTGCCAAAGTTATTGTGGCCATAGATATTTGCACTCAGCCAGAAGCCACTCATAACATTCCCAAATATCCCCACGAATGGATGACAACTAATAGAGACCCAACCAGGTTTATGAGTCTAATAGAAATTTAAAAAATACTTAACTTTTCGGAGTTGGAGAAGGCCATTTAAAGGCCACCAAGTCCAATATTATTAGCAATGTGCCCTCTGGAACACAAGTTGTACCAGATGTTAATAGAATGGCTGTTCTAAGAGAAAAGGTTTCTGAGATCAAAAAAGTGTAGGAGATACTGCTTTAAACAACACTGAATGACACTCTTTCCAGTAGGACTTCTTAGAGTCGTCATCAGATAATGGAAGCTGTGAATTGCAGGAGGGAGGTAGAGTGTTGCTCAACTATAAAGTGCTGTGAGATGCGTTTGCAGAGTATCTGGCAGAATAGCAGTCTTCCGTTGACCAGGTTTGTGTCAGAAAGCATTTCCTGAGATTTGGGGAGATCTGTTCACTCCCTTTTTAACTGGAGAACTCTGCTGGCCATGTGAGCTTCTTTGGAGATGTGTGGAGGGTGGGGGCAAATGGAGGTGTTTATCTCACCACCCCTAGTGTAGGGAGGACTTCGGTCCCAGATGCCACCCCAAACACTTGATAATTATTTATGGTAGCCAGCAGGGCTCAGGGCTTTACCAAGGGATTGGCTCATGAGATTCTGGGGGCTGGCTAGCCCCCAATTTGCAGGACAGGCCACCTGGCTGGAAAGGTGGGCAGAGTTGACAATGTAGTCTCAAGGCATAGTTTCAGCTGATTAGGGCAGTCGGTGACAGAGGCAGGACAGCCAGCTCCACAGGGTGCAGCTATCACTCGAAGCAGGCCTGCTGACCGAGAGTCACGTGTCTCTGGCTCTCAAGTCAAGCTTTGGTGCTGAAGCTCAAGGTCCAGCCATGGTCTCAGGCCAAGGAGGCTGTTATGCACCCCTCCCCAAGATTTTTCCACCAACAGGAGATGTTCCTACAAAAGCAGCAGAAACTTGGCAACAGTCTGGGCCCAGCCCCCAAGGGTTTTATTTGCCTGGGTGTTTGTTTGGAAGTGTCTCTGGGTGGTGTTTTGCAGGGGCCTGTGTACTCAGGCCTGTGGGTGGGGACATGCAGACCTCCTGCCTGGCTGGGCTGCAGAATGTCAACATCCCTTGAAAGAGCTGTCCCAAAGACCTGGAGTCTGAATCTCAAGCCAGGACTGTGGGTTCCACAGATCCCAAATGGACATATTTCCAGGAACTGCCCCTAATGGCCCTCTGTGTGGGTTGGTGGGCTGGGGCTGGTGGGGCAGAGGAGGAAGTGTCCCCTGGATTGGGCCTGTCCCAGTAACCTCAGAAGAGATCAGCCCCTTCTCTGGCCTCAGCCACTCCATCTGTATGATGCGATGGGAAGACAAGAATGATCATCAGGGTGCTCTCCATCTTAAAACTGGTCTTAACAGCAGAATTTGAAGCCCTCTCTTTCCCAGGTATGGAGAGAGGTATTCCAGAGAGTTCTATGGAGAACTCTTTCTGGAGTTGGGTCTCAGGAACTGGCTGTAGATGGCTAGTGGCTAAGCACAGCTTGTTTGCACACTTGTGTTAAACAAACAAACCCACAAGGTCAGGCACGTCATTCCGGGCACGAGGGATGGAAGTGCTGAGACAGATCAGACTGGGGAGGAATCAAGATCTTCAGGAGGCCCAGCCTCTAAGATTCCTCCATCATGGCCTCCCTCCCTCCTCCCCAGGCACAGGTCAACTCGAACAGCTGAACAAGGACACCACACTTGTCCTCTTGGGTTGTCTGGGGAGGGGGCGAACAGCATCATTGTTCCCGTGTCACCCCTCACACGGAACACACCCTCCCCATTATGCTGAAAGAAAAACGCCAGGATTCCAGGAAGCAGTGCAAATGGGTGTTGACCTTGGAGCCCCAGAGCCATGGAAGCAGCTTGCCCTCAAAGCCATGTTCACTCACTCTTTCCTTCTGGGCCCCAGGGTGGCTGATCCCTAACTCTGATCACAGGGACTGCAAGAGACACCCTGGCAGGCAGCCCTGACTCATGCCAAATATAGAAGGAAGAGCTGGCTCAGCCAAGGTGCTCCAGGGAGGCATCCTCTGCAAGAAGAGCCTGGAAGCCTTAGTTCTTGATCTTGCCTTGGCCTCCTGGACTTCTATAAGAGGACTCCCTCAGGTATGCACAGTTCCTGACAGGTTGACAGACATGTTCTAGCCCATTCCATTCATCTAGTCATCCGTTGATTCTTAATATCTGCTACGTAATTTATCAAGACCTGGTTGTGTGCTGGGCATCAGAGGTGAAGTGATGACAAGACCCACCTCATCACGACTCTCTTGATGCTTTCCATCCTACAGGAGAGACAGATGAGGAACAAAGAATCCCAAGAGGGGTACATGTTTCAAATGCTGTGGAGGTCTACAGCAGTTCTGAAAGGAGTTGTAAAACACCATGGTCAACACCGTGTGGTTAGAATAAGGCAAGCTGGAGCATTGGAGTCCCCGTGTCCTGTCTCATTCATCCACTGACCTCGACCAATGACAAGGTCCTGCACTGGCTTCCTCTTAAACCAGGTGACAAAGCTGAGACCTTGCCGAGGTCACAAGAAGGTCAAGCCATGGGTAATCAAGATCACTTACCAACCTTCACTTGGCATCCATGCTGGCTGGCAGGGCCAGGCTCAGCCCTGGGACTCCTGACTCTTGGGAGTGGGACAGGGTTACAGAGACTTGAAGGGGCCCTGTTCGACTGGGGCTGGGGATAGAATGACCTGCCTCAGTAGGGGGTATCATGGATGTGCATGTGTTTAGCCTGTAAGAGGAAGCAACCATGCTGGGTCCCTCCTGTGTACAAGACACTTTCATGTTACAAGTAAGGAAGCCAAGACTTAGAATGGGTAGGCATGTGACTAGCCCAGTGTCACTTGGCTAATAATGATAAAGCTGGGAGCTGGCTCCACTTCATTGGGCCCCATGGTCTATTTTATCTGCACCGTGCCATATTGCTTCAGAGGGTTTTGAAGGGAAGAGGACCTGGTGTTGACTGTCCCCAGCATAAGGGAGTTCAGAGGGCATCAAAGTGTCAAAAAGGGGCAGGAGAGTGAGGCTGTGTGTCTCCGCAGCCACCTCCTTGTGCCTCTCTGCCCTGTTACAGAGGTGTCAGTCTGTGCCTGTGACTTTCTACAGAGTAGGGGCATGGCTCATGCCCACTGAGCCAGTTTTCCCAGAAATTCCCAGAAAAGTCTGGAACTCTGGGACAGACCTCTCCCACTAAAGTACTGTTCCCTTTGCTGCTGTACTAATTTCACTCTCCCAGCAGCTTGCCCTACTGATAAGGTCTACCAGGAGCAGGGAGCCCTGTCCCCAGCACTATGACCAGACCCATCAGCCTTCCTTCCCACTCAAGGTGGGGCTAACAGGTAGGCCCCAGACCCTGGCACTCGGGCCTACCTTTGATGTGCTAAATCCTACGGTTTCAGGCCAGAAAGCCAGCCACACCCAGACATGATGGCTCATTGTCACTACCCAGACAATCTCAGTATCTCCATCACGAGGAGTCCCATCCATTCCAGGGACAAATCTGTCACAAGAGGAATCTGAGGAATTCTTTAGGCTCTCAGATTCCACCGTTTTTATTTTGGGGTTGAGGAAAGAAGGGGTGGCAAGTAGGAAACTGTATCCCCAGCCCCAATCCTGGCGTCAACGAGAGAAGGATGGTCGGGAAGCCTGTGCTGGGAGCCCTAGGGAGTGATGGCCTCTCTCTCAGCCTCACCCTCTCCTTATTCACTGCTGCCGCCAGGTCCCCACAGCCATTTCTGGTTTAGTCAGACCCCTCTGGATCCCGGGCTGTTCAGGTCCCTCACTGCCCTGGGTGGGGCTTCTCTGGGGGCCCAGCTGCCTGCCCTGGCGGGGGCATCCCAGCACTGGCCTCTTTCACCCCCCTGTCTTCACCCTCAGGCCCGTCCTGTGGGCGTCTGACATGCCCACAACTGTCCTCTGCCCCAGGGCTGCTGCACCCCTCTGGCCCTCCGTGATGGCCAGGTGGGAGCCCGTGGGGAGGAGAGGTGGGCACTGCCGGCTGTGTCACTGTGTCCTGTTCCACCTTGTGGGGACAAAGCCATCCCGGTGGCGTGGGGGGTGGCACCCCTTGGGAAGCTGGTCAGCCGCACAGGGACCAATGTGGGGCCAGGACGGCTGCTTCTGAGACGCATCCGGATCTTTTAGGGACTGCGACCTTGGCAGATGCTACCTTCAGTAGGTGACCAGAGTTGCCCAGACTGGGCCCGGAGTCTCTGAGGAGAAACCTCCCACCAGGTCCCAGCGTTAGACCAGCCCTTCCTGGTGATCGTGTATGGAGCTGCCGAAGCTTCCACAGTCCATGGGCACCTGGGGAGGCCCTGCCAAGGCCCTGGCCCAGGACACAGGGACCCCGTGGTGCCCTGACTTGCATGTGACCTTGGGCACAGCCCTGCCCCTGTGTGCCTGGTCTCCCTGCCTGTCAGTAGGTTGAGTGGCATGGGAGGAGGGGTGCTGTCTGACCTGAAGGGCCCTACCTGTACCACCCATAGGCCCCCAGGGACTGGGACCAACCTGCTCAGGGCTCCAGGTGTGCCAGGACCTGTCCCCTGGGCCAATCTGGTCAGTTCTGACTGCCTGTTGCCCTGGAACNCTGACTTGCATGTGACCTTGGGCACAGCCCTGCCCCTGTGTGCCTGGTCTCCCTGCCTGTCAGTAGGTTGAGTGGCATGGGAGGAGGGGTGCTGTCTGACCTGAAGGGCCCTACCTGTACCACCCATAGGCCCCCAGGGACTGGGACCAACCTGCTCAGGGCTCCAGGTGTGCCAGGACCTGTCCCCTGGGCCAATCTGGTCAGTTCTGACTGCCTGTTGCCCTGGAACAGGAGGCCACACCAGCCTGGGCCCCTCTGTGTCCCCCTTCAGTCTCACCACAGTTCTAAGGACAGGGTGCTCCCTCCCATCATAAAGGTGATCAAGAATGCTATCTCCAGTTTCTCCCCTCACCCCAACAAGTGACACCAGTCTGGGCACACCTCAGAGAGCCCAGGGAGACCAAGACCCCTCACAGACTAGCCCAGGTGGGCTCCTGGGGCAGAGGATTGGTCCTTGGGCAGACGGTGTCCTTCGCTTGGGTGGCAGCTGCTTGCTTTCTGCCTCTTGTTTATTTTATTTTTAGCCCACTACGCCAGCCTCTCTCGGCCTTGGCAAAAGGGGAGCATGCCCAGGGAAAGTGGTGGGCACATTAGCGAGGCAGACAGCCAGACCGGTCCACCGAGAGACTGGAAAGCCAGCTGAGAAACTGTTTGCTTAGCTTCATCTACTTATTAGTGCGCTTAGAAACTGCTATTTATATTTTAACCCTCTGGGGACAGCTGTGGTTCTTAAAAAAAAAAAAAAAATTGTGTATCTCCAGCCCTGAAAGGAAGAAATAATCAGTAGTCACAGACATTACCAAGACTGCCAGGGTCGGAGGCTGTCACTGTGAGATGCTCAGGGAATAGCTGCCAGGGACTGAGGGCATCACCCATCACCATCAGCTTGTGAGTTCTGCGTTCTCAGATGTGAACTGGGGCTGTTGGCAATGAGGATCAATATAAGCAAAGGACATAAACAGCCTGGGAAAAATGTGGCAGGCAGTCGTGAAAGGGTTTCACACCTGCAGAAAGGGAAACTCCTCCTGGACCCCTACCCCGCAGCTACAGAAGATGTAGGAACAGAGTAGAGGCTGGTGGAGCTGGGGCCCAGGGTTACTTCCCTCTATTCAGGAAGGTGGCATACAAGGAGGTTGGTGAGCCCCCTCCTTTGCCCCAGGCCCCGTAAGCATCTGCTCTGAGCAGGTGCCGACCACCCTGGCCCAGCTCCCTCTGCGCAGCTGCCGGGCCCAGGCTGGCTTGGTCTGAGCCTCAGAGGTCCCTGTGGCATTGGTGTGGGAAAGGGGGATGAAAGGGCCTTTCTTTGAGAGAGGGCCATTCAAGCTCATATCCATCCTGATTCTGCCACTGCCTCCCAGAGGGGCTGACAGGTGGGAGTGAGTCCCCGGGGGTCAGGCTAGGGGTGGATGGTAGGTTTGGGGACAAGGAATGCCTACTGTCAACAGCCCAGTCCCGGCTGGGGGCTGTCATCAAATATCTGAACCTAAGTCTTCACAAGCAAAAGGAGAAACTTCCTAATACTAAGCTGTTTCCACTGTGAGCTGTTAGTGTCTCAGATGCCCTTGTATCTAGTCTGTTATAAAGGGGCAGCTTATTGATAAGCACTTTAACAAATCGCCATGTCTCCTTGTGGTTTTTGGAACAAGGACTGTCATTTCTGCAACTACCTAATGAGACACAGTTTAAGGATGGGTGTAGACAGAACTGAGTTCTTCCAGAGCAAGGTTAGCTTGTAGACACCTTACAACTTCGCCTGAGAATAGTTCTACAGGTCTACTGCTCCACCCAGGAGATCTCTTTTCTTTGCTAATGGAACCAACAAGGTGATTTTCAATTCCTGGCTGAGTAGGGGCGGGGTATGGGTTTCTATGGAGTCTGATGGTTCTGACAGTCTCATTTGCCACGCA
The DNA here is from genome assembly GCA_006410615.1 of Neotragus moschatus. NCBI lineage: Eukaryota > Metazoa > Chordata > Mammalia > Artiodactyla > Bovidae > Neotragus > Neotragus moschatus. The sequence goes on from SJYA01003498.1 coordinate 126,514, forward strand.
TATGGCATCCGTCCTACTCCACCTAAGAGAACCCTGAGAGGTGACAGAAGTTCCCAACTGCTGCCCCAGCCCCCTGGCTGCCCCAGCCTGGTCAGATCAGCTAGCTCTCAGCTTAGCTCAATGAACATCTCAAACCCACAGTTTAGGGCTAAATCTACACACATCATTATATAAAAGCAACATTTGCCTTTGATAGCTCTAATGTATGCATAGAATTAGTTTGCTGTTCAGAAAATGGCAGCCCACTCCAGGATTCTTGCCTGAGAAATCTCATGGACAGAGAAGCATGGAGTGTTACAGTTCACGGGATGCCAAGAGTCGGACACGACTTAGTGACTTAGCAGAACACGTCTAAATTTTTTTAATTGTCTCAAGGCAGAAACTGAGTTTTATATCACATTGTACAACTTTTTTTCATAACCTTGACCTTTTATTATTTTTTTTTTAATTTTTTTTTCCGTCTCAGGTGTACATGAGTTCCCAATCTTGAACCACCCCCCACCTCCCACCCCATATCAACTCTCTGGATTTGTGTGTCTTTTTTTTAATGCAAAACATCTGGAAACTTTATGTTTAAAACTTTAATGCTCATAAAACATGCTGAATGAAAATGTGGCTAGTTTGTATAGAATGGGGTTCCCCCCCCCACTTTTTTTTGGTCTGGTTATATACATTAGCAAATAAATGGTGAGAGCAGGAAGACCAGCAGACAAAAAAGTGAATTCAACTCCAATCTGTAAAATATTCAAGGAGCTTTAGCACCCTAGGAAATGGTTCATATTCCAAAAAAAAAAGTTCAGTTAACACAATGCCAAATAGGGACATCTTTCTTCCTGCAGCCTTAATTTCAGTAAGTATTCACTTGAGGGGGCCCCTTTGGCCTAACACAGTTGGGTGAGGGCCCTGCAGCCAAGGAACCTCTGTCCCACGTCACCAGTGCTGTGGAACCAGCACCCTCCTGCCCCAAGCCTCCCTTCTCCTCGCTAACCTTCTGCTAACTGCCTAGTGAGGCTGCCTTTCTCCTCAGCATCCCTGCCTTGACTGACCACTTAGCCAGGACAGGGCTTGTCTGCAGCCTTTAGTTGGCCCCTGAAGAAGCCAGGAGACAATCTGAGAGGTGCCTTACTCCAGATCCTTGACTTCTGGCTTCTGTGACCCAAGGAAAAGCCCCTCAGATCTGTCTTTTTTTCAGCCTTGAGCTTCAAAATACTTGAGGCATCTCGGAGAGGGTGCTGGAGGCAAAGGAAGGCAGCTTCCGGTTCAGGCACATCTTCGGCTTTGCAAAAAATCTCAATTTGGTAAACTTTGCCGCCCTCCGCTGTCTCTTGAGCCCCAGCCCTATCAGTCCCCACTTCCAGTCTGGGCCAGGGATCCAAATCCCAAGAAACAAAGAAGTTACTGAGATGCAAATATCCCTGATGAATAAAGAAAGGAGAGTCACTGGTCTAAGCCATTTCTCCTCGACCAGCACAGCAGCCCAGGGGCCTGCAATGGATTGCCCCGGGGGATGCACTTGCTCAAAAGCCTGTCTTCAGAATCCCCCATGGAACCAGTATCTGTAAGGAGGAATAGACTAGCAAATTACAAATTATTACCCTGTATGGAACGTTGCTTCAGTCATGCCCAACTCTTTAGCCCTCCAGGCTCCTTGGTCCATGGAATTCTCCAGGCAAGAATACTGGAGTGGATTGCCATTCCCTCCTCCAGGAGATCTTCCTGACCCAGGAATGGAACCCAGGTCTCCTGCATTATGAGCAGATTCTTTACCATCTAAGCCACCAGGGAAGCCCTGGGAGCAGCTGGTCAGGGTTCAGGTTGGTTAGAAGCTGCCCTCGGTTGAATTCTTGGTACTCTTCTAGTCTGGCTTAGAAAAAGGCTGTGATGGGCTTCAGTTCCTCACCTGACATTCTTACCTCTTCTCCAGAATTAAAATGTTTTGCAGAGTCCACATGACAGCAGCTAGCAATATTTTATCATCTCTCCATCAAGGAACACAGAGGGACAAATAGTCATATAGATGTGGAAGGCATATTTGTCTATAGACAGGCCTTGGTGTACACTTGGATCTGTGAACTCTCAGTGATCATGCCTTCGCTTACTCATTCAGCCGACATTGACTGAGTACTCAGGCATGGTCTTCAAGAAAGTCAGTGTCACTGGGTTGAAATCTAAGGGCTGGCAGTGTTGTGCTCCCTCTCTCTGCAGGCTCTAGGGGAGGAGCCTCGTTTGTCTCCTCCAGCTTCTGGTGGCTCCAGGTGTCCCTTAACTCTTGGCTCCTTCCATCTGATCTCTTCCTCTGTCTTCATGTGATCTTCTCTACATATCTCCTCCTCTGAGGATGCTTGTCATTTAATTTAGGGGCCACCCAGATGAATCAAGATGATCTGAACTTGAAATCCTTAATTTGGTGACATCTGCAAAGACCTTTGTCCCACAAGGTTAAATTCGCAGGTTCCAGGGTTGATATATCTTTGGGGGGCCACCATTCAGCACCCTACAGTATGAACACTGGGAATTCTGGGCGAGTGAATGAATGGATGTTGGAAATACAGTCTTCAAGACAGTGTCCTAAGTCTTCCCAGGGAGCAAAGAGGTCCTTTGGACTGCAAGGAGAACAAATCAGTCAATCTTAAAGGAAATCAATCCTGAATGTTCATTGAACAGCTAATGCTGAATCTGAAACTTCAATCCTTTGGCCACCTGATGCAATGAGCAGACTCATTGGAAAAGACCCTAATGCTGGGAAAGATTGAGGGCAGGAGGAAAAGGGGAACACAGAGGACAAGATGGTTGGATGGCATCACTGACTCAATGGATGTGAGTTTGAGAAAACTCCGGGAGATAGTGAAGGACAGGGAAGCCTGGCATGCTGCAGTCCATGAGGTTGCAAAGAGTTGGACATGACTGAGCAACTGAACAACAACAACAGATCTTCCCAGAGCTTGCCGTCACTGCTATGGTGTTCCACCAGGCCCTTCTGTTTCAGGCCTGGTAGGTAACTGGCAATCTATACGTCACCTGAATTCTGAATTCTATTAGATTCTGGAAACTGCATTTCCTATGCATTGGTTATTTCTCTCAAGCACAAACCTCACTAGAGGTGAGGGGAGTAAAAGAGAGAAAAAGAAAAGAAAAATGTCCTGTGACATCAGACTTGTTTTCCCCAAGGCCAGCTTGTCTGCAGCCTTGCTCAAAAGCCTTTGATGGTTCCCTGGCACCTGTGAGATGCTGTGTGAGCTGCTTCGTCTGGCCCTCAATGTTCTCCACGTGGACTCCTGTCTCCTTACTCTGTAGCCAGTCTCTACCCACCCCTTCTCATCCTCACATACATCCCTAAACTGGCCTGGCCCCTTTCCCCAGAAACCCCTTCCCTCTTCTGCTTCCATGTCTGCCCACTGCTTTCATCATATCAGGCTTGGCTCCAACTCCACCACTTCCTAGAAGTCTTCCCAGCCTCACAGAGCTGAGAATGATTCTGTCCCTATGCTCTGGTCCCTTCCCAATGGCCCATATCAAGATTACGATTGGCCCTGTGGCTCACCCACCCAACCCTTTCTCCCTCTGGGGCTGGAGCTGAACTCGCCCTTGGGTCCCTGATGTCTCACATACAGTAAGCTTTGTGTGCATCTGATGGCTTCCTCCAGTGCTTAGTTGGCAAGGAAATGAACCAGTTTCAGAAGAGGGGTAAAGGTGGGAAAACTAGCTGAGAAAGATGGGATCTGGAGGTATTCAGGGTAGCAGATGGCACCCACGAAGCCTGAGTCCTGCCTCAGCCTGTCCTGCCACCCTTAGTCTAGACTCTCTCAGGTGCCCCCTCACCCACTCTTCGAAGGCCCGCAGGTGTCTTTGCCCAAGTGTTAGGGGAAACACTGTCTGAAACCACTCACCATGGCCAGGTACTATAGTAACAATTTGCTTGAGTTATTTTACAACAGGAGGTCCTAGTAAGGAGCACAGAACTAACAAGCCACCACAAACTGGAAGGGCCTTGTTGTGTTAGTAGCTCAATCGTGTCTGACTCTTTGTGACCCCATGGACTGTAGCCCACCAGGTTCCTCTGTCCGAAGAATTCTCCAGGCAAGGACACTGGAGTGGGTAGCCATTCCCTTCTCCAGGGGATCTTCCCAACCCAGGGATCGAACCCAGGTCTCCCACATTGCAGGCAGATTATTTACCAGCTGAGCCACAAGGGAAGCCCAAGAATACTGCAGTGGGTAGCCTATCCCTTCTCCAGGCATCTTCCCAACCCAGGAATCGAACCCAGGTCTCCTACACTGCAGGCAGATTTTTACTGTTGGAAAAAGTCAAATGGAGACTCCACATGTCCTACCAACCTCCAAGAATACTTCTTACTGGCATCCATTTTGGCAGTTATGCCATCAGAAAGGACCCTGAGTCAGAATGTTTGGCCAGAGACAACCAGGAAACTAATCCCATCACCATAAAACCCAATACTACACGCCACGTGGCAGAGTGGTTCTCCTGGGTTCTCTTACTCTGCTGCTTTCTGCCTTCCCAATAAAGTCTCTTGCTTTGTCAGGATGTGTGCCTCCTCCNCCTTTAGTTGGCCCCTGAAGAAGCCAGGAGACAATCTGAGAGGTGCCTTACTCCAGATCCTTGACTTCTGGCTTCTGTGACCCAAGGAAAAGCCCCTCAGATCTGTCTTTTTTTCAGCCTTGAGCTTCAAAATACTTGAGGCATCTCGGAGAGGGTGCTGGAGGCAAAGGAAGGCAGCTTCCGGTTCAGGCACATCTTCGGCTTTGCAAAAAATCTCAATTTGGTAAACTTTGCCGCCCTCCGCTGTCTCTTGAGCCCCAGCCCTATCAGTCCCCACTTCCAGTCTGGGCCAGGGATCCAAATCCCAAGAAACAAAGAAGTTACTGAGATGCAAATATCCCTGATGAATAAAGAAAGGAGAGTCACTGGTCTAAGCCATTTCTCCTCGACCAGCACAGCAGCCCAGGGGCCTGCAATGGATTGCCCCGGGGGATGCACTTGCTCAAAAGCCTGTCTTCAGAATCCCCCATGGAACCAGTATCTGTAAGGAGGAATAGACTAGCAAATTACAAATTATTACCCTGTATGGAACGTTGCTTCAGTCATGCCCAACTCTTTAGCCCTCCAGGCTCCTTGGTCCATGGAATTCTCCAGGCAAGAATACTGGAGTGGATTGCCATTCCCTCCTCCAGGAGATCTTCCTGACCCAGGAATGGAACCCAGGTCTCCTGCATTATGAGCAGATTCTTTACCATCTAAGCCACCAGGGAAGCCCTGGGAGCAGCTGGTCAGGGTTCAGGTTGGTTAGAAGCTGCCCTCGGTTGAATTCTTGGTACTCTTCTAGTCTGGCTTAGAAAAAGGCTGTGATGGGCTTCAGTTCCTCACCTGACATTCTTACCTCTTCTCCAGAATTAAAATGTTTTGCAGAGTCCACATGACAGCAGCTAGCAATATTTTATCATCTCTCCATCAAGGAACACAGAGGGACAAATAGTCATATAGATGTGGAAGGCATATTTGTCTATAGACAGGCCTTGGTGTACACTTGGATCTGTGAACTCTCAGTGATCATGCCTTCGCTTACTCATTCAGCCGACATTGACTGAGTACTCAGGCATGGTCTTCAAGAAAGTCAGTGTCACTGGGTTGAAATCTAAGGGCTGGCAGTGTTGTGCTCCCTCTCTCTGCAGGCTCTAGGGGAGGAGCCTCGTTTGTCTCCTCCAGCTTCTGGTGGCTCCAGGTGTCCCTTAACTCTTGGCTCCTTCCATCTGATCTCTTCCTCTGTCTTCATGTGATCTTCTCTACATATCTCCTCCTCTGAGGATGCTTGTCATTTAATTTAGGGGCCACCCAGATGAATCAAGATGATCTGAACTTGAAATCCTTAATTTGGTGACATCTGCAAAGACCTTTGTCCCACAAGGTTAAATTCGCAGGTTCCAGGGTTGATATATCTTTGGGGGGCCACCATTCAGCACCCTACAGTATGAACACTGGGAATTCTGGGCGAGTGAATGAATGGATGTTGGAAATACAGTCTTCAAGACAGTGTCCTAAGTCTTCCCAGGGAGCAAAGAGGTCCTTTGGACTGCAAGGAGAACAAATCAGTCAATCTTAAAGGAAATCAATCCTGAATGTTCATTGAACAGCTAATGCTGAATCTGAAACTTCAATCCTTTGGCCACCTGATGCAATGAGCAGACTCATTGGAAAAGACCCTAATGCTGGGAAAGATTGAGGGCAGGAGGAAAAGGGGAACACAGAGGACAAGATGGTTGGATGGCATCACTGACTCAATGGATGTGAGTTTGAGAAAACTCCGGGAGATAGTGAAGGACAGGGAAGCCTGGCATGCTGCAGTCCATGAGGTTGCAAAGAGTTGGACATGACTGAGCAACTGAACAACAACAACAGATCTTCCCAGAGCTTGCCGTCACTGCTATGGTGTTCCACCAGGCCCTTCTGTTTCAGGCCTGGTAGGTAACTGGCAATCTATACGTCACCTGAATTCTGAATTCTATTAGATTCTGGAAACTGCATTTCCTATGCATTGGTTATTTCTCTCAAGCACAAACCTCACTAGAGGTGAGGGGAGTAAAAGAGAGAAAAAGAAAAGAAAAATGTCCTGTGACATCAGACTTGTTTTCCCCAAGGCCAGCTTGTCTGCAGCCTTGCTCAAAAGCCTTTGATGGTTCCCTGGCACCTGTGAGATGCTGTGTGAGCTGCTTCGTCTGGCCCTCAATGTTCTCCACGTGGACTCCTGTCTCCTTACTCTGTAGCCAGTCTCTACCCACCCCTTCTCATCCTCACATACATCCCTAAACTGGCCTGGCCCCTTTCCCCAGAAACCCCTTCCCTCTTCTGCTTCCATGTCTGCCCACTGCTTTCATCATATCAGGCTTGGCTCCAACTCCACCACTTCCTAGAAGTCTTCCCAGCCTCACAGAGCTGAGAATGATTCTGTCCCTATGCTCTGGTCCCTTCCCAATGGCCCATATCAAGATTACGATTGGCCCTGTGGCTCACCCACCCAACCCTTTCTCCCTCTGGGGCTGGAGCTGAACTCGCCCTTGGGTCCCTGATGTCTCACATACAGTAAGCTTTGTGTGCATCTGATGGCTTCCTCCAGTGCTTAGTTGGCAAGGAAATGAACCAGTTTCAGAAGAGGGGTAAAGGTGGGAAAACTAGCTGAGAAAGATGGGATCTGGAGGTATTCAGGGTAGCAGATGGCACCCACGAAGCCTGAGTCCTGCCTCAGCCTGTCCTGCCACCCTTAGTCTAGACTCTCTCAGGTGCCCCCTCACCCACTCTTCGAAGGCCCGCAGGTGTCTTTGCCCAAGTGTTAGGGGAAACACTGTCTGAAACCACTCACCATGGCCAGGTACTATAGTAACAATTTGCTTGAGTTATTTTACAACAGGAGGTCCTAGTAAGGAGCACAGAACTAACAAGCCACCACAAACTGGAAGGGCCTTGTTGTGTTAGTAGCTCAATCGTGTCTGACTCTTTGTGACCCCATGGACTGTAGCCCACCAGGTTCCTCTGTCCGAAGAATTCTCCAGGCAAGGACACTGGAGTGGGTAGCCATTCCCTTCTCCAGGGGATCTTCCCAACCCAGGGATCGAACCCAGGTCTCCCACATTGCAGGCAGATTATTTACCAGCTGAGCCACAAGGGAAGCCCAAGAATACTGCAGTGGGTAGCCTATCCCTTCTCCAGGCATCTTCCCAACCCAGGAATCGAACCCAGGTCTCCTACACTGCAGGCAGATTTTTACTGTTGGAAAAAGTCAAATGGAGACTCCACATGTCCTACCAACCTCCAAGAATACTTCTTACTGGCATCCATTTTGGCAGTTATGCCATCAGAAAGGACCCTGAGTCAGAATGTTTGGCCAGAGACAACCAGGAAACTAATCCCATCACCATAAAACCCAATACTACACGCCACGTGGCAGAGTGGTTCTCCTGGGTTCTCTTACTCTGCTGCTTTCTGCCTTCCCAATAAAGTCTCTTGCTTTGTCAGGATGTGTGCCTCCTCCGACAACTCATTTCTGAGTGTTAGACAAGAGCCCCCTTCTCGGGCCCTGGAAGGGGTCCTCCTTCCTGCAACACAGGGCATGGGGTTCATTCTGTTGACACCTCAGATAAACACAGATGTTTCTTAGATTGCCTCAACCTCTGCCAGTGTCTCGAAAGTTCTCCTCCGGTGTCCTTGCTTTGAGTCAAGGTTAGACCTCTTCCTATCAGCAACTCCAGTTTGGAGGAAAGTAAGACTCCCAGGCAAATGGCTAGATATCCACCCAAATCCCAACTGAACAGTACCCCTGGAGTCTGTGCCCTGAACCTCCCTGACTTCACTAGTCCTCCCCTCTCAGGATGTGCAGTCCCGGGGCAGCCATCCTGAGCTGCCCCTACTCGTGCCCACCAGCTCCAAGCCCTGCTGTCTATGTCAGTAGCTTCTTGTCAGCTCCCCAGGTTCTGCCTCAGGAACATCAGCTCAAGGACTCCATCCTGCCATCACTAAGGTATGGGGAGGAGACGGACCATTAACTCTGATCTCAGCATTGGGTTTGCATCCCAGGTCTGCACTTCCCAGTTTGTGACCTGCTCTGACGTCAGTTCCCAGGAACTCCTTCATCCACCTACGCAGTAAAACAACAACAACAACAACGTTTTTCAGAACACCTACTGGGGGTCAGGCCTACTAGGTACTAACCATTGGGATGCAACAGTGAAAAGGACAGAATCTCTGCCCTCAAGGAACTCACTGCCCTGGTCTCAGGAGACACTAGCCATGAGAATAATAGTAATAGAAGGTGACCAAGGTTACGATGTTGGGGTCCCCTCTGTTCTGTGATTACTGAGCTCCTAACAATGTCCAGCTCTCAAATATTATATTATAAAACACAGCAAAGAGTGAGGGTAGAAAATTATGGATTTGCAATAAAAACCCATTTTTCCTGCAAAAATTTCAACCAGAGAGATGTTTTTTAAATTGCCGTGGGTGTATTTGGCTATTACAAGCTAAGATAATCAGCTGCTCCAAATGGACAAAACAGATGTGAACACCACGGAGCCCATTCTAAACAGCACAGAAGCCAAAGTCGAGTTTCTTGAACACCTAGATATGGTGTGTTCTCAGTTTTAAGATGATACGATTGATGAAATGCAAACAATTGCGTAATAGTTTTGCAGGAAGAAATAAAGAAGATAGGAAACTGCATTAAGTTGCCCATGGATAGTGATTAGCACTGCAGCATTAACCTGTGGAAAAGCAGAAAGCTCGAAGTTCCAGAAACTCAGTCAGCAGCCCACTCCTGGCCACTCGAGGCCTGTGACGCAGCCAGCCACATGCCAGCAGAGCACAATCCACCCCTCCGTCACAGGTGACACTTCCTCCCCTCCTCTCATAGCCCCAGCTCCCACCTCTGGTCCTGCCATCACCAAGAGCCAGTTGCAAGTGCTAATGACACTGTTCTGTCCCACGGGAGTCCTAGCACGAGGAGTCCTAGACCTGGACTGCAGCAGTAGGTGACACATGGCTTAGAAGAAGTGATGGTAAGAGAGAAATATGTAGGCAATAAGTAGAAAGGATTGGTTGCTGAGAGGCTGTGGAGAGGAAAGGGGCCAGGAGAGTCAGGGGAGGGCCCAGGTTTCTGGCCAATGACTGAGACATGGGCCCCAGAAGAGAAACATGAGTGTCAGGTGGGCAGGTCACCCCCAAGGGCTGAATCCGCTGGTTGTTGTTCAGTTGCTCAGTCATGTCTGATTCTTTGTGATCCCATGGACTGTCACCCGCCAGGCTCCTCTGTCCCTGGGATTCTCCAGGCAAGAAGACTAGAGTGGGTTACCATTCCCTTCTCCAGGAGATTGGCCCGAACTAGGGATCAAACTCATGTCTCCTCTGTCTCCTGCATTAGCAGGCGAATTCTTTACCACTGAGCCACCAGGGAAGCCCAGATCCACCTGCTTTCCACTTTCCTGTGAGGCCAACTCTGCAGTGTTTGGAGACAGGACCAGGGAAGCTCACAGGAGCTGGGTTAACCTTGCCACATCCCATCCCTCAAAGGTCAGCTCCAGGGTGGCTTTCCCAGGTCAGAGATGAGTCCTTTCTCAGGACTTCCCTGTCAGTTCCGTGGTTAAGACTCCACCTTCCACTGCAGGGGGGCGCAGGTTCAATCCTTAGTTGGGGAGCTAAGGTCCCACAAGCCCCAGGGTGTGGCCAAAAATTAAAAAGGAAAAAGAAACACATACTCTCTCTCCTGAATGCCTGCTTCACGACCTGTAGCAAGCAGTTCACACAGGCAGCTGGCTGGGCCCTCAGCAGCCTGGCAAGTGGTGCCCCCTATACCCTCCTCATCTGGGCAGGCCTGCAGTACCACAGCTGGGGCACACACCCGGTTCCCCTCTGCCTGTGCACTGGGGTCAAGGGAATTGCCTGCTTCGTAAGGTTGTGGTAATGATAAGATCCTGTTCCTTGAATGTGAGTTTCACTGCTGCTGGCGGCTCTGTCTGCCTCCGCCTTGGTCTCCCTGATACTGTTGCTATGGTCTGCCTGTTGGTTTCCGGTGAGTACTCTAACAAAATCATCATAAACTCGGTGGCTTTAAACAACAGAAATGTATTCATTTAGACAGAAATGTATGTATCTCTCCTCTCACAGTTCTGGAAGCCAGGGTCTGGAGTACCCGTGCCAGCACCTCTGAAGACTCCAACAGCTGCCAGCACACCCAGCTTCCAGGACACCCAGGTGTGCCTTAGCTTGTGGCTTTGTGACGCTCGTCTTTGCTTCTGTCCTCACAGAGCCTCCTTCCCTGTGTGTCTCAAATCTTCCTTTGCCTCTGTAAGAACCCTTGTTATTGGATATAGGCCCACTTGGATAATCCAGAATAGCTCTTCTCTAGATTCTTAACTTCATTACACCTGCAAAGATCCTTTTTTGAATCACACCACATTCACAGGTTCCAAGAGGATCCGTTTTTTGGGAGGCCCACCGTTCAACACACTATAGTCTGAATGTTCAGATTTACAATTAACCCCAAGATCACATACCCACCTTTTCCCCAGGCTGGGTGCCCGGAGCCACTCACAGAGCCAGGTGCCCATAGCCACAGAAGGCAAGATCACAGTTTGTATCAGCTCTCCAGAACTCAAGGGGAAAGTGGCCCTGGAGA
>SJYA01003498.1:137884-161492 GCA_006410615.1 Neotragus moschatus
CAAGCTGTCACCAGCCTGGCAGAGGGAAGGGAGGCTGTTCCCCAAAGACCCTTCCGTGTGCCTGGCCCATGCTGGAGGCTGGGACAGTGTTAAATTAAGCTCCAGGTATGTCCCAGACTTTGCTCAAGAGATGTTAATGGGCCCTGCCATCATCCTGAGGACCACAGAGACCAGCCAGCTGGAGGCACTGGGCCCTGACACCAAAGTCCTGTGTTCCAGCCTTAACCACCACGTCTGTCACTTCAGGCCACTTCAAAGAGGTAAAAATAGTAGCAGTGAGCCTGATTTGAAGCCAACATAGTAAAAGAAGTAGAAGTGTCTAGCAACCTGCAAAGGGCCCCGCAGGGGCCTTCATAGAGACACCAGCCACCCTCGCCCTGTGTGGCCTGGGAGCCAGCAGACCGATCTGACTGCCACACTAGATGCGACAGGCTGATGCCCCATGCTTGGAAAGGCAGGGACTGGCGAGGAAAGGAGGGCAGGGAGGGGCTGCTCTTTCAGAGCTCAGTCCCCCTCGCACACTTGCAAGGACACAGTGATGGAACAGAACCAGAGAAAGACCATGGCTTCCCCTAAAGGGGGGAGGGACAACCCAGTGACCAATTTCGTTGATTAGCGGCAAGAAGAGGACCCTTTATTCCAGGCGTGTATGTGCCTTTTAATTTCCTCTTGTGGGCTCCTGAAGGGGCCCAGTAACCTTGGAATTGGTATTCCTGGCCAGCCTCAGTGGAGCCAGGCACTAGGTCGGAGAAGGCTCCAGGTGGCGTGGTGTGCCACCTGCCCTGCTGGTTTCCCAATTAACTGAGCCCACACAACCCGCCTTGGGCGGGGTGTGTGAAGGTGGCAGCCGAGACACTGAGCCCACCCCTGGGCCCAGGCGGGTCTCCTCCAGCCTTTCAGAGGTGGCAGGTCAGAATTGACCTCGAGCCTTTCCTGCTTTATGAGAAAGGAAAAAAAAAAAAAAGCCTTACTATAGGTGACAAATAAACTTGGCTCCCTCAAGCAGTTGAAGACACAAAGTTGACCAAGCAGCCGATTAGGGGGTGATGATTTGCATCACAAGAAGATCCTTGGCTTTCTTTCTTTCTTTTTTTTTTTTTTTAGTTTTTAACTTATTTTTTAATTTTTATTTTTACTTTATTTTACTTTACAATACTGTATTGGTTTTGCCATACATTGACATGAATCCACCACGGGTGTACATGAGTTCCCAATCCTGAACCCCCTCCCACTTCCCACCCCATACCATCTCTCTGGATCATTCCCGTGCCCCAACCCCAAGCATCCTGTATCCTGTATCGAACATAGACTGGTGATTCATTACTTACGTGATATTATACATGTTTCAGTGCCATTCTCCCAAATCATCTCACCCTCTCCCTCTCCCTCAGAGTCCAAAAGTCTGTTCTATACATCTGTGTCTCTTTTGCTGTCTTGCATACAGGGTTATCACTACCATGTTTCTAAATTCCATATATATGTTAGTATACTGTATTGGTGTTTTTCTTTCTGGCTTACTTCACTCTGTATAATCGGCTCCAGTTTCATCCACCTCATTAGAACTGATTCAAATGTATTCTTTTTAATGGCTGAGTAATACTCCATTGTGTATATGTACCATAGCTTTCTTATCCATTCATCTGCTGATGGAACTCAAAATTGATTAAAGATCTAAATGTAAGAACAGAAACTATAAAACTCCTCAAGGAGAACATAGGCAAAACACTCTCTGACATAAATCACAGCAGGATCCTCTATGATCCACCTCCCAGAATACTGGAAATAAAAGCAAAAATAAACAAATGGGATCTAATTAAAATTAAAAGCTTCTGCACAACAAAGGAAACTAAGCAAGGTGAAAAGACAGCCTTCTGAATGGGAGAAAATAATAGCAAATGAAGAAACTGACAAACAACTAATCTCAAAAATATACAAGCAACTTATGCAGCTCAATTCCAGAAAAATAAACGACCCAATCAAAAAATGGGCCAAAGAACTAAACAGACATTTCTCCAAAGAAGACATATGGATGGCTAACAAACACATGAAAAGATGCTCGACCCTTGGCTTTCTAAACTGAGTTCTCCTGAGGCTGCTAGGGAGGCTGCCCCTGAGGGGTTGACAATTCAGTAGACAAAACTGTGATCTGTCCTGATGTCCTGACTCGTGCACAGCAGAGTCAGTTGTGTAGAACCAGCATCTGGACAGACTTTGGATCAGCTCCCAGCCCCAAGAGGTATGATGTCACCAAGCCCTGGCAGTTTCTCAGATACAGAAGATGTGGTTCCTTCCCAACCTGGCACCTGGCTTGGGAAGTGAATGCTGGAGCCAGGTGCTTGGGCCCAGGAAAGGGAGGGCTCTTGGGGGAGAGGGGTGTGTGAGACCCAAGTTTCGGTTTCTCTGGGCCCCCAGCAAGTTGTGGGGCCTGTTCCATCTTTTGGGGCCTTAGTGTCCAAGTGCATACATCAAGGGAGGCTTGATGCAATTCCTATTTCTTCATTCCAGAAGCACCACCCTTGGGCTGGCAGGGTCACCCTGGAGATGTCCTTGACCTACCTATAAATTGGGATACAGACATTGCCCTGAATCGTGCCCAGAATAATGGCGATGTTAAAAATGAAATATGTCTGTGAGGGTACTTTAGAAATTGTGCTGTTCACAGAGCAGCAGTGGCCTCAATCCCTGTACAAAGAGCATTTTCAAAGTCAGCTGCTTCCTCATCTCAAGCCCAGGTGGTCTGAAGCCTGCTCAGTGGGTGCGTGTGCTCCAGGTGTGGAGTTATTCCAAGGATCAGCTTAGCAAGCTCCGCAACATCCCATTCTGGATGAACACACAAGTGAACTCTTTACCCTACAGTGGGACGTTTCGAGAAAAGAAGATTCCCAAAATGCTGTGTTTGTATTTCACACAGCTCAACTGGCCTCAAGCTTGGAATCCAGTACGAGCTTATGTAAATGACTAGGAACTGCCCACTAGAAAAATAATTTTGAAATAGAATGAATTTTTCGAACTTGTCCAGGGTCTGTGAGGGGAGGGGGTAAGGGCAGGGTGCAAGTAGTCTCTGTGTAACTTGGTGCAAGCTGTGCTCTTTGCCCTATCCCACCCGCACCCCAAGCCATTGCTCACATTGAGAAGTTTGTACACATAGTAAGGATTCGAAGTGGTTTAAATGTTCTAAAATTCAAGCTCCAACCAGAGAATTGTTCTCAGAGCTAGGAAGTTTGAGGGACTTGGACCAGGACAGGAGGCCGAAGAAGAAGGAACCAGAAAGACAGGGAGAGAGAGGCTGAGAGGAAAGGAGGTGGAAGGGGAGAGAAGGGAATGAACAAATGCCGACATTTCCTGGTGTGTTTAATTTTCACATCCCAAAGCACCAGGCAGCAGGCAGTCATTATATTACCTACTGGGATCCCAGGCAGGGACCTCTGGGCAGGGAGGATGTAGAATTTATTCCTTCCCATTCCATCCAGACCTGCTTGCTGCTGTTCGGATGCAAAAGATGATGGAAGAGCCTCTGAAAAGTGTCAAGGGTTTGTGCTTGGCAGCTCTTCATTTCCTCTCACTCTTTTAGACTCAGAGGTGAACTCTTCCCTCAGCTCCCTTCCTGGATTGTACTTACCTCAGTGCCAGGAGCCTGGAGTTAGACAGAAGCTGCCTTGAGTCCTCCAGGGCACTGAGGTCTCAGGGGAGGAGGCAATGAAACAATCCAAACGTCACTACTCCAGTCTTAGTCAGCAGGTCCCTCCTCTGGTCAGTGATGGGCTAACTGTCCTGGCCTCTCTGGCCAAGGACAAGCTGCACCCTCCATGTTCCCAGGCCCTTCCTTGAAGCCATCAAGTAAATTACCTGATGATGAACCTCAACTAAGGGACTTTGTACCCTGGCCTCCCAGCTTCCTGCTCCCAAAGCACAATTTTCTTTTCGTGAAGTCTTCCCATCCTCCAGCTTCATTCCCACCCCACCCACCTCCCATGCAGGCTCTGAAGAGACTTCCACTTCTGTCTGGGTGATGCGAAGACTGGCTTCTGCCCCAGTTTTGCCACTTAGTCACTTGCATTATTTTCCCCTTGCTGTTGTAACAAATCACCACAACTCTCACAGTTAAATATCTCAATTTACTGTAACACTTTTGGAAGGCGCAAGTGCAAAGTCACTTTCATTTGGATAAAGTCAAGGTAACAGCCAGGCTGGTTGCTTTTACAAACTCTGAAGGAAGAATCCCTGATGGCTCAGACAGCAAAGAATCTGCCTGCAATGTGGGAGACCTGGCTTTGATCCCTGGGTTGGTAAGATCCCCTGGAGAAGGAAATGGCAATCCACTCCAATATTCCTGCCTGGAGAATCCCAAGGACAGAGGAGCCTGGTGGGCTACAGTCCAAGGGGTCACAAAGAGTCAGACATAACTGAGGTGACTTAGCACACATGCATGAGAGAAGAATCTCTTCCCTGGTCCTTTCCAGCTTCTGGTGGATGCCTGTATTCCTTGGCTCGTGACCTCTTCCTCCATCCTCAAAAGGCATCCATCCAGTCTGCTTTCAACATCACATTGCCTCCTCTTCTTCTGTATATATGAAGTCTTCCGGCTGCTTCTATTTTTCTTATAAGGACATTTGTGTTTGTATTTAGGGTCCATTCAGAAAATCCAAGATAATCTCTCCTTCTTGAGATCCCTAATTTAACCACATTTGCAAAGTCCCTTTTCATAGGTTCCAGTGACTAGCACATGAACATCTTGGGGCCAGGATTCAGCCTTCCACGTCAGGTATGGGTCTTTGAGCAACTAAGTTGCCTCCCTTCTCTGAAGCTTAATTTCCTTCTTTGTATAGAAGACATGAGGTTCCTCTTCCTCACCGCTTGGGCTTAATAGGAGGTTCCAGGGAGAAAGTAGATGTCATGGCTTTTTGTAAACTATCTTTAGGCTTGTCCTTGCTGCCCTACCCATGAAGCTGAGGTCCCCTCAGTTTAGTCACCCACAGCCCAGGAACTCTGCCTCCAGAACCCTCTCCCGGCATGTCTTGATAAACACTCTGGAAGTTGAAATTGTTCCTAAACCATCTGACTCTAGCCACCCTGTCCCAGTGAATGACAGTGGAGAATGGAAGGTTCTTGGTGGGTGGCAGCCATGGTGGCACTGATGCCACATTCCAATTGGCTAAAATTTTCCTTCCCAGCCTGCTTTGTTCCAGTTCCAATGAGGTCCTCGCATGTAGAAATAGGCTCCTGAGCACATTGCTGGGCACAGAGGAAGTGGCACATGGCCATTTTTCTCCGTGTAGCAGCTACAGCAGTCTGTGCTTGTCAGCTTTTCACTGCCTCTGGAACCATCCTTTCCTTCCTCCTCTGTGACATGCCATCAGGTCACAGGCAGCAGCAGGAGCACACACCCCGTGGCACTGGTGCCATCCCCGCCCTCTCCCAGTGGCATCCACACTCAGTGTGGGGGACCAGGGCCTGTTCTCAGCCTCAGCTGACCAGGCTGCCTGAGGACAGGTCACAGTTTGTCCAGCAGCTGATAGGAGGTAGGCAAGGGACAGCAAAGACTGAATGGAGAGCCTAGCAAAGACTCTGTATGGAGAGCCTAGCAAAACCTCCTGGGTGCACGGCCACAGCTGACTCTGCGCCTGGCCAAGAGCATGGAGATTACCAGCAAGCTTTCAGGGGGCAACAGGTGTTTCTTTACCCTAAACCCAGGAAAATCACAACCACTACACCTGGGCAGGGGTAGGGGGAGGGGAGGTGCTGCTAAGCCGGTGAGAAACTGAGAACGGAAAGACCCTTTCTGAACATGGCCACCTCCTCTCCCCCAGTATTGCCAGTGTGAAAACAGGATCCACGGGGAGCAGTGATGGGTTAGGAGGAAACTGCTGGGGGTAACTTGGCCATTATTCCCCAACACAGCCAGGCTGGCAGCTTTCATTCTGGGTGCTGCCTTTCCTGGTCTGGGCCCATGGCCTCTTCCCAGGGACCCAGACAGCTTTGGAGTGCATCACCATTTCCGGGGGGCTTTCTGCAAACATCTCTGCTTGCTGGGATGCCCTACGGCCTCAAAAAGGTGCAAGGCACTGCCATCTTACAGGCCGAGAGACAGAGCCAGGGGAGACTGACTCGCCCACATCACACACACGTGGACCTGCCAGCAGACTCCCAGCCTTTGTATGATAATCCAGTGCGTGATGAAATCCTCTACTATCTGTCTGAACGCAAGAGCTGCCCGGCCGCGCAGGCTGGAGCACATCGACTTGTTCTGCTTGTGCATTCTGAGTGCCAGTCCACAGCGTCCTCATTTCACTTGAGGCATCGATGTGCCAGACGACCTTGATGTATGAATCTGTCGTGGTAGTTCTCTTACAGGAAACTGAAGATACTTTGGCGAACTGGTTTGCCAGTTTCTATTGCTTTTTGGCTTCTTCGGGATTTTGTGTGAACTGTATAAGGCAACTTGGCACCAGTTATTGACCCCAGGTTGATGAGTAGAGATGGGTAAGGATTCTGGGAACAAAAGAACTTGTTTCTCTCAGGAGTCGGGGGGTGGGGATGTTGTCACCTCCTGACAAAAGCTGTAGCATCAGTGTGTGGACACCTTATGCAGAACAGGACACCTAGTCCTGCACTTGATCTGGAGTATGTCTGGGGGCAGTGCTTCATACAGAGGGGCCCAGGGGCCCCTGAGACCCTTTCTGGGGCCCACAAGGTCAAAACCTCTTTCACAATAATGTCAACAATAAGATCAAGGACTTCCCTGTGGTCCAGGGGCTAAGATTCCAGTGCAGAGGCCCAGATTCAGTCCCTGGTCAGGAAACTAGATCCCACATGCCACAACTAAGAGTTCTCAGGCCACAACTAAAGATTCCACATGCTGCACCTAAGACCTGGTGCACCCAAATAAATAAATATTTAAAGCAAAATAAAAAGAAGTGAAAACAATAAGATCAAGATCTGTTTGCCTTTGCTCTCCTCTCACAGTTCAATGGTGAATTTTTCTAGAGACAACGAGACACGTGATATCACAACAGCTTGAACTCAGAAGCAGATACCAGAATCCAGCTGTCTTCTATTAAGCTTGACATCACAGTGGTTTGCAAAACTGTAAAACAATGTCACTCTTCTCACTAATCACTTTTGTTCTGGAAAATATAATTATTTAATAGGTTTATTAGTGTTATTTTTAAATGAATTAATAAATTAATGTTTGAAAGCTTTCTCAGTGTAAATTCCTAAAAACTGTACATTTCAGTAGACAGAAAATGTCTATAGAACCAAGAGCTCTTTTGGGGTCCTTGATAATTTGCTAAGAGAGTAAAGGGACTGCAAGACCAGAAACATGAGAATGGCTGTCCCGGAAGTCGGGAGACTGTCTGATTGGACATTTGGGGACACTGTGGGGCAGGAAATAGCCCAAGGTCACTCAGCGATTTCTTGGCAGAAATAGGTCTTCTGAGAGCCAAAGCCTTGATTTCTAGGGACTTTTTGTCAAAAGCTTCAGTGACTGGACTCTGGGGCACAGAGTGAAATGAATCCATGGTGCCACACTTCCCCCAGATACCAAATCCTGGCATCTCTAGTGGCTCTCAGCTCTTTACCCACCAGGGGATTTTACCTACCTACCACCTTGAAGAATTACTATAATGAAAAGAAACTCACACAGATCAGGCAATGAGCCAGTGACCCAGCAGAACCAGGATCTGGGCTTCCAAATTCCCTGTCAGCTGCTGTTGTACAGACCAGGAGAAAAACCCTCTGTGGGCCAACAAAGAGTATTCAAATTGGCCAGGCCTTGTCATTAAACTCTGCAGACTCTTGAAAAAGCTTATTTCCTCTCCAACAGCCCTGTCCCCACCTCTGTCCACAAGAGACTCCCATCCCATCTTACAATGCCTCACTGTTTTGAACCCCCTCCTGTGTCTCAGGGTGGGAGTTTTATCAAAGGCCTACACCTACACCAACACAGATGATCTCATGGTGCTAAGAGTGTCTCAGATCTGTAGACATCAGGTAGTTCCCTTAAATGCCTCTGTTTTTTCATCAGTTTTCAAGCCACCACCATGTAACCTGTATGTACAGGTTGTTCAAAAGCGCTGTCTCTGTGCTCTGGGGACCCTTCCATCAAACCCCATTTGATTTTAATAGCGCCAGTGTCCTGTTTATTCCAGACATCAGACTATCTGAGTTGTAGAATTGACAAGCATTTTCTCTATGAATTGTTAGCAAAAGATGAGAGGTGAGGGGCTGTAAGTTGGGTACCATTGACGGTCCCTGTTAGTAATGAGACCCCAACCATGTACTCATTAAACACTGGTTTTAAACAAGTTTGACATTGGAGCATCCTTGCTGGCACTCTTCCAGCCCATTTGCAAGTTGCAAAATGAGCTGTTGAATCTTGTTTTTTGATATACTTCTATGGCCTCCCAGCCTGGAGTTTTCAATTTCCCAGTCTTGGGTCAGGAGGAGCTCAGCATTGCTCCAAGGAGGGGAAGTGGCATGCAGGAGGGGAAAGGAAGAGCACATTCTGGAGGAGGAGGGACCCAACAGCTCTATTCCCCTTAAATGTATCATTAACTATTAATTGAGAATCATTCTTTTTGTGGATTTGTCAGAATTACCTTCTATAACTGGCTTTCTCAATGCTGTGCTAATTATCCATATGTTCTCAGAGGCAATTTGTGAATGCCAATCATTTATTTCCAGTTTACATAATCACAGAGGGCTGTTGATAACACAGAAATGCTTTAGAGTCAATGCATTAGCATTTGCCTCCAGATCACTTTCTGCTCTGACTTGACAAGTCCATTCCTATCATAAATAAAAAGCTTTTGCAACCCTGAAACAAGCAGGGAAACTGGCTGCACCTCTGCAAGGGTTATCTATCTCATGTGATAGCTCTAGTTAGGTGCTCTCTTGTGCTTAGAGGATTCTTTTTCTTCTATTTAAAAGTCAAAATAGATACAGCTTCCAAAGCTGACAGAAGAAGAAACAGAAATTTTGAGTAGTCCAATATCTATCAAAGAAATCAATCAGTTCAAAATAATCACACAAAGAATCCCCAGGCCTACACTGATTCACTTATGAATCCTTGCAAACCTTTAAGAAAAGTAACATTGACCTTACGTAAGATTTTGCAGAGTAGAAGAAGTGGGAACACTTCTGCTTTTGATGAGGCCACTATAACCTTCATTCCCAAACCTAACAAGGCTATTGCAAGAAAGGAGCACTATAGACCAATTTCTCTCATGAACATAGGTTCACAAAACGGCAAAACGAATCCAGTCACATTCTATATATATGCACATATAATATTTATTGGTGTGTGTGTATGTTCAGTCGTGTCCAACTCTTTGCAACCCCATGAACTATAGCTCACTAGGCTCCTCTGCCCATGAGATTTTCCAGGCAAGAATACTGGAGTGGGTTGCCATGCCATCCTCCAGGAATTATGTCATGTTCACATACCAAACTTACAAACACAATGTTGAGTAAAAGAGAAAAACTAGATGTGAAAAAAGCAAGTTCTCTATGAGTCCATTAAAATAAATTACATATACAAGAAAACACTGATAGAACTCATGACACTGGTTACCATTGGTTGGGGGATTAGCGACCACTGGAGGCAATATGGTAGTTTGGGGGAAGCCTTAATGTCCTGTTTCTTGACTTGGGTTCTGGTTACACAAGTGCATTTACATTGTAAAATGAACCTAGTTCTACATACATTATCTGGGTACTTTTCTGTATGCAATACTTCAATAAAACAACACTGAAAAACTGAAAGGACATGCGTAAACAGATGCATCCAGAAACTAGCAAATATTCAGGCTCCCTGCTCTAAGTACCCTGATTCCTGAGGTTTGAGCTGGGCTTTGCAAGCAGGATAGTGTGACTGGTTGGGGGGTGGGAGAAGCACTGGATCCTAATCGGAGATTTTATAGTCACCTGCCTTGGCCTATTGATGGGCAATGTGGGGCGGGTTTGTCATCGCTGTGCAGGTGGCAGCTTGGGAGGGGTGATGATTCTCCCTGATGAGTCAATGGAGATACTGTACAGGCAGGGCATTTGGTGCTGATGAAAATAAAAAGCCTTCTTCCCTGTCTGTTGCAAAGGTTCAGCAGGTACACTCTTTGATAAATGGTCACAGTAATGAAATTTACACTCTTTAATCACAAGGGCTATAACTTAATTAAAAACACATTGAGGATTGATTTGGGTTGGAGAGCTTTCCCGTTTCCTAGGCTTTATTAAATTTTGTGTTTCTTTGCTCAGCCTCATCTGACAGGCTCAAGTGTGGAAGTCGGTGGCTGAGGAGTTGTCACCGTCCTGATGGGATGCATCCAGTTTGGGGTTCTGGGCAGACCAGAGTGAAGGAGGATGGAGCCAGGGGCCCCATAAAAGGGGATCCAGGTCTGCAACCTCTCACTGCCTTTGCCTGCGGCACTTTCCAGGCAACCTAGAAGAAGTCAGAGTCTGTGCGATTCTGAGATGGAGGCGGGATTCTCTTGAGCCCACTAACTGAGGTCCCTCAAGAGAGATCTGATGTCAGGAAAGCTGATTTAATGTTCAAAGCCAACTTGTGAGATAGGAACTGCTGCTGTTACCATTCTATACATGTGGAAACAGTAGAAAGAAGGTTAGTGACCTGTCCAGTGCCCACGCAGTCAGCATCCTACAGCCCTCTGAAACAAATACAGTCCCTACGCACACACACATGAACTGCCTTCACATCTGTACCTGAGCAAATAGAGTGAGATACAGATACACATCCACACGCCCATCTCCACTCTCAATATACACATCAGTTCAGTTCAGTTGCTCAGTCGTGTCCGACTCTTTGCAACCCCATGAATCACAGCACACCAGGCCTCCCTGTCCATCACCAACTCCCAGAGGTCACTCAGACTCATGTCCATCGAGTCGGTGATGCCATCCAGCCATCTCATCCTCTGTCATCCCCTTCTCCTCCTGCCCCCAATCCCTTCCAGCATCAGAGTCTTTTCCAATGAGTCAACTCTTCACATGAGGTGGCCAAAGTACTGGAGCTTCAGCTTTAGCATCATTTCTTCCAAAGAAATCCCAGAGCTGATCTCCTTCAGAATGGACTAGTTGGATCTCCTTGCAGTCCAAGGGACTCTCAAGAGTCTTCTCCAACACCACAGTTCAAAAGCATCAATTCTTCGGCGCTCAATCTTCTTNGGTCTTAGTTCCTCCACCAGGGAGCAGACCCATGTTCCCCTGCAGTGGAAACAAGGACTCTTAACCACTGGACAACTGGGGAAGTCTCTCCAAAATTTCCACTGGGATTAGTCTTTTGTTATTTCCCGGGTCTACAAGATCCCCTGGAGAAGGAAATGGCAACCCACTCCAGTATTCTTGTCTGGGAAACCCCATGGACAGGGAGACTGGTGGGCTACAGTCCCTGTGGTCTCAAAGAGCTGGACACGACTGAGCCCCCCCCCCCACCACCACCACTATTTCTGAATGATCACCATTTAATAATTTAGACTTCTTAAATAACTCAAATTCCTTTTATTGTAAATTATAAAATAAATACTAAGTCTACTTTTTATCTTTGGCCCATTTCAAAAGGACTACAAGCAATTCTAGCATCTAACTGTCATCTTTCTCTAAAGAAAGAATTTCTAAGAGATAGCTCCTCACCTAACCTAGTCCTCTAAATTCTATTTGCTTCCCTACTTAAACCTATTTAATGAATTTTCCATCTGTTAGTATATCAAAAACTAATCTCACCCTTTTATTATTAGCTGTTTTTCATTTGAAGAAATAAAAATCCAACTCAAACTGGCTTAAGCCAAGTAGGAAATGCATTGACACTCAGATCCAGGAGCTTAAATGATATCACTTACATTCTGTTTCCCTTGCTGTGTCCCACCTTCCTCTCCTTGCTCTGAGCTACTGACCTTTGTTTAATTCTGAAACAGTCTGGCTTCAGATGTGATGTGTAGAATTCCAGGAAGAGCTCTGATTGGTCTGCTTGGGTCACAGGCCCAGCTGGTGACCCACTGGGAAGGCCTCGTCTATGGTGGATTCTGACTGGCTAGACTTAGGTCAAGAAAGTGCCACTTGGACTGGGTTGAAGGTGAGTTTCCCCACCCATATCACACTACAGCTTGAGGAGGAGGTTATTTCTGAAGAAGGGGATGGAAAGTGAAAGTGAAAGTCACTCAGTCATGTCTGACTCTTTGCAACTGCATGGACTATAGTCCATGGAATTCTCCAGGCCAGAATACTGGAGTGGGTAGCCTTTCCCTTCTCCAGGGGGATCTTCCTAACCCAGGGATCGAACCTGGGTCTCCTGCACTGCAGGCAGATTCTTTACCAGCTGAGCCACAAGGGAAGCCCTAGAATACTGGAGTGGGTAGCCTATCCCTTCTCCAGCAGATCTTCCCGACCCAGAAATTGAATATCGAGGTCTTATGCATTGCAGGCAGGTTCTTTGCCAACTGAACTATCAGGGACTCCAAGAAGAAAGGGATACTGAGAAGATAAGGACACATATTCAGTACACTCTTCCTTTTCCCCACAAATTTCTTAAAACAGGTGTTTTGGCCATGCCTCAAGGCATTGCTTCCCTGATAGCTCAGTTAGTAAAGAATCCGCCTGCAATGCAGGAGACCATGGTTCGATTTCTAGATCGGGAAGATCTGCTAGAGAAGGGATCGGCTACCCACTCCAGTCTCCTTGGGCTTCCTTTGTGGCTCAGCTTGTAAAGAATCTACCTGAAATGTGGGAGACCTGGGTTCAATCCCTGGGTTGGGAAGATCCCCTGGAGAAGGGAACATCTAGCCACTGCAATATTCTGGCCTGAAGAATTCCATGGACTGTATAGTCCATGCAGTTGCAAAGAGTCCAAAGTGGCTCAGTCACTTTCACTTTCAAGGCATTGTGGGTTTTAAATGCCCCAACCAAGGGTTGAACCCTTGTGCCTTGTTAGTGAAAGAGTGGAGTCCTAACTCCGGGACTACCAGGTTAAAACATTTTCTACTTTGGTGTTATAATATTGTCAAACAAGTTGCAAACCACCTGCTCCCTCTCTTTTGCCTCCAGACTCAATCAACCATCCTGTTTTTTACCTTAGCTCTGTCAGGTTGGCAAAACAGGAAGTTTTACTGTAAAAGATTATTCTTTAAAAAATATTTTATTGGAGCATAGTTGATTTACAATGTTGTGTTAGTTTCTGCTGCACAGCAAAATGAATCAGTTATCCATGTGCAGGCATGTGTGCTAAGTCACTTCAGTCATGTCCAACTCTGCCACCCCCTGGATTGTAGCCTGCTAGGCTCCTCTGTCCATGGAATTGTCTGGGCAAGAATGCTAGAGTGGGTTGCCATGCCCTCCTCCAGGGGAATCTTACCTACCCAGGGACTGAACCCACATCTCTTGCAGTCAGTCTTGGCAGTCAGGTTCTTTACCACTGGCACCACCTGGAAAGTGCATAATTATACATCAGTTCAGTTCGGTTCAGGGCTTCCCTTGTAACTCACTCGGTAAAGAATCTGCCTGCAGTGCAGGAGACCCAGGTTCGATCCCTAGGTTGGGAAGATCCCCTAGAGAAGGAAATGGCAACCCACTCCAGTATCCTTGCCTGGAAAATCTCATGGACAGAGGAGCCTGGCGGGCTGCAGTCCATGGGGTCACAAAGAGTCGGGCATGACTGAGTGACTAACACTTACTTATACTTACTCAGTTCGGTTCAGTCACTCAGTCGTGTCCAGCTCTGCAGCAACCCCATGGACTGCACCATGCCAGGCTTCCCTATCCATCACCAACTCCCAGAGCTTGCTCAAACTCATGTACATCGAGTCGATGATGCCATCCAACCGTCTCATCCTCTGTTGCCCCCTTCTTCTCCTGCTTTTAGTCTTTCCCAAGATCAGGGTCTTTTACAATGAGTCAGTTCTTTGCATCAGGTGGCCAAAGTATTGGATCTTCATCATCAGTCCTTCCAGGGAATATTCAGGACTGATCTCCTTTAGGATGGACTGGCTGGATCTCCTTGCAGTCCAAGGGACTCTCAAGAGTCTCCTCAACATCACAGTTCAAAAGCATCAATTCTTCGGTGCTCAGCTTTCTTTATAGTCTAACTCTCACATCCATACATGACTACTGGAAAGGCCATAGCTTTGACTAGATGGACCTTTGTTGGAAAAGTAATGTCTTTGCTTTTTAATATGCTGTCTAGGTTGGTCGTATCTTTTTTTCCAAGTAGCAAGTATCTTTTAATTTCATGGCTGTAGTCACCCTCTGCAATGATTTTGGAGCCTCCAAAAATAAAGTCCTTCTCTGTTTCCATTGTCTCCCCATCTATTTGTCATGAAGTGATGGGACCGGATGCCATCTGTTTTCTGAATGTTGAGCTTTAAGCCAACTTTTTCACTCTCCTCTTTCACTTTGATCAAAAGGCTTTTTAGTTCCTCTTCACTTTCTGCCATAAGGATAATGTCATCTGCATATCTGAGGTTATTGATATTTCTCCTGGCAATCTTGATTCCAGCTTATGCTTCTTCCAGCCCAGTGTGTCTCATGATGTACTCTGTATACAAGTTCAATAAGCAGGGTGACAGTATACAGCCTTGACGTACTCCTTTCCCGATTTGAAATTAGTCTGCTGTTCCATGTCCGGTTCTAACTGTTGCTTCTTCATCTGCTTACAGATTTCTCAGGAGGCAGGTGAGGTGGCCTGGTATTCCCATCTCTTGAAGAGTTTTCCACAGTTTGTTGTGATCCACGNCTGCCATAAGGGTGGTGTCACCTGCATATCTGAGGTTATTGATATTTCTTCCGGCAATCTTGATTCCAGTTTGTGTTTCTTCCAGTCCAGCATTTCTCATGATGTAATCTCATGATGCATATAAGTTAAATAAGCAGGGTGACAATATACAGCCTTGACGTACTCCTTTTCCAACATACACATACATATACACAAATGCACATGTGCACATGCACACACACATGTGCAGATACACTCAGATATAGACTAACATCTACACACTCAACTGTACTCCAACACACATGCATGCATTCAGATATATTGATATACATACAGTTCAGTTCAGTTCAGTCACTCAGTCCTGTCTGACTCTTTGCGATCCCATGGACTGCAGCACACCAGGCCTCCCTGTCCATCGCCAATTCCCAGAGTTTACCCAAACTCATGTCCATTGAGCCAGTGATGCCATTCAATCATCTCATCCTCTGTCATCCCCTTCTTCTCCTGCCTTCAATCTTTCCCAGCATCTGGGTCTTTTCAGTCAGCTCTTCACATCTACACACAAATATGTACACATACCCACAATAAACATACACGTGCAGATACAGCTGGATTTGGAGACACACCTATACATTGCACTACACTCCCAACACACATGCACACATGCATGAACAGAAAAAATATACATATCTTTGTACACCTAGTCAGATACATCCACATACCAGTAGTCATAGACCTGGATACAAGCACACAGTCACACACTCATGCATATGAACACCCTCACACACAGCCCCATGTACACCCCACAGCCACACTTGTGCAGATATGTCAAGTCATAGATAAATATCTACACATCCATCCACATTCACATCCCCCACACACAGAGGGACAGAACATCAACACCTGTATTGATACATTCAACTCTATGAATACACACACTGCTGCTGCTGCTGCTAAGTTGCTTCAGTCGTGCCCGACTCTGTGCGACCCCATAGACGGCAGCCCACCAGGCTCCCCCGTCCCTGGGATTCTCCAGGCAAGAAAACTGGAGTGGGTTGCCATTGCCTTCTCCAACGCATGAAAGTGAAAAGTGAAAGTGAAGTCGCTCAATCGTGTCTGACTCTTCGAGACCCCATGGACCACAACCCACCAGGCTCCTCTGCCCATGGGATTTTCCAGGCAAGAGTACTGGAGTGGAGTGCCATTGCCTTCCCTGGAATACACACACAGACACATACATATCTACGTCCAACACACACATGATACACGATATGTGATCTGCGTTCAATACACTCCATACCCACATCCAGGAAGACATCCTTGATATAGACACACATTCATATACCCATACATACCCACACATGCATCTATACAGACATGAACACACACACATACATAAAGACACATATACATGCACATACGCACATACATGACAATGCATTCAAAGATAAACATATACTCACACACCCAGACACACACGAATAGTGAACACTACATACTCATGGATGTGAGAGTTACCATAAAGAAAGCTGAGCACCAAAGAATTGATGCTTTTGAACTGTGGTGTTGAAGAAGGCTCTTGAGAGTCCCTTGGACTGCAGGGAGATCAAATCAGTTCATCCTAAAGGAAATCAGTCTTGATAGTCACTGGAAGGACTGATGCTGAAGCTGAAATGCCAATACTTTGGCCACCTGATGCAAAGAACGGACTTATTGGAAAAGATCCTGATGCTGGGAAAGATTGAAGGCAGGAGGAGAAGGGGACGACAGAGGATGAGATGGTTGGACGCCATTACCAACTCAGTGGACATGAGTTTGAGTAAGCTCCGGGAGTTGGTGATGGACAGGGAGGCCTGGCATGTTGCAGTCCATGAGATCGCAAAGAGTTGGACACAACTGAGCGACTGAACTGAACTGAACATTCTCATGAGCAGTGTAAACACCCATTCACTCCCATGGGTCGTCTGTTAATGCCAAGTACACCAAGCACTCTCTAGAATCTGGGGCTGAAAAACAATGCTGAGAAACTGGATTTAAGCAGCATGATCCATGCTCCCCACCCACCTCAACCCTGGACACCCTGAGGCTGGCCTGCCAGGGCTTGCATCTCCTCCCTGAGAAATCCGTGGTGTCAGTGGCCTCCTGGGCTCCCCAGGCCCCACCACAGCAGCACACCTTCTGCTTTCTCAGAAGGACCCAAGCCACCATGACCCAGGGCCCCGAGATCACTCATAGATCAACAACAGCAGTGAGGAGACTGGAAAAGGATGCTAAGGGAGATCATGACAGGGCTACAGGCAGAGTGCTCTATGGCCTGGCCAGGGAGCCAGCCCTCCGGCTGGGCTGTTGGAAGTAAGTAAAGCATGTGGAGGATCCCACTCGTGCCTCATAGAACGGGGTAGAAGGTGTGCAGTTTGGCAGCAGTGTGGGCAGAGTGAAATCGGCACAGCCATCCAGGTAGGGGCAGGGGTGCTGAGGCTAGAGTAGGGGGAGAGGCCATGGAGTCCTACAGGCTGAAGGAGGGTCTGGCCACACCCAGTCATGGGTTGGATAGAGGCATGAGGGAGAGGGAGGTGTGACATCCAGATTCCTGGGGTGGGGGATGGCTGTCAAGGTGGGCAGGGGCTGGCCAGGCAGGCCCCACTGGTGTGGGAGGGGGCTGGAGTGGGGGCTTTGTCTGGGGGCCATGAGGAGCCATTGAAGAGTTGGCCGCTGAAGAAGGACTTGGTTGCACGTGTGAGCATCAGACCACATAGGTGATACAGAAAGGCAGGCAGGGCTCCCAGGACCAATGTGTACTGGCTTGAGGGTAGAACTGGGCTATCAGACCAGAGCTCCCTGCCCAGCACCTCTACTGGGAGGCCAGATGTCCCAAATCAAAGCATCAGTAGGGCCCACTCTAAACACCTCATCTTAACTTATCCCCTCTGGAAAGACCTTATTTCCAAATGAGGTCACATTTGGGCAGTTAGGACTTTCACATCTTTGCATGCATGCTCAGTTGCTTCAGTCATATCTAACTCTTTGGGAATCCATGGACTGTAGCTCAACAAGCTCTTCTGTCCATGGGATTCTCCAGGCAAGAATACTGGAGTGGATTGCCATTTCCTCCTCCAGGGGATCTTCCTGATGCAGGAATCGAAACCATGTCTACTGCATCTTCTGCATTGTGGGTGAATTCTTTACCCACTGAGCCTCAGGGGAAGCCCCTGCCATCTTTAGCAGGGGGAAAGGAGGAACACAATTCTAACCATAACACTTGTCTAGGCTCAGCTGTGAACAGCAGCTTGTGGGNTGCAGGAATCGAAACCATGTCTACTGCATCTTCTGCATTGTGGGTGAATTCTTTACCCACTGAGCCTCAGGGGAAGCCCCTGCCATCTTTAGCAGGGGGAAAGGAGGAACACAATTCTAACCATAACACTTGTCTAGGCTCAGCTGTGAACAGCAGCTTGTGGGACCCCTCCTGGGTTAGGGCAACAGGAGAGGAAGGGAATCAAGCTGCTGGATACAGACTGGGCCTGGGAAAGAGGGGTGCCCAGGTTCAGGGAGCAGCGAGTCACCTGGGACAGACCTCAACCTGAAGCCTGGGGAAGGGAAGGCCTCCCATAGGAGAGAGTTGCTGAAGAGCAGAGGCTGCAGGGAGTCTGGGGAGAAGCCCGCAGGGTCTGGCCTCGTGGGGACGTGACCCAACAGCAAGAAGGATTGACGAGTGGCAGCAAGGGGTTTATGAGGAGCAGAAGAGACGAAGCCTTTCCAGCTCCCAGCTCTGGGGCCTGCATGATACCCTGAAACCCTCGCCCTGGGTCTTTCCAGAAGGGAATCAGGGCACTTGTGCTAGGAATGGGCATTTCTAGGCCAGTGCCCTAAAGGCTGCAGCACAGAGAAGCCCAGGTTGTAAGAGAACAGAGGCTGGCTTGACAGAATGTGCACATGGATCTGTGTATGGGTGTTTGTGTGTGTGTGTGTAGAGTACATCATGAGAAACGCCGAGCTGGATGAAGCACAAGCTGGAATCAAGATTGCTGGGAGAAATATCAATTAACCTCAGATATGCAGATGACACCACCCTTATGGCAGAAAGTGAAGAAGAGCTAAAAAGCCTCTTGATGAAAGTGGAAGAGGAGAGTGAAAAGTTGGCTTAAAGCTCAAAATTCAGAAAACTAAGATCATGGCATGTTGTCCCNGACGACAGAGGATGAGATGGCTGGATGGCATCACCGACTCGATGGACATGAATTTGAGTGAAGTCCGGGAGCTGGTGATGGACAGGGAGGCCTGGCGCGCTGCAATTCATGGGGTCAGAAAGAGTTGGACACGACTGAGCAACTGAATTGAACTGAACTAAACTGTGTGTGTATGAAAGGGGTGTCTTTGGATTCCCGGGTCTGTATATCACGACACACAGAACCTTGTGTGGCTGTGAATGTGTCTGTGCCTGCATGTGTGTGGAGTGGTGGTGAGGCCACAGAGGCTCAGAGAAAGTCCATCAGCTGAGCTGGTACCCGAGCTGCAGCTAAGCTTGGCTTTAAACCCCTCATAAAATATCAGGTAGCCTCCTGCATCATCCTTCAGCCACCTTAATCCCTCTGCACCTGTCCCAAGCCCCTGCTCTCGTCCCCCAGGTGCATCAGCCCTTCAGGGTCCCCTGACCACCCGCAGGCTCAGTTGCTAAGCCTTCACAGGCCACATTTCACTTGGACACATGCTAAGAGCTTATTTGTTGCCTGTCTTCTCACAATTCAGAAAGGGTCTGGCTGTTCAACTGTACATTCTTGTTGGAAAAAGAGATTACCTGGGTCCAGCACACCTGGGGTCCAGGTGAGAAATGGCCAGTGGTGAGGGACAGCCAGAAGAGGCTCCAGGGCACCCCCAGTCCCCTGGCAGTGGGAGGCTGGCTGTCTCAGCGAAGTGAAGAAGATCCAGATCTGGGTGCAGACAGACAGCAGGAGTCCAAGAAACAGACCCCAGGCCTCCATCTTCTGCTCACCCCTACCCCTGGTATAGGAGGGGAGATGGGCTCCACCCTCTGGTAAAAGTCCTGTAAGTGTAGTGGTGAGGGCACGAGTATCACGGGGCTAAGAGGAGGCAGCCTGCAGTAAGTGTCTTCTCAGGGGCCTCCCTCCAATCTTGGGACCTGGCTGTGTCTCTTTTTCCAGCCACAGATGGGGATGTGAAGAAGAGCCGGGCCATCGAGCCTGGTGGTTGTTGGGAAGCCAGATGCCTTGAAGGCTGGAGAGCACTTCTGGAGAGCTCTTGGCCAACCCTGAGCTCCATGCAGCTGGGAGGGGTTTGTACTGTTTGTAAAGGAGATGGCCATGTTGGAAAAGTAAGCATGAAGCCCAAAGAAGCACATATTCCCACACCTATATATGCCTAGGCACGCGGCCCCTTTTGCCTCTTTTGTCTTCCAGGTAGATGAATGCCCAGGTACCATCAGCATCTCTTAATCTCCTAAATTAAGGAGTTCCAGTGTCAGTTCCCATCTCCAAAATCTTTACATCTCAGTGGCATCTCCCTTTTTCCAGTGACACTAGAAAGCCCCTTGAGGTGCTCAGAAAGCCAGAGGGAGGCAGTTATTTTGGACCCTTGCTTTTTTGCCCATGTTGCGTTTGGTACAATCATTTACCAGTGAGCTGACAAACTCGTGACTCCCCCATTACACCTCTGTAAAAGATCACATTGCTATCTCCATTTAAAACATTTCATCCACCTTCAAACTGTGCATATGCTTGATCAAAATGCTTCATGTGGTTCTGGGTCCTGCCTGTGTGTGTATAGATATGTATCTGTGTGTGCATGCCTGTGTGTGTGTGTATATATATATGTGTGTGTGTGTATATATATATATATATAGAGAGAGAGAGAGAGTTGAAGAGATTGTTTGATAGAAATAATCATGATACATTAGCAAGTAGAGCTCCTTTGGGCTGAGAGTCTTGGGAGTGTCTTTTAGAGGTCCTTAGGGGTCCATGCTTCCCCCACTAACACCTCTTGTTCCTCATATCCTGCCATTGGAAGTGTTAGCACAGACCTATCTGCTCACAAAGAATCAGGCTTTGTCTCTAGCGGTGAGATTGATGGCAAAGAAGCAAAGTTTACATTTAATAGGTCAGAATTAAAACTGAAACCATTTAAAAATATTTATCATGTCATTAACAATTATTTTTAAATCTATGTGTTAATTCTTTGAGTGCCCACACATTTGGTCAAACATTATTCTGAGTGTTTCTGCAAGGGTAATTTTGGATGAGGACATTTAAATTGATAGATTGAGCAAAGCAGATTGCTCCCTCCAGTGTGGGTGGGCCTCATCCACTCAGCTCAAGGCCTGAAAAGAACAAAGGCTGCCCCTCACCCAAGTAAGAGAATTTCTTCTGCTCGATGCCTTCCACTGGACAGAGGCGTTTTCCTGCCTTCAAACTTGACCTGAAACATTGGCAACCACTAGTAACAAGATACGGAGAAGGCAATGGCACCCCACTCCAGTACTCTTGCCTGGAAAATCCCATGGGCAGAGGAGCCTGGTGGGTTGTGGTCCATGGGGTCGCGAAGAGTCGGACACGATTGAGCGACTTCACTTTCACTTTTCACTTTCATGCACTGGAGAAGGAAATGGCAACCCACTCCAGTGTTCTTGCCTGGAGAATCCCAAGGATGGCAGAGCCTGGTGGGCTGCCGTCTATGGGCTCACACAGAGTCGGACATGACTGAAGTGACTTACCAGTAGCAGTAGCAGCAGTAACAATATAGATATAACCACCAATTGACAAGGATGGAGGAAAGAGAGAAAGGAGTAATAAAAAAAAATTCATCTAAAAGAAGGTAAGAAGAGGACTTGTAAGACTTCTTGAAGTATTTTAGATATGAATCCCTTATCAGACAAAGGATTTGCAAATATCTTCTCCCAGTTTGTGACTTGTCTTAGCTTCTCTTAGCAGTGTCTTTTGAAAAGCAGAACTTTTAATTTGGGGCCTACTGGACCCACACCATCATTTGTCCTAGTTCTCAAGCCTTCAGACTCAAACTGGAACTACACCTGGGTCTTGGGCTTGCCAGCTTCCCCTGCAAATTTAGGGACTTGTCTGCCTCTGTAATTATATGATTGTGTGAGCCAATTCCTTATAATAAATATCTCTCTCTGAATATATCTATATATATACATATATATATATATCTCCTATTGGTTCTTTTTCTCTGGAGAACCCTGGATAATACACTATTACATGTCAACACAAATAACATTTGTGTTATGAAAAATAACTATATTCTTCTAAACAAAAAAAGTGTAATGAGAAGAGTGATATTGCTTTACATTATTGAAAAAGTCTTTAATGTCTAGCTGTTGTGGATTGGTTTGATATGATTTCAAATCCACTTGTTTATGACCTAAGTGAAGTTTTTTTTTTTTATTGAAGAGTAGCTGATTTACAATATTATGTTCACTTCAGGTGTACAGCATAGTGATTCTCATTTTTGCAGATTATACTCTATTATAGGTTATTACAAGATAGTGGGTATAATTTCCTGTGCTATACAGCACACCCTTGTTGCTTACCTGGTTTATATATAGTAGTTTATATCTGTTAATCCCATACCCTAATTTTCTCTCCCCCTTCCCTCTCCGCTTTGATGACAGCAAGTTTGTTTTCTATGTCTGTGAGTCTGTTTCTGTTTTGCACATGTATTTGTGAGCATTGTTTTTTAGATTCCACATATAAGTAACATTATGCAGTATTTATCTTTCTCTCTCTGATTTATTTTACCTAGTATAATGCCTTCCAAGCTCATCCATGTTGCTGCAAATGGCAAATTTTCATTTTTTGCTTTATGGTTGAGTAATTTCAATCCCTGGGTCAGGAAGATCCCCTGGAGAAGGAATTGGCAACACACTCCAGTATTTGGCCTGGAGAATGCCATGGACAGAGGAGCCTGGCAGGATACAATCCATGAGGTCACAAAAGAGTTGGACATGATTTGGCAACTAAACAACAACAATATTACATTGCATTTATATACCCCATCTTAATCCACTTCTCTGTCGATGGGAACCTGAGTTGCATCCATGTCTGTGTCTTGGCTACTTATGGCCAACAGGCACATGAAAGAAATTCTCATCTTCGCTAATTACTAGAGAAATGCAAATCAAAACCACAATGAAGTATTACTTCACATTCGTTAGAATGGCCATCATCCAAAAAGTGTGTAAATAGCAAATATTAGTGAGGATGTAGAGAAAAGGGAACTCTCACATTGTTGGTGGGTATTTAAGTTGATGCAGTCACTATGGAAAACAGTATGGAGGTTCTTCAAAAAACTAAAAATAGAACTACCATGTGATCCAGCAACCCCCCTCCTGGGTATATACCTGAAAAACACAAAAAGTTTAATTTGAAAAGACACATATACCCCAAATGTTCATAGCAGCACTATTTACAATAACTAAAACTTTGAAGCAACCTAAATGAAGTTGTTTTCATTCAGTTGTTTATTATAATAGGGCTTCCCTGGTGGCTCAGACTGTAAAGAATCTGTTTGTAATACAAGAGATCCAGGTTGGATCCCTGGGTTGGGAAGATCCCCGGAGAAGGGAACGGCTACCCTCTCCAGTATTCTTGCCTGGAGTATTCAGTGGACAGAGGAGCCAATCCATGGGGTTGCAAAGAGTCAGACACAACTAAGTGACTGATACTCAAGACATGGAAGCAATCTAAGTGAAGTTGGTTTTGGTCACTTGTTTATAACAATAGACTCTCTCAAAAAGTTGTTTTTCAGAAGTAGAACTGTTTTGATATCATGAGGAAATAAGCTGTGTCAGGATGTCATCACATCATCTGTTGCCTTTGATAAGCACTCAAGAGTTCAGATGCTGAGGGGCCCCACTAGGGGCTC
>SJYA01003498.1:161630-173112 GCA_006410615.1 Neotragus moschatus
TCATGCATAAGAACAGATGAAGAGGCAACTATGGCCAAGGGGCATTTAGACTATAAATACAGAGAGTTTGTGAGGACAAGCCAAAATTTCAGTTTGGGAAATGCTACCCTTTGCTATTCTAGCTCCCCGAAGACCTTGGGACATTAGTTCCTGCCCTGGTAAAGGTGACTTCTTTCCTGAAGTGGTTACAAATCAAGCAGCGCCCCTGGAAAGATATCTACTCACTGGTCAACATCACGATGTTGTTCCCTAGCAACGAGGGACTCTTATTTTTGTGCTGGCAGCTGGATGTCAGCTCTGTTGACAAAGCCATCTCTCCATCTTTGGTTTGAGAAACCAAAACTCATAGAAAAGGTACACCTAAACTGAATTTCCACTTTCTTCCTTTCATCTCTCCTTGCCTGGAACAATGGTGTGATTAATCTATCATTGGCTTATTGGGAGATATTATCCTGAATGCTACTGGCTTCCAAAATTACAATTCCTGCAGTGAATCTGTGTTAAATGAACTATTGGCAAAGACAAGCTCAGTCCCAAGGCATAATATGCTGTCCCTAAAACAAAACATGGGCTTGATGTTAACAGTAGAAGCTGAATTCTCCTATCTGCTCCTGCATACAAACTGTTGTGATCTCCCATATCACATTGTTGTTGTTCAGTTGCTAAGTAGTATCTGACTCTTTGAGACCCCATGGACTGCAGCACACCAGGCTTCCCTGTCCTTCACCATCTCCCAGAGCTTGCACAAGCTCATGTCCATTGAATCGATGATGCCATCCAACCACCTCATCCTCTGTCGCCCCCTTTATCTCTTACCCTCAGTCTTTTCCAGCATCAGGGTCTTCTCCAATGAGTTAGCTCTTCGTATCAGGTGGCCAAAGTATTGGGGCTTCAGCGTCAATCCTTGCAGTGAATATTCAGGCTTGATTTTCCTTTAGGACTGACTAGCCTCTGGAAAACTCAACGGTACAGGTGTGATGAAGAGTTGAAAAGGCAACTAATATCTTAGTATCATTATGAAAATAGTTTCAGTCTTTCAGACCCACTGGAAGTTTCTTGGAGACTCCAGCAGTTCCCAGACTACATTTTGAAAACCGTTGCCCTAGAGATTATAACACTCATCCTTGACTTCTGAAAGCCTATTGTTCATTTGTACCTTTACTCTCTTCCCAGAGAATGCATAAGGACCTTAAAGTGCTTTAATTCTACTTCCTCTCTTCTAATTCCTATGCTTTTGTACTAGTGTACTTTAACTCTGTATATACTCTAAAGCCCAATGATATTGATATCATTCTTATTGTTTTATACAGCCTGTGTTCATTTATACTTACTCATAAATTTACCCTTTTGCACAGCTTTTCAAGTTGTCTTCATTGAGAAGAATGATCGAAATGACCTCATCTACCATGATTAGAAATAGAAACCAGAAAAGCTTTTGGTTGTAGAAGGAAATGACAACCCACTACAATATTCTTACCTGGAGAAACTCATGGACAGAGGAGGCTGGCAGGCTATAGTCCATGGGGTTGCAAGAGTCGGACACGACTTAGAAACTAAACCACCACCAAAGCTTTTGGTAAGCTGTACCTTACATCTGGAATGGTACTTCCTCCATTGAAAATGTAGCAAAGTCAGAGCCTTCCACCTCCTTTGATTCATTCCACATTCAGAAGAGATCCATTCAGTGCCTCCTCTGCTCCAGGCATGGTTCTAAAACCTTCCGTAACTTGGGCAGTACAACTGAGGATCTAAATTCTTTGTTGTCGCTATTCAATCACTCAGTTGTGTCCAACTCTTTCCAACCCCATGGACTGTAGCACACCAGGCTTCCCTGTCCTTCACCATCGCCTGGAGTTTGCTCAAACTCGTGTCCACTGAGTTGGTGATGCCACCCAAGCATCTCATCCTCTGTCATCCCCTTCTCCTCCTGCCTTCAATCTTTCCCAGCATTAGGGCCTTTTCCAGTGAGTCAGGTCTTTGCATCAGGTGGCCAAAGTATCAGAGCCTCAGCTTCAGCATCAGTCCTTCCAATGAATATTAAGGGTTGATTTCCTTTAGGATTGACATCCTTGCAGTCCAAGGGACTCTCAAGAGTCTTTTCCAACTCCACAGTTTGCAAGCATCAGTTCTTTGGTGCTCAACCTTTGTTATGGTCCAACTCTCACATGTGTGCATGACTACTGGAAAAACCACAGCTTTGACTAGATGGACTTTGTCAGCAAAGTAATGTCTCTGCTTTTTAATGTGCTGTCTAGGTTGGTCATAGCTTTTCTTCCAAGGAGCAAGAGTCTTTTAATTTCATGGGTGAAGTCACCATCCGAAGTGATTTTGGAGCCCAGGAAAATAGTCTGTCACTGTCTCCATCTATTTGCCATGAAGTGATGGGACCGCATGCTATGATCTTTGTGTTTTTAATGGTGAGTTTTAAGCCAGCTTTTCAGCTCTCCTCTTTCACCTTCATCAAGTGGCTCTTTAGTCCCTCTTCACTTTCTGCCATAATGGTGGTGTCATCTGCATATTTGAAGTTATTTATGTTTCTCCCAGCAATCTTGATTCCGCCTGTGCTTCACACAGCCTGGCATTTCACATGATGGACTGCATATAAGTTAAATAAGCAAGGTGACAATATACAGCCTTGACATACTCCTTTCCCAATTTGAAGCCGTCTATTGTTCCTTGTCCAGTTCTAACTGTTGCTTCTTGACATGCATGCAGGTTTCTCAGGAGGCACATAAGGTGGTCTGGTATTTCCATTTCATTAAAAATTTTCCAGATTTCATTGTGATTCACAAAGTCAAAGGCTTTAGCGTAGTCAGTGAAGCAAAAGTAGATTTTTTTTTCCTGGAATTCTCTTGCTTTTTCTATGATCCAATGGATGTTGGCAATTTTACCTTTGGTTCCTCTGCCTTTTCTAAATCCAGCTTGAACATCTGGAAGTTCATGGTTCATGTACTGTTGAAGCCTGGCTTGGAGGATTTTGAGTATTACTTTGCTAGCATGTGAAATGAGTGCAATTGTTCGGTTGTTTGAACAATCTTTGGCATTGCCCTTCTTTGGGATTGGAATGAAAAGTGACCTTTTCCAGTCCTGTGGCCACTGCTGAGTTTTCCAAATTTGCTGGCATATTGAGTGCAGGGCTTTAGGATCATCATCCTTTAGGATTTGAAGTGGCTCAGCTGGAATGCTATCACCTCCACTAGCTTTGTTTGTAGTGATGCTTCCTAAGGCCCACTCGACTTTGCACTCCAGGATATCTGGCTCTAGGTGATTGATTACACCATCATGGTTATCTGGGTCATTAAGATATTTTTTGTACAGTTCTGTGTATTTTTGCCACCTCTTCTTAATAGCTTCTGCTTCCATTAGGTCCATACTGCTTCTGTCCTTTATTGAGCCCATCTTTGCATGAAATGTTCCCTTGGTATCTCTCATTTTCTTGAAGAGCTCTCTAGTTTTTCCCATTCTATTGTTCACTTGGGAAGGCTTTCTTATCTCTCCTTGCTATTCTTTGGAACTCTGAATTCAAATGGGTATATCTTTCCTTTTCTCCTTTGCCTTTCGCTTCTCTTCTTTTCTCAGCTATTTGTAAGGCCGCCTCAGACAGCCATTTTGCCTTTTTGCATTTCTTTTTCTTAGAGATGGTATTGATCACCACCTCCTATACAATGTCACGAACCTCCATCCATAGTTTTTCAGGCACTCTGTCTATCAGATCTAATCTCTTGAATCTATTTGTCATTTCCACTATATAATCATAAGGGATTTTAATTTTGTTTAAGTTGGATGAATTTAGATCCAGTAGCTACTGGGTTGGACAGCACAGTTTCAGATACTAGAGAGTGAAAATGAGCACACTGACAAATGCCTGATGTCCTAGGATTTATATTTTTATGGAAGAAGCCCAGCACAAAGATGTCCTAGTCGAAGATTGCACCTCCAGATACTGGCCTGAATAGCAGTGACTCAGGAGATGTGGCTTGACTTGAAGGTGTTAAATGGGTGCAGACTCCAGAGGAGGTCTGATGGGGAGATTCTGAATTATTCACCCAGGAGCATCGGGTCAAGTAGAGGGAAGAGCACAGGCTTTTGGAATTAAACAGTCTGCATTAGAATCCACCTGATGGCTACTTACTAGCTCTGTGATTTGGGGCAAGTTGCTCAACCCCACTGAGCTTCAAAAATCCCATTCAGGAGAAGTGACTAACAATGCCTGCCTCCTCAAATGGGTGTGAGAATTGAATGTGGCGCTGGGCACTCCAAAATGGCTTGAATGTCCACAGGCCTTCCCCTCCCCCCAGCCTGTTCTGTTAGTAGTGGCCACCAAGGACACCCCCATGGAAACCCACATTAGCTCCATGAAAGGCACAGAACTAAGTCAAAGAAGAGATGAAGCCATTCCAAGACAAAGGCTGCAAATGACAATGAGAGGAATGTGGCTGTTTTCTGGCCTGAACTCTCGCCCTGGGCATTGGCCCCCAGACCAGTCTTCTAGTGCAATGTGGAGACCACAGCCCGCTAGTCAGGAGCCAACTGAGGGAGCAGCCCAGCTCCTTCCTGGGTCATATCTTCATGTTGGTTTAGAGGGGAAGTGGATGAGAGAGATCTTGGAGTGGGCACTCCTTTCCTCATGTCTACAAAGTTGCATTTCTTGGGAAAGAAAATTGTCAGCCTTTCTTGTGGCTACAGCTGTGGGTCCCAGAACTTTCCTGTGATCTGTGGGTGCAGCTCCAGGTTAGTCCCCCAGACTGTGGGGGCTGCCCCTGCTCTTCTCTGAAGCCTTCCTCTGACTGGGGGGCTTGCGGACCAGACTGGAGATAGCCTGGTCAGGCCCGGGGGAAGGCAGTCAGCCAGACATTCCCAAGCTGCTGGAGGGGGAGCAGCTGCAAAGCATGCTGGGAAGGGGATCAGCTAGGTGCTGGTATAAACACTTCTGGGAAAAAAAAAAAAAAAAAAAGGAAAGCTGACTTCAAAATCTGTGAGTCCAAAGAATGAGAAGAGTAATTTGCATTTTGTATGGGCCTATGGCACTGACCTCTGCCTGCCTCCAGGTTCCCCTGCCTCTGTGAAACTCAGAACACCTGTATCCCTCACCCTGGCCTCCAGTGTCCCCCCACGCCCCATGCCTCTCTGTCAGTGGGTTGGTGCTGCTGCTGGCGGGCCCTCTGTTATGCCTCTATTATGTCTGCTCCCAACCTGTCCTGCTAGCTTGCCCTCCAAGTGAGGACCAGGTGTGGGCACTTGCTGAATTTTCCACCTCTGGTGACCAGTTCTGACACTTCCAAGAGCTCAGCAACTGCCTTCAAGGGCATCTAGTATGTTCTACATCTCTACCTGGCAGTAGGTACCACTTCCTTCCAATTCCCCAGGGCAGTGAGAGACCTGGGAATACCACACAAATGCCGAGCAATAGGCAAAGAGCTTGGCAATGCCTAGGGACAGGGTACAGTGAGATAAGTGGAGACGTTTGAGGGGGTCTGGCACCTGCTCCTTCTTCCTGCTCATCAGAGTTAGCTTTCTAATTGCTTCCTCAATTAAGAAGCCAACTAACCCCAAGTCTCTCCTCTCCCAGTGAATAATTAGCCTCTGTGACTC
This sequence comes from Neotragus moschatus, assembly GCA_006410615.1. NCBI lineage: Eukaryota > Metazoa > Chordata > Mammalia > Artiodactyla > Bovidae > Neotragus > Neotragus moschatus. The sequence goes on from SJYA01003498.1 coordinate 167,223, forward strand.
CCTTGTTCATGTTGTTCAATCGCTCATTCCTGTCCGACTCTTTGTAACCCCAGGGGCTGCAGCATGCCAGGCTTCCCTGACTTCACCATCTCCTGGAACTTGCTCAAACTCATGTCCATTGAGTCGATGATGCCATCCAACCATCTTGTCCTCTGTCGTCCCCTCTCCTCCTGCCTTCAATCTTTCCCAGCATCAGGACCATTTTCAGTGAGTCAGCTCTTTGTATCAGGCGGCCAAAGTATCAGAGGCTCAGCTTCAGCATCAGTCCTTCCAATGAATATTGAGGGCTGATCTCCTTTAGGATGGACTGGTTTGATCTCCTTGCAGTCCAAGGGACTCTCAAGAGTCTTCTCCAACACCATAGTTCAAAAGCATCAATTCTCAATGTATGGCAAAACCAATAGAGTAATGTAAAGTAAAATAAAGTGTAAAAAAAAAAAAAAAAAGCAAAGCATCATTTCTTTGGTGCTCAGCCTTTTTTATGGTCCAATTCTCACGTCTGTATGTGACTACTGGAAAACACAGAGTTTTGACTAGCTGGACCTGTGTCAGCAAAGTAATGCCTTTGCTTTTTAATATGCTGTCTAGGTTTGTCATAGCTTTTCTTCTAAGGAGCAAGTGTCTTTTAATTTCATGGCTGCAGTCACCATCTGCAGTGATTTTGGAGCCCCCCAAAATAAAGTCCATCACTGTTTCCATTGTTTCCCCATCTATTTGTCATGAAGTGATGGGACTGGATACCATGATCTTAGTTTTTTGAATGGTGAGTTTTAAGCCAGCTTTTCCACTTTCCTCTTTCCCCTTCATCAAGAGGCCTAAGTTCCTCTTCACTTTCTGCCATAAGGGTGGTGTCATCTGCATATCTGAGGTTATTGATATTTCTCCCAGCAATCTTGATTCCAGCTTGTGCTTCACACAGCCCAGCATTTTGCATGATGGACTCTGCATATAAGTTAAGTAAGCAGGGTGACAATATACAGCATTAACATAAGGCTGTAAACTTTCCCAATTTTGAACCAGTCCGTTGTTCCATGTGACTCCCTAGACTGCATTTTATAAGTCCAGGTCTAGCTTGGAGCCAAGTGTCACGGTCACATACAATGCAGGGAGGACAAAATTCTTGGGAGACAGAAAGCTGGGGCATCATTCTGGCTCTTCCTCCTCCTCTTCCTTGCACTGTGAACTTGAGCAAGTTGCTCTGAACTTCCGATATTCCTAGTCCTAGCTTTGTCCATAACTCTGCTCCATTGGGAATGATTAATTTCTTGATAAGCTCTTGAAGAGCAGAAGCTAGATCCTGCTTTCTACTATGCCACCAAGAGGGCCAAGTATTAATAGCTGTGGGTGCCCTCTGCCAGCTTGTCTGAGTGCCACTGTGACTTGGATGTCCACATCTAGAGACAAACTAGCCCACTCACCATGCTCAAACCCACCATTGCCCACTAGCTCTGTGGTGAAGGCCAGGCTGGCTCTGGGTATCTGAGGTAGGGCCCCCTGGCAGGGCTGGTCCAGGTGACCACCCTGCCCAGGACAAAGGTGCTCCTGATGGCAGACTTCCCTATGGGCAGAGTCTCTTTCCCTCCCCAGGGATGCCCAGTGTGCCAGGCATTCAAGAGAGCAGAATTTGCTGCCCCCAAATGTGCTTCTGTTAGGGAAAACCCACTGATTGAAACCACCCACCCTGGCCAGGCACCATAGAAACTATTTTCATGAGCTATTTTATGACAGGAGGTCCTAGAGAGGAACACAGAACTAATAAGCCATCAACAACCAGAATAATTCAGGAAAAGTCAAAAGGAGACGCCATGTGTACGACCACCTCCCAGAATCCTTCTCATTATCATCCATCTTGGCTGAGTGATGTCAGAGCCAAGTGACACCAGGAAGCACCCTGAGTCAGAGTTATTGGCCAAAGACAACCTGGAAACTGATCCCATCACCATAAAACCCAATACTGCAAACCACATGCCAGAGCAGTTCTTCTAAATTCCCTCACCCTCCTGCTCTCCAGGAATTCATCAAACTGAGGGGACCACTTCCACTGCCTCGTGTCTCATCACAGAAGGTCTACAGTGTGAACCAATGAAGATTTCTTCAAGCAGGATAATGCACTTCTTTGCCACCCTTGACTTTAATCATTGAAGGGGAAACTATTGTAAAGTGGTGAAAGTTAATTTACCTATGGGCATTTATTTCATTATCAGAGTCTCCTGCTTTCTTATTTGGGGTTGCTGCAAATAAGGGGTTAACTCTATAGGTCAGATGGTCTGGTTTGCAGTTCAGCGGTGCCTGGTGATAATCCACAGTGTGCTTCCCCTATCTCTGATTTGCACACATCGCCTTTGATGTCTCCATAGTGTGGACACGCAGCTGCCCAGCCCAGAAGCTGTGAGGCTCAAGTTCATCTCATCAGTTTATGAGCTGATGAGATGTCAAATACTTTACACTTTGAAGATCAGTGAAGTCCCTTATACAAAACACAATTGTTACCTCTTTTGCTTGTCCCCAAGTTACTTCATATAGCAAACTAGCGATCTTCATTGGCCTGGGATAAATGGTGACTGCAGGTGTCTTGGGAATTCCCTCTCATGGTGGGCTGGGTGGAGAGGCAAAGTAGGATGGGGGCTCATGGATCATCCTGAATTTAACCCCAAATTGGACCTCATCCAGACCTTCCCTTGTGGTGTCCATGAGTGTCCAGGCAAGGTAAGAGGGCTTAGGGGTGCTCTTTGCTGTGGGATTTCCAGGCAGGTAGAGGCAGAGACAGGATGGAACCAAAACCAGCCCCAGTTGGAGCAGGCAGCAGACTGTCAGTGCCCAATACACACACCCAGATGCCAGGGCCAACCAGGAGACCCGAGATGGGCCTTCAACACCACAGGGAAAGCCAAGAGGTGCAGCCTGACAACCGTGGGTGCCAGCGGTGTTAGGAGTGTTGGAAGAAAGAGAGAAATGGCTGCTCCATGCTCTCCTTTGGATGTTTGACCCCAAGATCCGCCAAGATTTCTCACGTTACTTTGGCAGAAGTTGTGGAGCTGATGGCATGGGGACTGCATGGCTGGGAGCCAGTGACACTGCCTCTGGAGCCACCATATTTCTGGGCATCCAAATGATGTGTTCTGTCTGGGGGATGAGGGGCCACATGCCTATGTGTAGTGCTAGAGTTTTCTGAAGGAAATAAGAATGCTTTTTGCATTATGAATGCACATGGTTCTGAAATCCATTTTCTCCACTTTCAGTATAAACTTTAACAGAAAGATGGGTCTATGCTTTCACAGGACTCCATTTCACTGAATTCTACCTGTCAAAGTGACTTTTTCAGCATAATAGAATTTGCTGTATTTTTGACACCCTTTCTGTAGGGGGCCTGTCATATACAAATTGCTGAAAAAGCCAGTGAATAAAACACATGAGCATTGCTGTCCTTCAGCTGGTACTTGGCCTTGTGGGCAGAGGGTTTCTTGTGGGGGCTGGAGGCTAGATTCTCCCGACTCCTTCTGCAGCCAGTCCCCCACTACTCTTGTCTGTTCCACTGCTCCAGCCTCCTCGCTGGTCTCCGCGGGTCCAGGCTGCTGCTCAGCCAGTGAAGCCCCTTGAGTCTGCATCCGCCAGTGATGCTACCCTTCTATTGCATCCCACTGTTTGGAATAAAGGCTGAACCTACCACAAAGGGTCTTCCTTGACCCAGTCTTGCCGCATCTCCCTGCTTCCCTATGTTGATGGTGGTAGAGGTGGGTCTTGTAGGTACCCTGGTCACCGTCACTCACAGAGCTGGCCCACTGAGCACCACCTGTCACCAGGCACTCCACAGGGGCACTGGGACTATGACATTCCTTTATCCCACCCTCCAGGCAGGGGACCTGGGGCCAAGGGCAAAGTTCTTTCCAGAAGGACAGCCCCTCTATTTGCTATTGCATTTTTGTTTCAAAGTGTGTGATGGTCCCAAAGCAATGAGTACAGAAATAAAGAACTAAAGTATAGAAGTCAGAAATCCTCGATTCTAATCCACGCTCAGCAATTAACTCCCAGCACGTCAGGGTAGGGAAGTACAGGGGTCAGGTTAATTCCCTTCTCGAGGCCTCTGTGTCATCATCTGTGAATTTGGAATATGGTGACAATACTTACCTATTAGGGGAGTCCTCTTCCAGGACCAGTTAGGTGAATAAGCTCTGAGACTCAGTGACTTTCTGTTTGCATTCACTTTATACTCCATGTTTGTTAATTCAGCTTCTGCCTGTGCACATAGTCCCACCTTCTCTTTTCATTGCAAATCCTTTTAATTCATCACACACTGCACAGGACCCTATAGCATCACTGGCAGGAGAACTGGCTGTCTCTCATGACTCAGCAACCTCTGGGCCACTATGGAAGGTCCATTCTCCAGGATGTATCTGATGGCCTACTCCGTGGTGGGGGGTAGTGGTGGCTGCAGGGTGAGGTCTCCTGGGACAATCCAGGCACACGTATGAAGACAGCTTGCTCCCTCCCCTCCCTGAGCCCTCTGACACCATTGGCAGGAACTTGTCTAGAAGACGCAGAACTCATTTGGTGAGACAACCTACCCAACCTGCTTGGGGGGCTTTCCAAATCCAGGCTCAAGGTGAATTGCTGCTGGGCCATGGACTCTGGGTCAGGATCATGCCTGTTCCTATCTTGAATCCTACTTCCTTGCTGCCCAACTGCTCTGCCATCTTCAGGGGCACTCAGCTGCCTTCTAGAACCTCTATGATCCAGGTCAGGTGGAAACTGCAGCATTGGGAAGAGGAAACTGGGGAGTGCTGGGAAACTTTCACTGGTGGAATATACATGCTGACACATACAGACACACCTACCTGCACATACTACACTCAAACATGCGTGCACTCTTACACGTTTATATGTGCACATCATCACACCCATGCACTTTCACACATGCACACATGTACATGTGCACACAGACCCACACACGCTCACGCACATAGCCAGCTTTGTCCTTGCATCTCTGGTTCTTGCAGGCTAGCAACAGCAGCCCTTCCACCTCCAGGCCACCACCCTCTGCTGAAGCCCTCCAATCTGCAAGTGAGATGGCTGTGACAGCTTCCTCTGCCTCTTGGCAAAAAACCCTGACCTTGGGATTGACTCTTCTCTGCTTTCTCTTTGATAATTCATGCTGTTCTACTTCCACCATTGTGTGGGCCCCACTGGGCAAGATGCAGCACTTACTTGGATGGTTTAATATCATCCCACGGCCTCACTGGCTACTAGACCCTGTCAGTCCATCACTTCCAGTCCCCTGGAGTCTGGGCCCTGGCGGTGGCCACAGAGAAGCCTCAGGTCACACCCCCAGACAAATGGCTGGACATGACGGCTGCTTCCCCTCACTGCTGGCCAACCAGGGAAGCCATGAAGAAGAACAACTCAGCCATTCCGAAGGCATTGTGTCACTCTTGGAAACTAATCAATGTGCCCATTTGAACCCCCCAACTCTTGGACTTTTCCTTTTCATAGCTTGGAAACACATTTCCGTTTCTAAGCCAAGCATTTCTCCCACGGCCATCTTTGAGAAGCATACATGATGGCAGGTTTGGGGGGGCTTGTTTTAATTACTTTGTTCTAGCCTGTTTTCCAACTTCACAGCAACCTCCCCCACTTTTCTGGAACTCTGGGGGCAATGTCGCTGGGGCCTGAGTGTGATGAGAAGGACTGTGTGTGCTGTTAGGTAAGCTAACAACCAGACAGTGAACACGCACAAGTTGCCTGGAGGACTGGGCCACACAGTCCAGGTACACAGAAGCTGCAAACTGTAAGTCATGCCTTAGTTTTGGTTACTGTCCTTGAACATCATAAGGTTCACTATGTCTTGGGTTTGGCCTGCCGGGATCCATCATGAGAAGCCTTCTGCTATCCTCAG
>SJYA01003498.1:186355-200064 GCA_006410615.1 Neotragus moschatus
AGGACTAAACGTAAAATTATGTCAGGAGTTTACTGGCAGCCAGAGTCAGAAAAGAAAACACAAAGAGAATTCCAGAGCTTTCATTATCAGAAAAAAAGAAAGTATATTTTTTTTTCCTCTTCAATGGAGCGTATTTTTCCCCAATAGCCCCAAGGTCAGAAGGAAATAATTTTTTTAAAACTTGGTATTTAGAGTAAAGATACTGAATGGAAGCTAGTCAAGTGTTTCATAACAAATTCAGATGACACTCAGGATGCTGCTTCAAAGACTTAGATTTTGCCCAGCTGAAGGCTCAGGATTCAAGCATAGCTTCATGGGTACAGTCCCAGTGGTGGCAGAGCTGGTGGACCCCCCAGGCTTTTTGATGCAGGGTCAACTGTGTTGAGATATGATTGTCTTTGCAAGGTGCACCAAAGTAGGGTCCTTATTTTCCTTTGACAAATGAATCCCCTTTCCTTTGGGTTGGTAATTTGAAATGATTTGTTTCAATGGCTGGAATCAGTTTACATTCAAAGGGGGCAGCACCCACCTAAGTCCTCTGGGCTGAGAGGGGAAGGAGACATGGGGTCATGTCTCAAAGGGCTGTGCTCAAGGGGAGAGAGAAGACTTCTCCCATGGAGCTGCCATGAGGTTTCTCAGTGTCACCAGCTTCTCACTACCCAATGCTGACCAAAGTCAGAGGGAAGAAGAAAGGCTACCAAGGTGTCAACAGTTCTCAGGACTCCACCCACATGAGGGTGAGTAAGGACTCAGCAGAGGCTCCCACCTCAGCGTGAACAGCAACTGGGTGTCCACATGGCTTCACTTGTGCACCTTCGGGGCTAGCTCCATCCTGCAGGCCATGAGAGTCAGCCTCTTCCACAGGACACTCACAGGGCCTGAGAAGTCCAGCCTTCAGGGATCTGAATTTCATGTGTATCAATGCAGTCCCAAGCTCATTGGGTTGGGAGGTGGTGGGAACATCAGGCCATCAGTTTTCAGTCGAATGGGGTAGACCAGCCATGGGAGTGGATCATCCCACCAAGGTAGTAGGCAACAGAGAAGAGTCTTAAAGCAAAAGACTGGGAATCCAATGACAAGCAAGGCTTAATGGCCCATGAGGGCCAGGTTGGTGCAGAGCCAGATCATGCAAGGCCTTGCAGGCCATTCTGAGGGACTTGGAATTTACCTTGAGGACAATGGGAATCTAAGGAAAGATTGGAACAGATAAAGGCCAGACAGAGTTCAAAGCTGAGGTCAAGGAACCCACCAAAATCACACAGCTAGTCAGGACAGGGGAAGAGATGGTGGGGCCAGGGCTCACCTCCATGTTATCAGATGCCCCATCTGGGTCTCCAGGCCACTTTGCCCTGACACTCAGTGTCAGTCCCTTCCTCACTGGGTGTGCCAATGCCAGCGAACTCAGAAACATTGGGCAGAAATTATTCAGAAGCTATTTAGATAAACAGTCTTAAAGGCAATGAGTGAGGCACACCTGTTACTGACAATGGCCTCTCTCCTGGTCCCCCGCCCCCTGACTTCCCACCCCCAGTCTGCCCACTCCTCCATGCCTCACTCATGGAGGGTGATGCTAAGCCTGAGGGTCTGTTTACTCTCATCCGACCTGATGTGCTTTTCAGTCAGAAAATATGAGTGTCCCCGGAGGCCCAGATGGCTCTTTGCTCTCTTTGTTTGGAAATTAGTTTAGAGATATCAACTAGCAGATTAAAAAGCACATATCAGGTCTGCTAAAATCTCTTCTCTTCCAGATTTCATTTCTGCTCCTTCAGGAAATTTCGGCCATTCTTTTAGAATGATGGATTTTCTTCCTGTTCAACTCTGGGAGAAGATGGTTCTTCTTACAGATGCATCTGGTGAGACTCTGTGCTGGGGGGCGCTGAGAGGCTGTGGCAGGACTCACCTTGCCTTCCAGGTCTGGGACCCCACAGGCCTTATCTCTGAGGGGCCACAGCCCCTCCCGGCCCCTACCTCCCATCTCACTTTGCTCTGCTTCTCTGTCACCTCCCATCCTCCCAAGCAGTACCCACCCCTACCAGTCCTCCAAGTCTCAGTGTTTTACCCTGGAGGATCTGGGAGGAATCTGTCCAGATTCCCAGATTCTGCTGGCTTCACCATCCACAGTGCCTGAAGTGAGAAAGGAAGGGCAGGAAGCAGGCTGCTTGTTGACACCTTTGAGCAACCTTACTTCATGGTGGCCCTGGCACACACTGGAGTGTCCCCTTGGGTTGATTTTCTGGGAATGGTGGTAGAACAAGGCCTTGCTGACTACAGCTGTTTCTCCCATTGGCCTCTCTTGCTACCAAGCACCTTCACTGAGATATGGAGTTCATAGTGGAAGGACACCAATCCCTTAGAGTTTTCAGTCCTTTGTGAGAACCACAGGCAAAGGGCACAATGATAGACCAAGTAAGATGTTGAGCTGCAATTCACACCGAGATCTGTCTGGTACCCCAAAACAAGACCTGTTCCATAACTGGGCACCTGTGGCCACTGCGCAGGTGCCAGGGTCTGTCTGCAGACTGGGTTTGCCTTCTGAACACTCAGCGGTGAGGAACTTCCTTGTGCTGAGGAACAGAAAGGAGCTGCAGGCAAGGTTCCCTCAAGGACCAAAGGCAGGAATCACCCAGGAGACCAGCAAGTATGGCATCGAACAGCTCAGGAGGCAGTGGGGAGAATGGGTGCCCAAGGTGGTAAGTGCACCAAGGAGGACACCACTGGGCACTGGTTGTCTCTTCCAAGGAGAGTTGGAGGAGAGAAGAGCAGAAGCTGGGAATCTTGAGGGCCAGAGAGGCGAGGCACCCAGTGGAGAGCCAGTCAGAGATGGGTGGGAAATCCTGTTGGGTGGGCATGGAAGACCCAAGTAAGGGGCTCAGTTTCACCCAGTCCCCTCCTTCCTTCCCATTGAGCAGCTTAGCTTCCTCGTCTGTGGAGTGGGGCTGGAAACCCTGCTGGCAGCCTGTGGGGAGGACTTAAATTCCAGAGAAATATGCTGTCCGGGCGGGGGAAGATGCACAATGCCAGTGTGAAGGGCGATTAGCCAGTCTAGTCACTCAGCGAGTCTATTTTGAGCCCCTGCTACATACACTAGGCGGAGCTTTCGGCAGACTGAATCCATCCAGCCTCACTCCCTGCATTCTCTGCCCATAGTCAGAGAGGGAGAAGATTCTAGGCACAACTGGGAGCAGCTCATTCATTCTTTCTGGATTGAAAAGAAGCCTTTGTCTGGGACAGGGACTTTGGGGGCTTTGGAGGCTCTTTCTCCCTCTCCCTTGGAGGGACAGCATGTAATGGATTGGGGTTGAAGTAGTGCGGAGGCCAGGCCTGCTTGTGGGTGGGTTCTGAGTCGAGTAACCACGATATGCAACCTCCCAGCTGACTCCTCTCTAGGGAACTGTACCTTTCCCTACATTTGGACCTACTCTTTCATTAATCTGAAATTGTCAGATCTAGTCAGAACTTTAATATTAAGTATTCAGGAACTACATTCTTCAGCCTAAACAAAATTGTACTTCTGTGAAGCCACAGGCAAAAAGAGAGGTATGCGGCTACACACAGGACCATCTTGACCTTGCATCTGACCAGAACACGTTGTCCTTGCTTCCCATTGTCCAACTGCACTCAGCCCAAGCACCTATGCCTGGCTTTCAAGGCCCTCTGTTACTTGACACCACCCACTTCTCCAGCTACCCTTCTCCATCTTTCCACGGCCCCAAGGTGGTCTTCCTTCCACGAGCTCTCCTTGTGCTTTCCAGCATCTCTGATTTGGCTCATGCTGTTCCATCTAACTATAATTTCTTTCACTTCTTTTTCTGCTGATGAGAATGCCACTTATCTCCTAAGGAATAGTGTCAACTCCTCTGGGAAGCCTTCCTTGAAGCCATGACATGTAAATGACTGATACAGTGCTTAACTGGGAGTAGATACTCAAGAAATGTGTGTGCCCATTCCCTTTGCAGACTGCTGCCCTTTCCCCAGGAAATACTCATCTCATTTTCCTCTCTATCCCTGCTGCAATTTGTTTGTTCTTAGGTCTAAGAAGCCTTTCATCATGGAGATTTATGATGGAGCTCAGGAGTCAGATAGCTCTCAGGCAACTACTAGCTATGTAACCTTAAGTCATTTCAACCCTGAGACTCAGTTTTCTCATCTGTCAAATAGGAATGCCAATACTTGCTTCACAGCCTTGTTGGATGGATAGAAAGAGATGGCATACAGAAAGCTTTTAGAAGACAGACTACCTGGCCCATAGCAAACATTTAATATGGATTTGTTGCTCTTCTGATTGTTGTAACTTTAATAAAATATAGGGACTTCTAGGTCTGGCCACGGAGAAGGTAATGGCACCCCACTCCAGTACTCTTGCCTGGAAAATTCCATGGATGGAGCGGCCTGGTAGTCTGCAGTCCAGGGGGTCGCTAAGAGTCAGACATGACTGAGCAACTTCACTTTCACTTTTCACTTTCATGCATTGGAGAAGGAAATGGTAACCCACTCCAGTACTCTTGCCTGGAGAATCCCAAGGACGGGGGAGCCTGGTAGGCTGCTGTCTATGGGGTCGCACAGAGTTGGACACGACTGAAGTGACTTAGCAGTAGCAGGTCTGGCCAAGATGGAATAACCCCATTCTTCCCAGGTTCTCTCTGCTTCGCCTGCAATGACAGAACACCATAGACTGGGTGGTATAAACAACACAGATTTATTTCTCAGCTCTGAAGGCTGGGAAGTCTGAGATCAGGGTACCAGCATGGTTGGGTTCTGGTGCAAATCCTCTTTCTAGTTTGTAGATGGCTGTCTTCTTGCTATGATCTCACATGGTGAAGAGAGAGATGATCTCTTGTATCTCTTTTTAGAAGGTCACTGATCCCATTCATGAAGGTGCCACCCACATGATCTAATCACCTCCCAATGGCCCTGCATCCCAATAACATCACACTGGGGATTAGGATTTCAACATATGAATTTAGCGTGGGGTACACAAATGTTCAGTCCATTGCAAGGCACAATGATCTGAATGACAGTGTATTTCTCTTCAGAAATCACAGAGGTAAGAAGAAGGTGGCATAACATTTTTCAAATGCTAAAAGAAAAGAACTGTCACCCTAGAATTACATACTCTGGAAAAATAACCTTAAAGAATAAAAGTGAAATAAGCAAGTAAAACAGATAAAAACAAAACAAACCAGAAAAAAGACAAAAGAAAACTAACAGAATATATCTTTCATCAGCACACTTATCCTATAAAAATGGCTAAAGGAAGTTCTCAAAACAGGAAATAAATAATACAATAAGAAAGCTTGGAACATGAGGAATGAAGAACAATAGAAAGAATAACAATATAAGTATTAATAATAATCTAATCTCTTCTTACATTTTCTAAATCATGTTAGACAATTGACTCAAAAGTTATGACATTGCCTGTTGGGATTCTAAACAAATATAAATAAAATATCTAAGACAATTGCACTACAAAGTGAGGGAAGGCAAAGGGACAGAAAAAGAGGTAGGATTTCTACATTTTTCTAAATTGGTAAAGTGTTGACACCCTTTCCTGATAGATACTCCCAAAAACACTATAGAAAAATCAAAATGGACTTATGAAAAGAGAGATACTGACAAACTGAACTGAAACTAATGACCCAACTATATGATGTTTATAAGAAACTCATTTCAATGTAACAATAAAAACAGGTTAAACATAAAAAGATGGAAAAACAACATCATAGGAAAAGAAAGAAGTGACTATGTTATTATCAGATAAAGTAGACTTCAGAGCAAAGAAATTTACCAAAGACAGAGAGAAAGATTGTGTAATAATAAATTGGTCAATCCACCAAAAAAAACACTGCAATCTTAAATGTTTACACATCAAATAACAACACTGCGAAATACATGAAGCAAAAACTGATAAAACTGAGAAGAAAAATAGATACATCCACAATTACAGTTGGAAACATCAACATCCCTCTGTTAATAATTGATAGATCAACCAGACAGAACATCAACAAGGATGTAGAAGAATTCAGCAACACCATCATCCAACAGGATCTAATTGATGGTTACAGAACACTTCACCCAACAACAGCAGAATTATTTCCAAGTGCCTACAGAATGGTCACAAGATAGACTATATTCTGGGCCATAAAACAAATCTAAATAAATTTAAAAGAATTGAAAATATACATAATGTATATCAAAGTAGAAATCAAAATACAACATATCAAAATTTGTGAGACACAGCCAAAGCAGTGCACAGAAGGAAATTTATTGCACTAAATGCATATACTAGAGAAAAGGGAGAGTCTCAAATGAACAGCCTAAGTTCTTACTTTAAGAACCTAAAAAAGAAGAACAAAATGAGCCCAAATAGTAGAACTCAATGAAACTGGAAACAGAAAACAAGACATAAATCAATGAAACAAAAGCTAGTTTTCTAAAAATATCATTAAGGTTAACAAACATCTAGCAATATTGATAAAGAAAAAGACAAGATACAATATACCAATATAATAAATGAAACAGAAGCTACAGAATCCATGGTTGTCAAAAGAATAACAAGGGAATACTATGAATAACCTATATGCATAAATTTGACAACTTCGATGTAAAGGACCAAGTCTTTGGAAAGTACAAATATCCAAAAGTTACCCTTTATGAAAAAACAATATAATAGTCATGTGTATGTTAGTTCTAAGGCATGTTCAACTCTTTGTGACGCCATGGACAGACCATGGGGTTTCCCAGGCAAGAATACTGGAGTGGGTAGCCATGCCTTTCTTCAGGGACTATTCCCCACCCAGGGATCGAACCAGGTCTCCTGCATTGCACAAAGATTCTTTGCTGTCTGAGCCACCATGACCATTAAAGAAATGTAATCCATAGTTTAAAGAAAGACCCCTGAGAAATTTCCAGACCCAGCTGGTTTAATTGGCATATTCTACCAAACAACAACAAACAACAGCAGAAGGTTTAAAGAATTAATACCAGCTTTATAGGGTCTTCTAGAAAGTAGAAGAAAGAAAATCTAAACTCATTTTATGAAGCCAATTTTAACTTGATACTAAAGCTAGACAAAAGCAGTACAAAAAATAGGAAACTTTATACCACTATCCCTCATAAATATAGAAATAAACACTTGGAAAATATGTTAGCAATAGAATTTAGCACTGTATGAACATATTTATAAACCATGACTAAGTGGGGTTCATTCCAGGCGTGCAAAGCTAGTTCAATCTATGTAATCCATTATATCAACATGCTAAAGAAGAAAAACCACATTGATCAATGCAGAAAAGCATGTGTCAAAATCCAACAGTCATTCCTGCTTTTAAAAAAAACTCAGTAATCTAAGAGTAGAGAGTGTTAAGGACTGAAATATGTCTCCCTAAAATTTATACACTGAAGCCCAAACCTGCCATGTGACAGACTGTATTTAAAGTTCAGGCCTTTAAAGAGATAATGAAGGTTTAATGAGGTCATAAGGGTGGAACCTCAATTCAATAGGACTGGTATCCTTATAAAAAGAGAGAAACCAGAAATTGACCTCTCTCTCTTTCCCTGTCTCTGTTTCCCCTGCATACACACAGAAGAAAGTCTACGTGAGGATACAAAAAGAAAGTGATATCTACAACCCAGGAGAGACCACTCTTACTAGGCACCAACCCCACTGGCATCTCAATTTTGGACTTCTAGTCTCCAGGACTGTGAGAAATAAATGTTTGTTGTTAAAACCACCAAGTCTGTGGTATCTTCAGCCCAAGCAGATTAAGACAGAGGGGAGCTTCCTCAACTTTATAAGGAACATCTACAAAAAGCTTACAACTAATATTATAGTAGTAGTAGCAGTTGTTCAGTCATGTCTGACTCTTTGCGAACCCATGAACTTAGCTTGCCAAGTTCCTCTTGGATTTCCCAGGCAAGAATACTGGAGTGGGTTTCTATTTCTTTCTCCAGGGGATCTTTCACTGACTCCAGGGTGGAACCTGCATCTCCTACATTGCAGGCAGATTCTTTACCATCTGAGCCACCAGGAAAGCCCAGCTAATATGATACTTAATGGTAAAGCAATGAATATTTCCCCTCTAATATCAGGAACAAGTCAAACCTCATTCGACATAGGCCTGAAGTTCTAGCCAGCTTAATGAGGCAAGGAACAGAGATACCAGGAATACAGACTGGAAAGGAAGCAATAAAACTGTCTCTATTTGCAGATGGCATGATTGCTCATGTAAAAAAATTCTAAGGCATATACAAAATGAGTAATGAGTGAGTTCAGCAATGTTGCAGGATATAAGACCAAAAAATAAAAATTAATCTTATTTTTATACACTAGCAACAAGCATGTAGAAGCCATAATTAAACACACCCACAAAACAAGAACACAATAACCTTTACAATCACTCCAAAAAAAGAAATACTTAGCTATAAATATAACAGTACAAGTACAGTACTTTTATGCTGAAAACTACATTATGCTGACAACAGAAATCAAAGAAGAATTAAATAAACTAAGAAACACACCCTTTTCAGAGATTAAAAGACCCTACATAGTGAAGATGTCAATCTGTCTCTTATACACATCTAAGAATTAATACCAGCTTTATAGGGTCTTCTAGAAAGTAGAAGAAAGAAAATCTAAACTCATTTTATGAAGCCAATTTTAACTTGATACTAAAGCTAGACAAAAGCAGTACAAAAAATAGGAAACTTTATACCACTATCCCTCATAAATATAGAAATAAACACTTGGAAAATATGTTAGCAATAGAATTTAGCACTGTATGAACATATTTATAAACCATGACTAAGTGGGGTTCATTCCAGGCGTGCAAAGCTAGTTCAATCNACAGAACTAGGATAATTAAAACTATTTTGGAGAAGAAAAAAATAAAATAGGAGTAATTACTCTGCTCAATATTAAGGCCTGCTGTATAACCACAATAATCAGGAGAGTGTGGCTTGAACAGAGGAATAGACACATAAATCAATGGAAAAGAACAGGAAACCCAGAAGTAGACCCACACAAATACATACAACAGATTTTTGACAAAGTTGCAAGAGCAGTTCAATGGACAAAGGATTATATTTTCAAGAAATGGTGTAGGAACATCCATAGGCAAAAAGAAAAGGAAAGAAATCTAGACCTAATCTCCATACCTTATACAAAAAGGAACTCCAATAGACTTCAATGTAAAACATATAACTAAAAAGCTTTCTGTCCAATATGCTACCAGGAAAAAGCAGAGGGCAATTACTAATAGTTTCAGAAAGAATGAAGCAGCTGGGCCAAAGCAAATGACACTCAGCTTTGAATATGTGGTGGTGAAAGCAAAGTCTGATGCTGTAAAGAACAATATTGCATTAGGAACCTGGTCCACGAGTCAAGGTAAATTGGAAATGGTCAAGCAGGAGATGGCAAGAGTGAACAACATGTTAGGAATCAGTGAACTAAAATGGACAGGAATGGATCAATTTAACTCTTATGACCATTATATCTACTGCTGTGGACAAGGATCCTTTAGAGGAAATGGAGGTGCCCTCATAGTCAATAAAAAAGTATGAAATGCAGTACTTGGGTACAATCTCACCCAAGATCACCCAAGATCTGGGTGATGATCTTGGTTCATTTCCAAGTCAAATCATTCAACATGACAGTGACCCAAATCTATGCCCCAATCACGAATGCTGAAGAAGTTAAACGGTTCTATAAAGACCTGCAAGATCTTCTAGAACTAATACCAAAAAGATTTCCTTTTCCTCATAAGGAATTGGAATGCAAAAGCAGGAAATCAAGAGATACCTGGAGTAACAGGCAAGTTTGGCTTTGAAGTACAAAATGAATCAGGCCAAAGGCGAACAAAGTTTTGTCAAGAGAACACACTGGTCATATGAAACACCCTCTTCCAACAACACAAGAGATGACTCTACATATGGACATCACCAGATGGTCAGTACTGAAATCAGATTGATCATGTTCTTTGCAGCCAAAGATGGAGAAGTTCTATATAGTCAGCAAAAACAAGACCTGGAGCTGACTGTGGTTCAGATCATGGGTTATTTATTGCAAAATTCAGGCTTAAATTGAAGACAGTAGGGAAAATTACTAGGCCATATGACTTAAATAAAATACCTTATGATTATACAGTGAAGGTGATGAATAGATCCAAAGGATTCTATCTGGTAGACAGAGAACCTGAAGAATTATGGATGGAGGTTTGTACATTGTACAGGAGGCGATGACCAAAACCATTGCCAAGAAAAAGAAACACAAGAAGGCAAAGTGGTTGCCTGAGGAGGTCTTACAAATAGCTGAGAGAAGAAGAGAAGCAAAAGGCAAAGGAGAAAAAGAAAGATAGACCCAACTGAATGCAGAGTTCCAGAGAATAGCAAGGAGAGACAAGAAGACCCCCTTAAATGAACAATGCAAAGAAAGAGGAAAACAATAGAATGGGAAAGACTAGCGATCTCTTCAAGAAAATTGGAGGTATTAAGGGAATATTACATACAAGGATGGGAATGATGAAGGACAGAAATGGCAAGGACCTAACAGAAGCAGAAGATATTAAGAAGACATGGCAAGTATACACAGAAGAACTATACAAAAAACTTCTTAATGGCCCAGATGCCACAATGGTGTAGTCACTCACCTAGAGCCAGACATCCTGGAGTGTGAAGTCAAGTGGGCCTTAGGAAGTAACACTACCAACAAAGCTAGTGGAGATGATGGAATTCCAGTTGAGCTAGTTCAAATCCTAAAAGATGATGCTGTGAAAGTGCTGCACTCAATATGCCAGCAAATTTGAAACACTCACCAGTGGCCACAGGACTGGAAAAGGTCAGTTTTCATTCCAATGCCAAAACATGTTCCGACTACCACACAATTGCACTCATCTCACATGCTAGGAAAGTTCTTCATGTTAGGCTTCAGCAGTACATGAACTGAGAACTTCCAAATGTTCAAGCTGGGTTTAGAAAAGGCAGAGGAACCAGATATCAAATTGCCAACATTCGTTGGATCATAGAAAAAGTGAGGGAATTCCAGTAAAATATCTACTTCTGCTTCATTGACTATGCTAAAACCTTTGTGTGTTTCACAACAAACTGTGGAAAATTCTTAAAGAGATTGGAATACCAGACCACCTTACCTGTCTCCAAAAAAACTGTATTCAAGTCAAGAAGCAACAGTTAGAACCAGACATGGAACAACGGTCTGGTTCAAAATTGAGAAGGAGTATGTCTAGGCTGTCTGTATATTGTCACCTTGCTTAACTTATATGCAGTGTACATCATGTGAAATACCAGACTAGATGACTCACAACCTGGAATCAAAATTGCCAGGAAAAATATCAACAACCTCAGATATGCAGACAATATCACTCTTAAGGGCAGAAAGTGAAGAAGAACTAAAGAGTCTCTTAATGAGGATGGAAGAGGAGAGTGAAAAAGCTGGCTTGAGACACAACATTAAAAAAACATCAGGTCCTACCACTTCATAGCAAATTGAAGGGGGAAAAGTGGAAGAAGTGACAGATTTTCTTTTCTTAGGCTCCAAAATCACTGTGGATGGTGACTGCAGCCATGAAATTAAAACATGCTTGCCCCTTGGAAGGAAAGCTATGACAAACCTAGACAGCATATTAAAAAGCAGAGACATCACTTTGCCTACAAAGGTCCATATAGTCAAAGATATGTTTTTTCCAGTAGTCATGTATGGATGTGAGAGTTGGATCATAAAGAAGCCTGAGCACTGAAGAAATGATCCTTTCAAATTGTGGTGCTGGAGAAGACTCTTGAGAGCCCCTTGGACTGCAAGGAGATCAAACCAGTCAATCCTAAAAGAAATAAACCCTTAATATTCATTGGAAGGACTAATGCTAAAGTTGAAGCTCCAATCCTTTGGCCACCTGATGCAAAGAATCATCTCATTGGAAAAGACCCTGATCGTGGGAAAGATTGAAGGCAGACACAAGGAGCAGCAGAGTCTGAGATGGTTAGATAGCATCACCAATTCAATGGATATGAATTCACACAAACTCCAAGAAATAGTGAAGGGAAGGGGAGCCTGGTGTGCTACAGTCCATGGGGTTGCAAAGAGTCAGACATGACTTAGCATCTGAACAACAACAAAAAAAAACGTTCAGAAGAGAACACAGGAGAAAATCTTTAGGACCTAGGGCTTGATGAAGAATTCTTAGTCTTTGAAAGGCCTAAGCTACTCCATTTTGTAAAAGAATTCCATCCTGCAAGGTTCCGGGCAAAAGAACTTTGGATGTTACCCAACCTGAGCCCACTGCCCATAGCCAATCAGCCCTCAGATTACCTAACCTAGCCCCACTGTACACGAGCCAATCGGCCCTTAGGCTAAACCTTCTGACTTGACGTCCAGGAGCTTGTGATTTACCTTGGAAGCAAAAAACCAATCAAGAATCTACACACAAATCCTGTGGATGGAAGTAACCAACCAGTTATCTGTCAACTTGAACACCCCCTTAAGTAACCAGTCAGTTGTCCTCCTGCCTGAACACCCCTTTTGTACCCTTTTACCTGAATAATTCCCTATTGAAAGTAGTGTAACCCAAAACTCGGGGCTCCCTCCCTATAGCCGCTGCGTCGGTGCCGGTGGGAGCACTAGCTCGAGCTAGCAATAAACCCCTTTATGCTTTTGCATTGCTGTGGACGTCTTATTTCTCTCAGTTTTGGGGACTTGGACCTTGGGCATAACAGTCTTGATACCCAAAGCACAATCAATAAAGAAAAAATTGATTAATTGAATTGCATTAACCCTAAGTAATTTGTTTATGAAAGATCCAGCTAAGAGGATGAAAAGACATGTTACAGACTAGGAAAAAATATTTACAAACCACATGTCTAACAATGGGCATGTATCCAAAATATATAAAGAGCTCTCAAATACATACAATGGGAGGAAACCACTCCCATTAGAAAATAGCAAAGATAGGAAAAGATATTTCATAGAAAATAATCCAAATAGGGTAAATGAAAAGATGCTCGGTATCATTACTTATCGGAGAGTACAAATTAAAGCAAAATAAGATATCATTGCAAACTATTAGAATGGCTAAAATAAAAACAGCGAAAACCCCAAATGCTGGAGTGGATATTGAGAAACTGGATCACTCAGACATTATTGGTGGGAGTGTATAATTGTATAGCCCCTTTGGAAAACAGTTTGACAGTTTCTTATAAAGTTAAACATGCAGTTACAACATAACCCAGAAATTGCTCTTTGGGGCATTTCTCCTAGAGAAATGAAGCTTTATTGTTTACACACACACACAAAACCCTGTACACAAATATTCACAGCAGATTTATTTGTATTAGTTCCAACCTGGAAACAACCCATATACCCTTCAATGGATGAACAGATAAACAAACTGTGGTCCTCCCACATCACAGAAAACTGCTCAGTGATAACCAGAAATGAATTCATGATATATCCAAAAACTTGGATGGATCTCAAGGGCACCACTCTTAGTGGGAAAAAAAAATAATTTACATAGTATTTTCAAAATGAAACAATTATGGAGGTGGAGAAGAGATGAATTGTTGCCAGGGGTTAGGGGTGGTGGGAGGGTGGGAAAGAGGGAGAGAAGGAGTGGAAGAAAGAGAGACAGGGAGAAAATATAGCAGAAGGAAGATTTTTGTAAAGTGAAATAGTTCTGCATTTGCATTGTCATGGTAGTTACCAGATT
>SJYA01003498.1:204142-223779 GCA_006410615.1 Neotragus moschatus
CTCAGTGATACCACCTCCAGTGTCCTTACCAGCATCCCAGAAAAGGCATGTGACCCTCAGCCCTCTCATCACTAAGGGAGCATTTCAATCCACTCTGCCTAATCTTCCCAACCTCCAGCCAGGTTCTCAAAGCTCCTAAATGCCAGTGTAACAGGAACCCAAATTTCAGTCTTGGTGCTTCTCCCGAGAGACCTAAAGTCCCCTGTGGACATGACTCTAGGTGGTCAATCTGACATCCCAGAATCTTCAGAGTGGACACATGCATGATGCTATTCACAGTAAATGTGTAGCTAAAACATAATCACTTCCCTGTCCCTCATTTTCTGGTTGTTTCTACTGAGAATACGATCTAGAGATGGCAAAAGTTTGCCCCACATGTTTTCCATGTTGATACACAGCATTACAATGGGATATGGAATTGAGACTGTCTTGATTTTCCAGTTGCCTGGATTTTAGATTTATTTTGTTTCACGTACAAAGTAAGAAGCCATGAATAGATCTCCTGGAGCTGAAGCATGGAGCCAAGGTTCTGATTCTATTCCCAGGAGAGAAGCAGCCTAGTCCAGTTTCATGAGAAGATGAAAGTATTAGTAGCTAGGAGGCCCGGTTGCAAGCCTATCTCTGGCTCACTGGTCCCATCTGTGCCCCACAGAGGGAGAACAAGGTGGCTTCCAGGGCCTTCCTGTTCTTCAAGATCTGGTCAGCTGAAACCTCTGTGATGACTTGCTTACCACTGGAAACTCTGTGAATGGGAGAAGTTGAAGATTACCTGGGAACCTGGCAGCAAGTTTCTCCAAGCATTAGCCAGGTATGGCATGGGCAGCCTGTCTTGGGGAAAATTTCTAAGATTCTCAAGATCTACATGCTATCTCCAAAGCCTATACTTACAAAATTCAACTGTTATCAACCCCACCCTCAAAGATATTATTTATCCTGAAAGTATTCTCTCCTTCCCATAGGGACTGCCCACAAGGTGTGGAGCTGTAGTCAGGGAAATTAAAATATGTAAATGAAAATGCAAATGCTAAAGCATTGCTCGCCATGGTGTTCCCATGGTTTTTTTGAATAGCAACAAATTAAAGAAATGCTATGTAATCAAAGTTTGTATCAAGCCTTAAGAAAAAAAAACTCCATTATCTCTAAATATAGTGATACATTTCGATGTGTGCCTTTGCCGACTTGAAATCGTG
This sequence comes from Neotragus moschatus, assembly GCA_006410615.1. Taxonomy (NCBI): domain Eukaryota; kingdom Metazoa; phylum Chordata; class Mammalia; order Artiodactyla; family Bovidae; genus Neotragus; species Neotragus moschatus. The sequence continues at coordinate 205,333 of SJYA01003498.1, forward strand.
CACGCCTGGCTGAGTCAGTGCACACACAGAGCATCAGGTTTCCTCAGAATGTAAGGGTGGGGAACCTTGCCTTTTTCTACCTCTTTCTCGAAAGTAATTATCAGATTACAATTAGCAGAGAAATGTAATTTGCACTACAAACCCTTTTGCCCCAGATTTGATCCCAGTTTTTCTCCTGTGCAACTTGGTTTGCCAATTCCCAGTTAAAGTTCCAGTCTAAAATTCCAGTCTAAAGTTCCAGCCCCAGAAGGAGAGGCTGGGGCTAGAGTAGGAAGGAGGGGCCTCCACAAACTACCCTCTCACTTGATCCTTGCTAGAGAGGAGTGGGTTTAAATGCCACCCTCTTGAGACCACCTAGGCTGCATGGACCTCCCTGGGATTCACACATAGTCACGTTGGGTTTGGAATCGGCAGGAGTTACATTGAACAAGTCTTGGGAGTTCATTTCACACAATGGAGTCAAGTTAGCCAAGATCTTCACCTCCAGTACCTTGATAAGAAATGGAGAACTTATCAAGGAACTTGGGCCCCAAAGGCTGAGAAGCAGCATAGCTCAGGAATGAGTTCAACAGATTCCCTTGGGGTAAGCATTTGTTTTGGGCATTTGGTAACTCCTGACATAAACAAGGTTGATGTATTGACCAGGGGTCAAAATGCTAGTGGTGTAGCAAAGGAATCTCAATGCCATTCTGCTGGGGAGAGCTTTGGACATGGAGATGGAGATGGATAGTGACCCTGTGCTTAGGAGGCAGGAAAAGAGCTGGCAATAATGTCCCCGCTTCTAAACAAAGAAAGAGTGAAAAACAGCAAGTTTATAAATGTCTTTCCATTTACCCTAAGTAGACAACACAACCTCGCTAAAAGGGTTTATACAGCTTTCTGATTTTCAGATCAAATTCAGATGATCTGTCTTCTGATCAGGAGAGTTACTTCTACAAATTTTGCTACTTCTAAAATCCAAGGTAGACTCCTCCACCCTTGCATCTGGATTTTACTTCACCAACATTTATGTAGCATTTAGTGCCTATACGGTACCACTCTAAGACCTTTCCAAATATTGACTCACGTATTCCTTGTAATGATCCTAGGAGGTAAGTGCAATTACTAACTAGATCTACAGAGGAGAAAACTGAAGCACTGGGGGACTAAGAGGTTCCTGCAGCTGGGCAGTGGTGAATAGACACAATTGTGGTACATCCATCCTATGGAATACTACTCAGTAATTAAAAGGGAACAGACTTTTGACACTCATGACTCATGGATTTACAGAAAATTATGCTGAGTGAAAAAGTCAATCCTTATCTGTTACCTGCTTTATGATTCCATTTGTGAAATACTCTTGATATGGAAAAATTATAGAAGTGAAGAACAAACTAGTGGTTACCAGGGCTTAAGCATAGAATGAGGTGACCAGGGGAATAAGTGGGGCTATGTTAAGGCAACAAGAGGATCCTGTGGTGATGGGACTGTTGTGTGTCTTGACTGTATCAGCATTGATACACTGGTGGTGTTACAGCATTCTAGTTTTGTGAGATGTTACCATCACAGCAAACTGGGTAAAGAGACTGTGAGGTCTCTCTTACAACTGCATGTGAACCTATGATTATCTCAAAATTAAAAATTTAATTACAAAAATTCATCTCATGTGTTGTCTCTTCCGTAAATCTTATCCATCAATGCTTTCCCCATCTCCACACTATATTTAACCTTCACTTAACCCCTCTGTGCCTCCATGGCCATATCCACAAAATGAGGATCCATGTCTAAGGGATGGCTGTGGAGCTTGTGTGGGATATGACTTTTGTGGTCACAAGTAGGGTGGGTTGGGGGCAAAAGCTAGAAAGACAGCCGAGCAGATTCCATCCTGGCCTTGCCATACCCGTAATGGGATGGTGAAAAGCCCCTTCCTCTCTCTAGGCCACAGATTCTTTCCCTGTAACAGGTACACAAGGGGATCGGATGACTCAATACTGTGGAAAAGAAATTGCTCTGTGCAGAGCCAAAGCCTGTCCAGTACTCGCACAAGTTACTTTGCTACTCTATCATCTTGCCAGAAGCCTGCCCCCTGACATTCAATCGTCAGTTAAGTCTTTGCACTTGAATTGCTCATATGGCTCAAGTGACTCCTGTCAAGATTTTTTTTCTCAAAGTAATACTTGTAAAAAGTATTTACAAGTCAAATAGACTTGTATATAGTAGTATAAAAAGTCAAATAGTATACGAAGTCAAGTAGATCATCTGTGTGCTGTGTGTTCTCAGTCGTGTTCGACTCTTTGCAACCCCACAGACTGTAGTCCGCCAGACTCCTCTGTCCATGGGATTTTTCAGGCAAGAATACTGGAATGGGTTGCCTTTTTCTCCTCCAGTGGATCTTCCTGACTCAGGGATCAAGCCCATCTCTCCTGTGTCTCCTGCGTTGCAGACAGATTCTTTGCCACTGAGTCATCAGGGAAGCTAAATAAATCACCAGACACGTATTAAAAAAAATGGCATCCATTGCCCCCACCCAATCCCAAATGCCTACTCATAGAGGCAACCACTTTCAACTCTTGTAGCTCTTAATATTCTAGAATGTACTTTCATATTTCTACATAACATGTTTTGACTGTTGTTTCTTGATTTCACAATTTCAGAAAATTGATTTCCTACCACAAAAAAAATAAGCCTTTGTCTCTTGGATCATCCAGATTCTACCCCAAACTCCCAGTAAAACCATAGCACCATTGTTATGTAAGTCAGGTTTCACTGTTTCCATTATTGGCCTGGCCAATTCCCCTAAAAGGTGTCCTCCCATCTTTTGCCTGGAAGAGTATAAAGCTGGCTGTTGGCATTCTGGAGGCCAAGCAGAGAAGGCCAAGGGTTCTCTCACCATCAGTTATGAGGCTTCCAAGTAGCCTCTGTTTTCAGTCAGCTCTTCGCCATGGGCTCACCTGGGTACCTGTCCAGCCAGTCAGCACCCTGTCTTCTATTAGGGTGGTGATGCCCTGGTTCAGGGAGGAAATTCAGTTCAGTTCAGTCACCCAGTCATATCCGACTCTTTGTGACCCCAAGGACTGCAGCAGGCCAGGCCTCCCTGTCCATCACCAGCTCCCGGAGTTTACCCAAATTCATGTCCATTAAGTCGATGGTGCCATCCAACCATCTCATCCTCTGTCGTCCCCTTCAATCTAACCATATGGACCACAGCCTTGTCTAACTCAAAGAAACTATGAGCCATGCCATGTAGGGTCATCCAAAATGGACAGATCATGGTGGAGAGTTCTGACAAAATGTGGTCCACCAGAGAAGGAAATGGCAAACCACTTCAGTATTCTTGCATTGAGACCCCCATGAGCAGTATGAAAGGGAGGAGATTAGAGGGCAGCTACTCTGGATATACACTCTGAACCGTTGCTCTTGTCCTCAGCCCTATCTCACCCCCATTTTCCAGACCCAGGTACCTCCACCCACTGCGTCTGCCTGGTTGCTGTCTCTTAGTTCTCTGGATTTCTTTCATTAACTTTCCAAAAGCATCTCTTGCTTGTAGTTGCCTCCTTTCCCATTTTTTCCCTTTTTGTGAGTATCAGTTCAGTTTGGTTCAGTCGTTCAGTCGTGTCTGGCTCTTTGCAACCCCATGGACTGCAGCACTCCAGGCCTCCCTGTCCATCACCAACTCCTGGAGCTTACTCAAAATCATGTCCATCGAGTCGATGATGCCATCCAACCATCTNTTTGCTGGCATATTGCGTGCAGCACTTTCACAGCATCATCTCGTAGGATTTGACATAATTCAACTGGAATTCCATCACCTCCACTAGCTTTGTTCATAGTGATGCTTCCTAAGGTCCACTTGACTTCACACCCACTTCACATTTTGTGGATATAGGCCTTTCTTTATATTTTTACCATCATGTGAGTTTGGAGAGGGAGCAGAGAGAAACCTGGGAAATCAATCCACTATGTTTACCCACAATCCTCATGAGTCTCTTGAGGCCAGGAGTTTGTCTAAAAGGGGGGAAAATGCACTTTTTAGTCTCAATGACTGGGGAAGCCCCCACAGAGCACCCCTTCCAGGTCAGCACCCTCTCTTGGTTGAATGCCACACATCCAGGCAAGGTTGATCAATGAAAGGTGGGCAGGGTCTTTGGGACCTTCTCAGCCACCAGTCTGACTGATCACAGCAGAATCACCAGGCCTGGAGAATCACTGGCAGTGGCGGCCACTGAGAAGCTTTCGATTAGAAAAAACAATCGTTTTTCTCAAGGGATATTGATTCTCTTTCAATTCTAAGAAATAACTTTGACCTCAGTTGCTATGGAAGAGAGAGGCCACAGGGGGATACGGGAAGAGGCATCACATGGTGGTAACTCAGTTTTCTTCCCCACAGAAAAATGCCAGCCCTCTTGTCTGGTGTCACTGCACCTTTGGGGCCCAGAGCTGCTGCTACAATAGCAATGAAAATGCGGACCCATCTGGCATGTTTGGAAACAAGGGGGTTGCTGGTAAACACCTGTCTCCCTCTTGCCTCCACCACAGAATGAATATGACTTAGGAAGTGGCACCAGAGGCCAAGGTGACCTGGCCTTAGAAAATTTTGACATGCTCTGCACATCCCCGGGAGCCTCCCTGACCGAGGATGGCCAGAGCTCTAAACACTTGCCATCAGCCCCTTCCTGCTGGCCGGGCATGCCTGGCATCACTAATTAATCACAGTGTTTATCCCGCTGAGCCTGGACACAGCCACTTCGTATCCATCCATGTTGGAGCCTAAGGAGAGACCCAGTGCCCTCCTTCTCCTGGACTTTAAAGGTCTTAGTTGTTTAGAGGACTCTCTCCTGTCAGAAGTGGAAGTGCCTCCAGGGTGTGGATGGGTTACAGGTGTCTGCCACATGGTCTGTGTGCCGCACACTCCTTGAAGAGTGAGCCACAACAGCGCCAGATTGCTGCCAATCGATTCCAATGGGAGTGGAATCGTCACCCACCTCAGCCTCCCAGGCATCATGGGCCCTGAACTCTCACATCCAGGTGAGGTGGAGTGACAGAGCACACTCTCCAAGATCCAAGTGGGAGTCGGACCTGCTCTGCGCCCTCAAGAAGCTGAGAGAGAAATGGAGGCTACACACCATGTCCAGAAACCATAGCCTCCCTCCCAGATGAAAAGACACAACTTCCAGATGCCTTCAAGCTGCCCCACCCCCATCAGTCCTGACAGAGTGATGGGGCCACCTGTCACCTGGCCAAGCCTGTCAATCTCTGGGTGCTATGCCTTGCCAAGAATATGGGCAAGACTATTCCTCGTCACTCTGTGGCCCCACGAGGGTCACCAGCAATGCCCTAGGCTAGTGGGGAAAACCTCTGCCCCAGAGCCCCAGGTGGCATTTTTGCCTGGCTGAGCATTTGTTGCTTCTCTTCTAACAGACGAGCAAGGGCCTACCTCCCCAGCATAGAGAGAGCTCCCAACTGGGGCACTGGGGCTCGAAAATGGATAGAAGAGCTGGTATCTGTTTCTTGCATTCTCCAGCATCTCGCCTCTCTGCTTCCCAGACCATCCTGAAGGCACATGCCTGGAACTACCTGCCAGTGGGTGACAGCAGGCAGGGACCCGGGGGACCAGGCAGCCTGGCCTGTGTCACAGCCACAGGCACATGGCCAGAAGCAGAAAACCGCAAATCAGTGAGCTGGCCCCGTGCCCAGGGGCAGAAGCCTGCTGACCAGCCGGGGGCCCCAAGCACCCACCTGCCTCGGGAGCCAGGGATGCAGCCAACGAGTGCACAGGGCTGGCAAATGGGGCTCCAGAGGCCAGACAGGGCCCATGGGCTGCCCAGAGCCCAGAGGCTTCATGGGAGGACAGCTTGCCTGCAGAGTGCCTGTTGGATTCTGGTCCCCAGCTCCTCACAAGCACCCACTCCCAACCTGAGGGCCCACGTGAAAAAAGAGCCCTAGTGAGTCTGTGGCCCCAGCCCACATGGGAGCCCATGCTCCATCCAGGAGAAGCCCCGCTGTCATCCAGGTTCCTTCCCTCTGCCTATTGGGGCTCTGTGCCCTCAGGGATTCTGTCAGTTCAGCTTCTTTCAGACTAACTGGAGTCAGGTCCAGAGAGGAAAGAAATTGTCAGCTGGTCAGACAAGACTCCGGCTTGGGGAAAGCAAGGCGGGCAGAGGGCTCCAATTTCTTTTCCATTTCCTGTATATTCTGTACCGCTTTCAATGTGTTAATTCATGACCTCACCCATGCTCATTTCCCTGGACAAATTGGTCTTTACACAGAAGCAATTACCTGGGCCTGTTCCATCCTAGTCAGCAGAGCAGGCAGGATCCTCTTTGGGGCCACACAAGATTATATTATCTAAAAAGACTCTGCGATTCAAAATGAGGGCAATTATTTCAGCCTTGTAACCTTTTTTATTTGCCTAAAAATATCTGGCACCAGTGCAGTGCCTACAAGACAGGACAAACAGTGGCCTCAGTCTACCCAAAGACCTGAGCTCAAGAGGCCATGTGGGTAACAGCAGATAGAGGGAGGAGAGGGATGAAGGAGGCAGAAATACAGCCGAGTGAAGGGTTGGGCTCAGTTTATGCTCTACCACCTATCGGCTATGTGGCCTTGGACAAGCTGCTTACCCTCTCTGAGCTTTAACTAACCAATCCAGGATAAGTTGCTAAGATTCTCTGCCTTGCCTCCCTTAAAAGGAGAGAGCAGGAGGCCCCAGGTCTGATGGAGTAACCCTTGGGAACAATGTGGAAGCCACTTTCTTCGCCTAGGTCCTTGGCTTGTCAGCAGAGTGGGATGTGGGAGTTGGTGGCTGGGTCCCGGGGCAGAGGAAGGCTAGGGTCACAGACATGCCTGGAAGACTTCCCTGCATCAGTTGGGAAGAGCTTGGGGCAAAGCTGAGGCTGGTGCTGGTCAGGACACAGGGTATGCCACTGTTTCAGGAGGAATGGATATGTCTGGCCAGTGCCTGAGGCCAGGACAGACATGGGGCTGTGTATTAGCTTCCTACAGTAGCTGTAATGAATGTCCACAACACGAGTGGCTTACAATGATGCAAATTTGTTCCCTTACAGTTCTGGAGGTCAGAAGTCTAAAATCAAGCTATCAGCAGGGCCAATTTCTCCTGGTGGCTCTAAGCAGAGTATCTGTCTTTGCCTTTTTCAGGTTCTAGATGCACCCACATTCCTTGGTTCATGGCCCCTTCCTCCACCTTCAAAGCCAGCAGCAAAGTGTCTTCAAATCTTTCTTTCTTTTCTATCTCCTTCTTTGGTGTATAAGGACCCTTGTGACTAGATTGAGCCCACTCAGTTAATTTAGGGTAATCTTTCCCTGTCAGGATTCTTAATCATATCTACAAAGTCCCTTTTGCCATATCAGGTANCTCCACCTTCAAAGCCAGCAGCAAAGTGTCTTCAAATCTTTCTTTCTTTTCTATCTCCTTCTTTGGTGTATAAGGACCCTTGTGACTAGATTGAGCCCACTCAGTTAATTTAGGGTAATCTTTCCCTGTCAGGATTCTTAATCATATCTACAAAGTCCCTTTTGCCATATCAGGTAGAATTCACAGATTTCAGGGATTAGAACATGGATGTGGTTGGGGGAAAAAGGCATTGCTCAGTCTATCATAGGCTATGACAGGCTCCTGTCTTAGTCTTCTTGACCTACTGTAACAAAACACCATAGACTGAGTGGTTTCAATAACAGAATTTCATTTCTCACAGTTCTGGAGGATGGAAGTCTGAGATCAAGGTGCCAGTATGGTTGGGTTCTGGTGAGAGCCTTGTTCCTGTGACCTCACATGGTAGAGACCAAGAGGAAGCTTTCAGTTCTCTCCTTATAAGAGCACTACAGTAAATCCCCTACATATGAATGAGTGCCATTCTGAGAGTGCATTAGTAAGTCCAATTCATTTGTAAGTCCAGCAAAGTTAGCCTAGGAACCCAACTAACACAGATGGCTATACAGTACTGTACTATGTAATAGGTTTGGGCTTTCCTGATTGCTTAGTTGGTAAAGAATCCACCTGCAATGAAGGAGATGCAGGCAGATACAGGTTCAAAGCCTCGGAAATCCCCTGAAGGAGGAAAATTCCCTGAAGGAGGAAAATTCCCTGAAGGAGGAAATGGCAACCCACTCCAGTATTCTTGCCTGGAGAATACCATAGATAGAACACAAATGATACATAAACCAACACAAAAAAGTAAAGAAAACATTTTTAATCTTACAGTACAGCACCTCGAAAAGTACAGTAGTACAGTACAACTGCTGGCATTTAGGGGAGCATTCACATCTTTGAAAGTTTGCAACTTCAAGGTTTGTGTGTAGGAGACATCATAATCCTATCATGAGGACCCCACCCCCATGACCTCATCCTCCCCTAATTACCTCCCAAAGGCCTCATTTTCAAATACCATCTCATTGAGAGTCAGGGCTTCAACATATTAATTTTAAAGACATAATTCAGTCCACAGCAGTCCCCAAGCAAGGCAGAAGAAGCAGCCCTAAGGAGGACCATTAGACTAGGAGCCAAAGCTGAGCCCATTGCAACAAGCAGGTAAACTGAGGCCAGCTGAGGCTCATAAGCAGGCCTCACACCAGGATCTGGAGATCAGTCAGCAGGGACCAGTGCTCCAATGCATAGGCTGAGATAGAATGAACTGGGCTGGGCTTTAAGGATGGCTCCAGGCCCCATGAAGGCTCTTGGGTTCCTGGGACTGAGCCTGTAGACTAGGGGCAAGCTGCCCCAGAAGTAGGGAGAGGAGGGAATCAGGGACTGAGAACCAGGCAGAGCCTGACCCCAAGCCTTGTCCTCATTCCAAGAGAGCTGCAGCTGTGTTTAATTCAGGCATGATTAGATTTGAGAAAGGTCACTCTCTCCCTCAGTCAAGTCCATTTTGCCATCATTTATTGAATACCTGCTCCCTTCCAGGCTCTGAGCTGGCCGGAGGGGGCTGGAGTGAAGAGCAAGACTTGGTCTCTGCCCTTCAGGTTTGCTGGAGAATCAACATAAATACACACACACACACAATAACTAAATAACCATGGAAGGAGCAAAATGAATTAAAACAGGTTCTAAAGCAATCAGGAAAGGCTTCCTGGACAAGGCAGCTCCCAGAAAGACTGGGGAAAGACCTGACTTGGCAGAGCAGAAGGCAATCTGTGTGACAGGACAAGATGCATGAAGGCACAGGGAGAGGGTGTATGTGGAGTCATTGAAAAGACTTCAAAATGCCAGACTGGCCAGTGTGTAAGACCGAGGTATCAATGAATCAAGGAAAGGCAGACTGACTAGCTGAAGTTGGAAGGGCATGCAATCCCCCATGAGGATTCCAGACTTCATCCTTCACCCAGCACCTCCCCACCAGGTCCCCTGAGTGGCTACAGGCAGAGCTGGTGGCCAACTGGTCCACCCACATGGCCTTACCAGCTAGTGTCCAGTCTGATGGCTGGGTCAGGCCACTCCTCCCAGTTTGAGTAGCGTCATCTGCTGGACAACTGTGATCACTTTCAAGGGGATCCACAACACATAAGAGGATGGAAAGGACCACTTTTCACAGCAAAGAAATAGGCTACATTTTCTTTAGTCTGCTGACCATGAAAAGGGAGGAGGAAACCTGACAGAAGGGTCTTCTACTGATCCAGGCAGAAGCAGATGAGTGAAGGTTCAGGGTAGCTGGCTTGGGAGGGGAGGGAAAGACAAGACCAGAGTCTTCTTTCCTTGTCTTCCCAATGGGGGAGTCCAACAGGAAGCAACCAGGAGTAGGCCAAGCTCAAGGCCACCTCTATCTGAAGAATTGCATAACTTATGTGCTGTATGGACTATTATTATGGCTCCCAGTTCTGGGTTTGACACTTTGGGGGTAGCACATAGAATCATTGTCTGTTCTGCTACTGTACCACTTTTCAGCCCCCTGGGGCATTTTCAGGGTTTACAGGTCCATTAAGAAACCCATGTTGTCTTCCAGCCCTAGGTCAATTGGCACTTAAAGATGAACAGCTGCTAATACTCACCCTTCCTCAGACAAGCATCCTCCCCTTGACTGCATGGACCTACAACCCATATCCTTCTGGCCCATCCACCTGGCAGCCTGACAGATGCTCACCCACTTGTGGCGATGTCATGCTACAGCCTCATTTTGCACATCAGATGGGGAACTGTCAATGTGGGAATTGGAATCAGAGCCTTCCCAGTATAGCGGTCAGAATTTGGGGTTACCAGGGGATCCTGAAGGTTTATAGTGGGTTGAATGGTGGCCCCCAAATATGTGCATGTACTAGTCTCCAGAACCTGTAAATACGGTCTTCTGTGGCAAAAGATGTTATTGACTTAAGGATTTTGAGATGAAGAGATTATCATGGGTTATCTGGATGGGTCCTAAATGTCATCATTTGTATCAAAGGGACACACAAGGGAAGATAGCCATGTGGAGACAGAGGCAGAGAGTAGAAGGATGTGGCCACTAGCCAGGGAATGCTGATGGCCACCAGAAGCTGGCAGAGGCCAGGAAGTATTCCCCCCTAAGGCCTCCAGAAGGAACGGAGCCATGCCAACACCTTGATTTCAGATCTCTGGCATCCAGAAAAGACATTTCTGCTATTCCAAGCTACTCAGTTTATGGTACTTTCCTTCCCGTGAGAATAATTCTCACGTGAGCCACATGAGAATAATAAAACATAGGAAATTCATGCCAAGGGAACACGACTCTGGCACTGGTCCCAGCGTAAGATCCCGTGGGACAAGACCCATCTTAACCCAGTCCTCACCAAAAGGCTTTTAGCTCAGACAACTAGAAAGTATCTTTCCTCCTATAGAAGAGCCTACTGGCAATCCATAAGAGAGTCAACACTGTTCCACAGAGACACGCTTGGCAGGCTCCTTTGCTGGAATCGATCTCTTTCTCGTACAGGGTGGGGGTCATATCATCGCCTCCAAGTTCTTACCTGGCAGGTATGTTTGTAGGGTTTGGAGCTCCCATAATTGTTTAGGGGAGGTGAACCTGACCCCAGAAGGTGGGAGAAGAAATATAAGCATCAAATATGGGTGATGCCGAGGTGAAAGGGGCAACCAAGTGTACAACTCCAGCCTCAGGGCCCCTCAGGGGGACTGGGCCAAACAAAACATAGTCAGAGGGAGAAATAGGAGATCCTGAAATGAGAGGCCCCAGAGCAGGTGCCCCAGAACATGGCAATGGATGTGGGCCTTGGCAGCAGGGAATCCTGGCAGCCAGATAAGCCGTGGTGTGTGTTTATAGAGATGGAGCCCCAGAACGAAGGAGGTGAGAGTCCTGCTCCCTGGCTGTTTGTCCCGCTCCCTGGCTGTTTGTCCCTTGATGGCTCAGCTCACTCTGGATTCCAGGTTCTAAGAGGCCTGGTGAGAGACAGTAGTGTTCTAGGGGGATAGGCCCCCCGACAGGAAGAGGATGCAGGCCCACAGTCTCCAAGGCAGGCATGGAGGACTGTGAATGAGGTCCTCAGCTCTCCAAGGGGCTGGCCTGCAACTGAGAGCAAGGTAGTACCCTGAGGTCTCTCTTGTGGAAGCATCCAGAAGCAGGTCGACATTCCCCACAAAGAAGCCCTGGATGGCAGCAGAGCTACCCAAAGGTAAAAGTTTCTGCCATTGCGTGAGTCATTTTCATGCCAAGTTGAGCATGAGGCTAATCATGATTTGATGCTTTAAGAGGCAGAAAGCAACAGCTCAGGAAACCAACGGCACGTCTCTGGAGCAGTGAGTGGGTCCCCCTGACAGCTGCTCTGTCACCCAAAGAGGCCTCTTCCAAGAGGCTGAGTGTTGGGCGACAGTGTATGTTTTGAACATTCAGGAGCCTCATCTGTAGATTTCCAAGTGGGTTCGTGAGCGTCAATTTTTGCATGAGGACAAGTTGAAGGTCATCATCATAATTCAGACTCTGAGCTTTGTTTTCCTAGGGATTTACAAATAAAATTGTGATCCTTGAAATAAAAAATAAGATAAAATCCAGAGAGCCAAGAAACCCATCCTGAACAGGACAGTTGGTATCTTCCTTAGAAAATGGCATTTATTTTTAAGTGAACAGTGGTACTTTTTCCATCTCTCCCCAGGGACAAATATAGCAAGGTGGGCTGACATGGTCCCAGGGAGGCAGTGGCCGCGGGGGCAGTGCTCAGGACCAGACAGCCAGACCGTGGTGCCTGTGAAGCAAGCAGGGTGCAGGCAGGATGTGGCCCAGGATGATCAGGGGCCCCTGTCGCCTGAGGGCCCACCACGTAGCATGTTGCATGCCAGGTAGCTAGGCTGCCACACAGTGAGAGGTCACCGGGAGTGCCAGCCTGCCTACCTGCCTGCCAGCCTGCTCTTTCAGCGTCTGGACTAGGCAATCCTAGAAAGGCTGCAGCCTACAAAACAGGGGGCTGGCTCTCACAGTGGCCAGCTAAGGAGAACACACCGCTTGAGGCTGCAGACAAGGAGCAGCTTTGTACATTTGGTGTTAACATCGGTGTTGTTTAGGTGTGTCCTGGTACCAGGTCAGAGACTGCCTTCAGGCAGCACAGTCAGCTAGAGCACAGCTTGTCCACAGCCAGGGAGTGCTGTCCAGGGGAGCTGAACCTGGGGCTCAGGCAAAAGTCTGAAGTCTGAGTGAGGGAGCAGGCCCTGCCCATGAGAAGCTGGAGGCCCAGGTGAGAGGCCAGGAGAGCTGTAAAGAGATCAAGGGTGGGGAAGCCATAGGCAGATGGAGATTCCCTAGAGAGCAAACAAGAATGAATGGTCAGGCGAAACCCCCGCCAAGCCTGGGAGGTGGGACACTAGAGTTGGTCTCTGCTAGCCACTGCCTCCCTCTCCGAGACCCTTCCCCTCTCTGGGCCTCAGTTTCCCCATTATTGAATAGCCTGACCCAGATTGTTCCAGATCATTCTGGCATGGCCAATTCATGATCTTCCCTCCTTTTCCCAGAGAAGGGCATTCACATCAGCCCACCGACGTTAGTGTCATAGGGCTATCAACTGGGGAGCTAAAAACAACAGAAACTTATTCTTTCATGGTTCTAGAGGCCAGAAGTCCAAAATCAGTGTCACTGAGCTGAAATCAAGGTGTTGGCAAGATCACATCTTCTCCTGAGGCTCCAGAGTCAACTTGAGGCCTTGCCTCTTCCTGTCTCTGGTAGCTACTAAGGCTCCTTGGCTTGTGGCCTCATCCTTCTGATCTCTACCACCATCCTCATTCAGCCTTCTCTTCAGCATGTCTGTGGCAGATCCCTCTCTTCTAAGGAAGTTTGTGACTGCATTTAGGGCCCACTCAGATCATTCAGGTGTCTTCCCTAGTGGCTCAGCAGTAAAGAATCTGCCTGCAATGCAGAATATGCCAGAGACCCAAGTTTGATCCCTGGGCTGGGAAGATTCCCTGGAAAAGGAAATGACAACCCACTTCATTATTCTTGCCTGGAGAATCCCAGGGACAGAGGAATCTGGCTGGCTACAGTCCATAGGGTCACAAAGAGTCAGACACGATGGAAGTGACTTAGCATGCACAAAAGATGATGTCACAATCTCACTTCTGAAAAGCAGCACCTAGGCTCCTGGGACTGGCTTCTCTCATCAGAGAGCTGACCCTGACCAAAGGCTGAGGGCAGCTGGGCATGTTGTCAAGTGGCCAAACTCAGGATGCACATGCTGGCTGCTTACATGTGACGACATGGCCAGGTCACAGTGCCCAGGTGTTTGGTCCAACACCTGACTGGATGTTGCTGTGAAGGTATTTCTTAGATGTGATCAACATTGAAATCAGTTGACTTTGAGCAAAGCAGATTATCCTCCGTAATGTGGCTGGGCCTCATCCAATCAGTTGATGTCCTGAAGAGCAAAGACAGAGCTATCCTGAAGAGAAAGGAATTCAGCCTCCAGACAGCAGCACAGAAACCCTGCCTGAGGGTCCAGCTTTCAGCCCCAAGATTGAAACATCAATTCTCACACGAGTGTCTGGCCTCCTGGCCTGTTCTACAAATTCAGACTTGCCAGCCCCCAGAAATCATGAGTCAATTTCTTAAGATGATAGAGAGAGAGATAATCTCCTTTGGGGTCTGTTTCTTGGGAGAATCCTGACTAAGGATTCTCACCCTCTTCCCTCTCAGCCTGAGCAGCTCATCTGCTCCCAGACTAGCCCTGCCCTGTGAACGCATCTGTGCTTCCTTCCAAGGCTCCCTCCCTGTGCTCGCTCACATCCACACTGGGACTGGTCCTCCACAGCTAGTTACCCACTCTCCCCAGTGGGCCCAGCCTTGGAGAGCTCAGTTTGAAGAGCTGGGGTTCAAGGTCTAGCCATGCCCCTTCACATCCCACAGAGAACAGAGGAGGTCCCTGTATTCCCTGATGGTCATTAACCCATTCAGTTCCCAAAATAACCCTAGAAGGTAGGGACCACTGCACCATCACTTTCAGATGAAGAATATAGGGGTTCAGAAAGATTCCGTGGCAGGCCTGATGTCACACAGGTGTCAGAGAGGTAGTTAAGAGACAAGGGTCTATCTGTGACTCAAGAGCTCAATTCTTTCTATTGTATCTACCACATACAATCACTCGTCTCTGTAGAACTGGCTTAAAAATAAGGCTGAGACTCACAGAGGGGTGGCTTCAGAAATGTGCTCTGCCTTCTGAAGGCACTCAGGGTTCAGGCTCGGGCTCAGACACAAGCGTTGTAACTGATCCGAGTGGTTACCTCTGTGTGGCTGAACGTTGTGGCTGTCAGGAGCTTGAGGCTCTCAAAATTCAGAAATACTTGGGAAGTGGATTCTGCTAAGTGCAGTAACAAAGTCCCAGACTCATTTGACCAAGTTGGGGAGGAGTCTGAAGAGAATGGGACATCTGGGAAAGAGAGAGAGACTTTCTTCCAATGACAGTGTTGTCATTGAGCTTGAATTTCAATAGAGGTGGTGAGGGCTCCATGGAGACTGGGACATGCTCTCTGGGGGAAGAAAAGCCTGAATTCAGCTCCAGCCAGGAGAGGAGCCATGCTAGAGGGGAATTCAAGAGAGATGCAGAGAGGCCTCTCTGCCAGGACTCCAGCCTTCCCATGAAACTGGTCCTGGAGCAGAGAGAGCTGCACACCCACGCATGTGGCATCTGATCTCCATCCTTGCTGGGCTAGGGAGCATCACCCAAGAGGCTGTTGATTATACTTCTAAAGGCATTTCAGCTCTGAATCAGAAGCAACAAGCAGAAGAAATGAGGAACATTGGATCCCAGGGAAGAGGGACTTTGGCTGGGGGAAAACACACTCCCGGGAGACATGCGGCCATCCTGATGACGGGGAAATGCTGACAGATAGGATGAGGGGTTCAGGACCTGTTGGTGGGTCCAACTGTCCTGCACTGTCCATGTATCCACACGTCGTTTGGTCTACCCACCCTTTCCATCCATCCATCCTCCATCCGATGCCTCCCTCCTAGCCTATCTGAACCCTGATTCTGGGTCTGGCTCTGGGCTGCTCTTTGGTGGGAGGTAGGGAGAAGAACCTGATGTGGACCCACTGTCTTTCTGCACGTTTGTCCTGACCTGGCAAGTGTTCAAAGCTCCATCATGCTTCTGCCAGGGGGCCATTCCCTACCTCATCTCCCTGAAGAACTGGCAATAAACGTCCCTGTGTGGCAGGTGGGAAGGGATCGCCCAAAGATACCAGGCTCGAATCCCCGGAAGCTGGGGTCATTTCTTTACATGGCCAAATCCCAAGATTAATTTTTAGGATCTTGAGATGGGAAAATGCTCCTGAATTATCCAGATGAGCCATGAGTGGAATCACAAGTGTACTTCTAAGAAGGAGATTTGACACACACCAAAGATGAGCTGAGGCGTCCCCGGAGGCGGAGGCAGGGGTGAGGGGTGGATACTTCTCGCATATCTCCCGGAGGGACTGTGACCCCGCTGACACCTTGATAAGTCAAACGATCCAGAGTTTGGACTTCTGGACTCCAGACCATGAAAGAACACTTTTTGTTGTTTGAAGCCACCCTGGCCGGGGGGTGGTCAAGTGTCAGGAAGAACCTATGTCAATATGCAGGCTCTGGCACGCGCTCAGCAAGTGGTGACTCAGATGAGCATCCACAGGAAGTACCAGGCCAAGGGGTGTGGAGAGTTCAGTCAAGAGTTTCAGGAACTTCCCTGGTGGTCCAGTGGTTAAGACTCTGCACTTCTAATGTGAGGGGAGGGAGCAGGTTCAATCCCTGATCAGGGGGGTCCTGTGTGATGTGCTGCAAGGCCAAAAAATTTAAAAACAATTTTATAAACAGAATTGCAAATGCTCAGGCTCCACAGTCCTGGTTAAATGAAAATCCTCACTTATCTCTGAAGAGAAATAAGAAACATTAAGTTGATTGGATTCATCAGTAGAAGACTTTTTTCTTTCTAAGTAGACCTTTGTCACACCAAAGCCACCGTGAGCTCCATCGCCCCACAGACACCCTCCAATGCTGTAAATAGCTCCCCTCCTGCCTGAGGGAGAAAAACAACAGCAGAGATTTTTGCTGCTGGTGTGTGTGTGTGTGTGTGTGTGTGTGCGCACGCACATGCATGTGTGTGTGTGGCCATGAACAACAAATTGCTGGGCTTATTAGATGCTACCAAGAGCCTCATTGTGGAGGAGCCAGACGAATCCTCTTCCCTCGATCTCCTGAGCTACTCCCCGCTCTGGGCAAGCAGCAGTTTATTATGAATCTTATCCGATGGCAATATTTCCATTTAGCAGCACATATATAAGCTCAGCTTAGTCCAAAAAGATGTAATATGAGATATGTCTGTCTTAGCCACTGTCTGGGCTCTGTAATTGAAGGCTTGTAATTAGTGTGAAGTCACTGGCTTGGTACCACTAGAAGGCCCCAGGGTGGGGTGTGGAGGAGAGGTTGCAAAAGGCACGGCCACAAGAAACATTTCCTAAACACTGGATAAAGGGCCCCTCATTGCCTGGGGACCCCCACTGTGCCCCTTTGGGCTAATACCAAGCCTTGGGTCATCCATTCCCTGGTCTCTCTGCAGTAGGAGGCCATGTGTCAACAAGCGCCAAGGTCAGATGGCCTGGGACTTTAGCCCCTCACTTTTGCCTTCCACCCACACCTAGTCCTGGCTTTTTGCACATGAGTGAGAGTTGGTCTAGTGGGTGCCAGCTCCTGCCTGGACCCCATCTACAACTGAGCTAGGGTGGGAGGAAAACAGAAAATTCTCCCTCAGTGCTGTGACAGGCACTGAATTAGATGCTGATGACTCGTCTGAATTAGGTAGAGCAGCCCACACCCAAGGGTCTTCTCAATCATGTGGTAGTGAGGCGGGGGTGCAGAGGGGGGCAGGTAGCTCCACAAGCATTTAAAAGCTGCAGAACTTTTAGCAAGTCACCTCATCTCCTCTGGCCTCAGTATCCTCATCCATAAACTGGGGCCAACAAGAGTAACAGAAGATGAGTTTCTAATGAGATAAGGCATAGGTTTGGCATATACACATTACCATGTATAAAATAGATAGCTAGTGGGAACCTGTGATATAGCACAGGGAGCTCGGTTTGGTGTTCTGTGATGACCTAGAGGGGTGGGGTGAGGAGAGCAGGAGAAAGGTCCAAGAGGAAGGGGTGATATATGTATACATAAAGCTGATTCACTTCACTGTACAGCAGAAACTCACACAGCATTGTAAAGCAATTATTCACCAATCAAAGAGAAAACACATCGGCAAGTGCTTCTGGGAACATAAAGAGGCAGTGGCCATCATAGGTGAGCCCTACTTATTCCCCCAGCACACCCACTGGTGCCCAAAGAGCAAGAGAAGGGCCCAGGAATGTTGCCGCACATATGATGCTTAGAAATCCCTGTCAGACTTTGCCTTGGTTCTCAACCTGATGCTCCCATGACCTTCCCAGCCCTGTCCCTGTTTCTGAACCTGGATTCTCTGCTGAGAAATATGGAGCCACACTGTCCATGAATGAGGGCAGGGGAGAATTTCCCATTCCCTACCCCAAGAAGGCATGGAAAGTAGAGCCATTGCCTACTCCAAATTGGCCCCGGAAACCACCACTTCTGGGACAAACTTCGTCTAATTTGAAACTCTACAACTACTGTCCACCCTGGGCCCTATCTCTGATACCAAGTCCTTGAGTTACCTGCTGAAAAGCTGAAGTCCTCTTACTATGCCTTACCCAAGTGCAATTGGGCATCAAGAAAAAACAGAATTTATGGAGATGTGCCTCATGTCACAGGACACATTCTGCACCAGGAGTTAAGAGCCCTGGGGTCTAGCCTGGCTCTAGTACTTGGTATTTGGGTGACCTCCTTGAACCTCAGTTGTCTCATCCATAAAATGGGCATAACATTAATACCTGCCTTACAAGATTGTTATAAGGGTCAAAAGAGATCAATTCCAGTTTGGATAAAATGGATACTTCTTCCTATCCCTCTCACTAAAAACTGCAAAAACCAGGGGATATTTTTTTTTGTGTATATATATATATATATATATATATATATATATATA